>OX031007.1:254798518-255158195 GCA_943735925.1 Pollenia amentaria
TCCCATATCGTTGATTCCGTACAAATTATTATTTACTTGTACAAATTACTATTTACTTTTTAACTGCACACGTTTTTGTAGTATTTTGAATTTTTTTTTTGTTTTTTTTTTTACAAGAACATACGCTTTTATAAGCGATTTGTATTTACAGTGTTCATAATGTTTTTTGACCTTTGTTACATTTTGCTTTGACATTCTTTATGAAAAGTTTAAGTTTGGCCAATATTCAATTAGAAAATACTTAAATCGCGGGTACATCAACAACAAGAGTAAGGAAAATGTATATTAATTACACAGTACTAAAATAACCGGTTTATTATACCAAAATAACCGGTTTATTCGATATTCGAAAAATGGGCATTTTAAAATAACCGACTTGGGAAAAGCTAAAATAACCGGTTAAAACCGGTCGAATAATAACCGTTCGATCTCCCTAATGAATAGTAAGAATCGGCTCAACAATTTGCATAGCTCCCATACAATCTTCTTTCCGGAATAGAGTTTTTGTGCCTATTAACCATCTTATTATACTAGTATTTGGATCGAATTTGTCCCAAAAATATTTTTTTACAACCTTAATTATCTAACCAAATTTAATTTGAATAGGACTGTATTTGACGACAGCTTCCATAAAAACACTATCACCGAAAATTATAAAAATTAGTTGATAACTTCTGTGTCATGTTCTCTGCTTAGTATGTACAATATGAATCTTAACCTCATAACATAATTTTGTTTTGGCGGGTTGGTGATTGCTCATTAGTCCCTTATACTGTAAACTCTAGAAAGTTTTTCTACATGATACTCTACACCACAGTATTTTGTGTTCGCAATCATATCGGGCTTTTCCTTTTTTTTTTATTATAAGTTTTTCTTCATTACAGTGGTGAACTATTTCCAGCACATAGTGAAGCTTGATGAGCAATTATGATATTTAATTAAACCCATTCTCAAATATCTATTGTTATAAAGTGATTAAATATCATTAAAAAATAGTAGCATATTCAAAAAAGAGTGATTTTTTTTTAAAATTTCTTAATAAAATTAAAAAAAAATGGATACTATTTTTCAGACGTTTAATTTGTGTTTGCTGTTACTAACACATTCTCATTACTTAAGTTTTTTTCTGACAACAAACTTAGGTTTTTGACTACCGAGTTTCACATCTAACTAATCTATGCCTGGCGGGAAATTTTTGACAATTTTAATAACCCGTAGAACTTTACTACCGTTTCACACACTAGGGATGAGCAATAAATATCGATATATCAAAATATCGATATTTAAAAAAATTTTAATCGATATATATCGCCGATATTAAAAATACCTATATATCGATACATTGATATTTATCTACGACTATCGAATTCGATACTTTTAAGATCTGTTTATAAAAAATACTGATGTTTTTTAAGAGTTGCATCATATGGTTTTTAACTTATATTAAGAAAATAACGTTGCTTTTCCATTGTACATTTTCATAGATTACACAGTTCAGTTTTGTCCCGGTTTTTTAAGAGATGACAACAAACAAATAAGCGCGGAAAAAATATTCTGGAAAGGGTTCCTAGAATTATGCCAAGAATGGCCTTAATGATATCGTATTAGCAGCAATGTACTCATGAAAGTTGGAATGTTAATAATAAAAAAAATATTTTTTTTTTATTTGAGCATTTTCTTATATATTAAAAATAAAATATGGCACAGTTTACTTGTATAGTATGTGTCACAAGTTTCGTTTACCGGCAGTATATAATCCGGCATTATAATCCCAATTAATTAATTTTTTTTTTTTAAGATTTCATATGGCGAATAAATAAAAAAAATTTTGTATTCTTTACGTTTTTTTAAATGTTTTTTATTGTAGAATTAACTGCCCTAGATCCCTAGATTTCAAACGAAAACTTCGTTCGCCTTAAAAACTAAATTTTAAAATTGGTTTTTGTTTAAAATAAAAGTAAGCAAATGAAAGTTTCGTTCGAAATCGAAGGACAGGCAGTAAATTCAAATTAACAGAAACAATAAAAAGTTAGAATGGAATAACATGTAATATGTTTGTACATATGTAAATACATATGTATTGACATAGGTATATTAAGTTTTTAAATTTGGTAATAATTCCAGCTTAATACGTTCGATACATCGATATATCGATATTTTTAATTAATAAATATCGATACGATATATATCGATATATATATTCAATTTGCCCACCCCTATCACACACACCCTATGTAATAACTAATAAAACGATATTGCAAAATTTGTTAGATTTCAACAGATAGGTCGTTTAGGAACATAATTGCAAAAATGTGGCATGAGCTAAAAGCGTTATTTAAATACACTTCCAGTATTCTAAAAATACTTCTTATCAAACCAACTTAAATATTGTATATTGATATATTTATCTGATATTCCAAAGTAAATTTGCATTTTAAACTGCAAATTTAAACTTACTGCCTGTTTTTAGATGATAAACGAACGAATTTTACGCTCGTTATCTTAAAACAGGCAGTATTTTATTTGTTTTAAAAGCTAGAACTTTAAAAGGAATTTGTCATGTTTTATTATTTTTTTTATTTTAAATGTTAAAATGTCCTTTTTTATCAAAGACTATTTTAAAAAAATGTTAAAATATTAAATAAAATTAAATATTTTAAGTTTTGGCTTCTTTTCCGAAAATATGAATTTTTTAAACATTTTGTTGTATTTTGAATAGTAGAAGTTGATAACGCTGGTCATTTATAAATGTATGCAAATTTCTGTTAACAAAACAATAATTAAATAGAAATTCCACATTAAATTTAAATTGTTCTTATTTTCAAAAAATGTTTTCTTTTCCATATTGATTTTAAGTTTTTGCTTAAACCGCAATACACCAAAGAGCGAAACAACGAATGAAAAGAAATGTCAAATATTAATTTTCGGCAAAAAAAGTGAATTGTAGACCAAAATTAAATAACCAAGTATCGGCAACTATGTTTTCCGTTGTATACCCTTCTCCGTATTCTTCAATAAACTCAAGAGTTGCGCAACAAAAATCGTCCTGTCTGACCCAACACTAACCAATACGCAGAAGAGACAGGTATACTAAAATCTATTAACTAGCAACAAAGTAAAATTTATAAAAATTTACCAAAATTAAAACAATATATAAAGTTAATTTTATGTTAAGACATGTATAAAAAATAAATATGTGTAAACAAATATCTACATACATATGTAATTATATTAATATAACAAATTATAATAATATTTTATTTTAAAATGGTTTCATTTTTACGCTAAACTTCTTGCCAGAGGTGTGACACGCTAAAAATTACTGACATTATAGGATGTACTCCTCAGGCTGCTTTAGATACTATTCTTTAATTTTGACTTATTGAGGATCATGATAATTAAAAATCGTCAAGAAGTTTATTTAGACTCAGTAAACCAGGACTGGCAATGTGTTGGCCAAGAGATCACTCGAGTATATTGAGTGAAATAGTTATTAAAAAAATCCTGTATCTTAAAAAGGGATTCCATTTCGCGCTAGATTTAGATTTTGTACTATGCCAAACGCGCTTTTTTCGGATTCTAGTAAAGTAAAAAAAAGTGCTTCAATTCAACATTTATTTACTTTTTTGCATACAAAATTTTCTTAATAACTTAAAGTTTTATCAGTGGAAAAATATAGATAAAACTGGAATATTCTGGATTGAGATCCACAGTTTTAAAAATTCTATTAACTAAAATCCTTTTATACATCTGTCCTAATTTGTTAGAAACTTTTTAATTTTTTCATTTTTTAATGCGGAAGTTGAGAAATTGTTCTGTGTAATGAATTAGTTTAATGCGCTAAATAACAGGCAAGCGATTGTGTAGTAAAATTTATATGAAAATCACTCAAAAACTGAGTGCTTTTCATATAAATTTGTTTATACAATCACTTGCCTGCCATTTGGAAACAGCACCTTAACGCTATTGTTCTAACTTATTTTGATGATAATAAAAGTTATCTTATTGATGGTTTTAATCATTCTGCCTGATTAAAAGTTTTGTATTAAAAATAGGATGAGTTATTGATTAATATTTGATGTTCTGACAATCTTTTTTTTATTCTCTTTTTTTACTTGAAATCGCATATGAGGTGTTCTATAAATCGCAATCGCGATTTATAAAAAAAAAAAAAGCACTTTGACGACTTCAAATAGCAAAAGTATACTCATGGGGACTTTAAGAAACTATGGAAGATCGTAAGTAAAATGCACGAGTTTAAGAACCCTATCAAAAAAATCTGGCGTTTTGCGAAATCGTGCGCTTAATAGAATATGGCCGTATGTTGTCACGTACAATTTTATGTAACCAAAAGAATATATTATATTTTTGTTATCGTTTTAAGCTTCTTACATTTTGTTAACAGTTGCAACTTCTTGCACCTGAATGAAATTTTAAAACAATTATGTTTGCATTTAATCGCAAATTTTCATAATCGCAATTACGATTAATAAAAAGCTTTTTAATAGCGATTATCGATTAATCGCATTTTAGTATTTATTTTAGTATATATTTATTTTAAACATAAATTAAATGGGTATGTCAAGGCGAATTCATGTATACGGTGGTATCGATACTACAACAAATAACAACACGAAAAACACAACAATGTATTTATTGTTGCTTTCGTTGGTCGATATGTCAAAAACACAAGCAACTTTTGACATTTCTCTCTCTAAGTAAGAAAAAAAAGTAGCACAGCTGTGCTTTCAATGCCACCTGAAAAATTAATTCGCCTTGGGGTATGTCAGAAGAAGCAGAACAAAAAGTAATGAATATGTACACTAAAATGACAAATCAATCCATGCGTACTTAAATTAAGTCGAAGTGGTGGCAATAGTACGGTAAGTACGGATTTCCTTAAATCAAGTACGGAATGCTAAATTCAAGTACGGATTATTCAAGAGCCCCGTACTTAAAATAATCCGAAAACGGGATTAAAAGTAAGATCAAATTCATCTCAAGCTGTGCTTGAATCAAGAATTTCTAAGTTGGTTTACTCTCGAATCGTACTTGAAAAATAATCCGAAGTGAGATAGGAAAGAATGAGATAGGAACCCCCAGAGAGAATATTATTTTTTACTTACCCGTTACATTTTATTCACTTTTGTTGTATGCTGCCTCTTGTTTACAGAAGAAGTCTCAATAAAAGGACACCAGCACCATGTCCGCTATGGTTTTCGTTATTATTCTACTTTGAAATTTTGATGTATTTAATTAAATAATTCTTACAAATAGAATATGGGAATTATTGCTTCTTATTTTACTTTTTAAAAATAAAAATAATCTTTATTTTTCTTTTCGTAGTGTTGTTTTTTTTTCTACACAAAACGATTAAATAATTTGTTACCTTCTTTTGTAGAGTTGTTGCTGAAACAACAACTTTTACAAACACGCGCGCATATTAGTTTTCAAAGGTTGTCTCATTTTGTTTTAAGTAAAATTTTGAGTACGACTCAAACGAAAAGTACATAGAAAAACTTAAATTTGGTACGAGTTTTTTCTTTCTGTGTGCATATCGCACTTAATCACAAAGAGGGGTATTAACTCATAATTTAAAAAATTTTCAGTCGAAGCAAAACAAGTTGTAATTCAATATTTAAAGAATATAAAAACGGATTTTAAAGCCAACCGTTTCATTGCTAATAAGTACACAAAATACAAAACACGATACTTTAACGGCGGGTAGACATAAGTATGACGTTTCTATTTTTCCCAAAAAGTGAAAAATAAAAATTTTGAATTAATACCCACTGTATGATCAAGTGTGATATGTACACTATAAAAATCTAGTCATCAATTATAAAACTAAAGGGAGATAGTTTAGAAGTAAATTAAAAAAATTGTATGAAAACGAAGGCGCTTAAAAACTGGTCAGCTAGACAAGATCCCATAATTTTAATACAAATATTATCAAACTCGTTTCGCTTCCAATCGTTATGACATAAGAAGAAGACCTCGAAGCCAGAAACATTGACGTTAGAAAATTTCGCCTACATCAGACACGAAAAATTCACGGAAAACACAATGAAAGACTTGGCTCATACACTGGAAAAGCCCTTACAGACTGCCACAAAGGACAAGCTATAGTAAATAAAAAAAAAAAAAATCCGAATTAAAACTGTTCAGGCGCCTCAGAGGAAATACAATTAGATCAGGAGGACGACTTTCTTGATCTTGATATCGAGCACCCGCTGTTGTTGTGACCCCTGTCCTCTGCGCTGGTAGTAGGTCTTACTATTCTGAATGACACTAAGACAGTCAAGTTTTGTAGACACTTACTTAATTTTTTAAATAAATCAGATTTTATGACACGTTTGATCATACTGAGTTTGATTTCCATACAATTTGTTGAGCCGTGAATATTTACTGGTTCATCTTAACAAATTTCCATTATTGCATGATTAAGATTCAACCTTTTTAACCCCGTTGAAATATCGACAACAAAAAATTTCTAACCAAGGGTTCGAAATTTGTTTAAAAGTATCAGTCTCCGCTGGATTGCCCATTTCTCCCCCTTCCGCGGAAGTGGACATTTCAATAAAATTTTTCTGACTAAGTCCCAATATGTTTTGATTTTTTTTAAGCCTACTGTGTCCTAATCCTTTTCCACTACTGAGTATGGTAATAAAATAATTGGTGGTATTATTGATTCCGCACGGAAAGGAGAATTCAACGGAAATAAATATGGATCAATGTGCAAATTGCAATTATTCATTCTTGCGGAATAAGATTTCCGCAAAAATTGTTTAACATCTGAATTTTAATAATTTCTGAGTTGATATTGTATTGTTGTTAAAAAAAACCAGTTGAAAAAAAACATTTAAAACCAGTACTCATGTTCTCTAACTTTGGTGAGAAATTCTCGCATCGAAAACATGTGAAACAAAATATTCCATCGTTTGTCGAAAAGTGAAAAGACGACTTCAAATAGCAAAAGTATACTCATGGGGACTTTAAGAAACTATGGAAGATCGTAAGTAAAATGCACGAGTTTAAGAACCCTATCAAAAAAATCTGGCGTTTTGCGAAATCGTGCGCTTAATAGAATATGGCCGTATGTTGTCACGTACAATTTTATGTAACCAAAAGAATATATTATATTTTTGTTATCGTTTTAAGCTTCTTACATTTTGTTAACAGTTGCAACTTCTTGCACCTGAATGAAATTTTAAAACAATTATGTTTGCATTTAATCGCAAATTTTCATAATCGCAATTACGATTAATAAAAAGCTTTTTAATAGCGATTATCGATTAATCGCATTTTAGTATTTATTTTAGTATATATTTATTTTAAACATAAATTAAATGGGTATGTCAAGGCGAATTCATGTATACGGTGGTATCGATACTACAACAAATAACAACACGAAAAACACAACAATGTATTTATTGTTGCTTTCGTTGGTCGATATGTCAAAAACACAAGCAACTTTTGACATTTCTCTCTCTAAGTAAGAAAAAAAAGTAGCACAGCTGTGCTTTCAATGCCACCTGAAAAATTAATTCGCCTTGGGGTATGTCAGAAGAAGCAGAACAAAAAGTAATGAATATGTACACTAAAATGACAAATCAATCCATGCGTACTTAAATTAAGTCGAAGTGGTGGCAATAGTACGGTAAGTACGGATTTCCTTAAATCAAGTACGGAATGCTAAATTCAAGTACGGATTATTCAAGAGCCCCGTACTTAAAATAATCCGAAAACGGGATTAAAAGTAAGATCAAATTCATCTCAAGCTGTGCTTGAATCAAGAATTTCTAAGTTGGTTTACTCTCGAATCGTACTTGAAAAATAATCCGAAGTGAGATAGGAAAGAATGAGATAGGAACCCCCAGAGAGAATATTATTTTTTACTTACCCGTTACATTTTATTCACTTTTGTTGTATGCTGCCTCTTGTTTACAGAAGAAGTCTCAATAAAAGGACACCAGCACCATGTCCGCTATGGTTTTCGTTATTATTCTACTTTGAAATTTTGATGTATTTAATTAAATAATTCTTACAAATAGAATATGGGAATTATTGCTTCTTATTTTACTTTTTAAAAATAAAAATAATCTTTATTTTTCTTTTCGTAGTGTTGTTTTTTTTTCTACACAAAACGATTAAATAATTTGTTACCTTCTTTTGTAGAGTTGTTGCTGAAACAACAACTTTTACAAACACGCGCGCATATTAGTTTTCAAAGGTTGTCTCATTTTGTTTTAAGTAAAATTTTGAGTACGACTCAAACGAAAAGTACATAGAAAAACTTAAATTTGGTACGAGTTTTTTCTTTCTGTGTGCATATCGCACTTAATCACAAAGAGGGGTATTAACTCATAATTTAAAAAATTTTCAGTCGAAGCAAAACAAGTTGTAATTCAATATTTAAAGAATATAAAAACGGATTTTAAAGCCAACCGTTTCATTGCTAATAAGTACACAAAATACAAAACACGATACTTTAACGGCGGGTAGACATAAGTATGACGTTTCTATTTTTCCCAAAAAGTGAAAAATAAAAATTTTGAATTAATACCCACTGTATGATCAAGTGTGATATGTACACTATAAAAATCTAGTCATCAATTATAAAACTAAAGGGAGATAGTTTAGAAGTAAATTAAAAAAATTGTATGAAAACGAAGGCGCTTAAAAACTGGTCAGCTAGACAAGATCCCATAATTTTAATACAAATATTATCAAACTCGTTTCGCTTCCAATCGTTATGACATAAGAAGAAGACCTCGAAGCCAGAAACATTGACGTTAGAAAATTTCGCCTACATCAGACACGAAAAATTCACGGAAAACACAATGAAAGACTTGGCTCATACACTGGAAAAGCCCTTACAGACTGCCACAAAGGACAAGCTATAGTAAATAAAAAAAAAAAAAATCCGAATTAAAACTGTTCAGGCGCCTCAGAGGAAATACAATTAGATCAGGAGGACGACTTTCTTGATCTTGATATCGAGCACCCGCTGTTGTTGTGACCCCTGTCCTCTGCGCTGGTAGTAGGTCTTACTATTCTGAATGACACTAAGACAGTCAAGTTTTGTAGACACTTACTTAATTTTTTAAATAAATCAGATTTTATGACACGTTTGATCATACTGAGTTTGATTTCCATACAATTTGTTGAGCCGTGAATATTTACTGGTTCATCTTAACAAATTTCCATTATTGCATGATTAAGATTCAACCTTTTTAACCCCGTTGAAATATCGACAACAAAAAATTTCTAACCAAGGGTTCGAAATTTGTTTAAAAGTATCAGTCTCCGCTGGATTGCCCATTTCTCCCCCTTCCGCGGAAGTGGACATTTCAATAAAATTTTTCTGACTAAGTCCCAATATGTTTTGATTTTTTTTAAGCCTACTGTGTCCTAATCCTTTTCCACTACTGAGTATGGTAATAAAATAATTGGTGGTATTATTGATTCCGCACGGAAAGGAGAATTCAACGGAAATAAATATGGATCAATGTGCAAATTGCAATTATTCATTCTTGCGGAATAAGATTTCCGCAAAAATTGTTTAACATCTGAATTTTAATAATTTCTGAGTTGATATTGTATTGTTGTTAAAAAAAACCAGTTGAAAAAAAACATTTAAAACCAGTACTCATGTTCTCTAACTTTGGTGAGAAATTCTCGCATCGAAAACATGTGAAACAAAATATTCCATCGTTTGTCGAAAAGTGAGAAAAAAGTTTGTCTGTAACAAGAATGATAGAAGAAAGATTACGACAACACGAATCAAAAATTGAATTTTCTGCGCAGGTGGGTTAAATGACGTCACGAAACATACACGAATAGGTAACCCTAGCTTGGGTTAAGCTACGTCATCTAACGGGAAAACATGCGCATGGCGTAATCTCTTTTTATATCATTCTTGGTCTGTAACACATGACGAAAACTATCAAAAGAGATTAAGTCGCACTATGCTTCGTTCCCATATAACGAAGGGACAAAAATAGAAGGAGTTGTAAGATGTTTTTGAAATTTGGTACACTAGCATAAGCTAGCTTAGTTAAGAAAAATATAAAATATAAATATAATTTTTAGAAAAATCGGCCCAAGGACACGCCTACCTCCCATGTGTCCTGAAATTGAAAAATATAATTTTAGCTTCAATAATGCCCACAAAATTACAAAAAGTGGTCATGCTGATACATATGCAACTAGCAACGTGTGTGTAAATTTTTATTTAAATCGGACTAAGGACTCAAGATCCTGCAATATATCCTCTTTAATAAAACGCTATCACTCCCACAAAAATTGTCCGATCGTAATAAATTTTAGTATGTTAATTGATATTTGCAAGATATATATTTATGCCAAATTTGGGTAGAATTGGATTATCAATGTGAAAAATGCAAAAACATCATTAATTGAAAAATAGGCTAAAACGGTTAAAATACTCTTGCAAAAATAAAACTATAAGGATATTTGAAAGATAACATAAATGAAAAAATTAAGGAGGAAAACTAGCAATGTAAATGTCATTAAAAAATGATGAAAAAATCATATCGCACTTGATCCATCCAAATTTTTAATTTTTCACTTTTTAAAAAAAATAGACGCGTAGTATTAATATCCGCTGTAAAAATATCGTGATATTTTGCCTATTTTTTGTTAATAAAATGGTTGGTTTAAAAATTCTTTTTCATATGCCTTTAATATTAAATTTAAAACTATTTTGCTTCTACTTAACATTTTGACTTAATACCCTCCTGTTGATTAAGTGCGATATATTTTGATAAAAAAAATTTAAATTTTGGATTTTGAAACAAAAATTATAATAGCTTAACTTAAAAATTATATTTTATAACTCCTAAAATAAAAAACATTAAAAAAAACATATAAAGACAAACTTATAACAAAGCATCATCGCTACTTGATTCTTCCCAAAACCAATTTTCGCTTAACGAAGAACTCATCTCGTCTTTTAATATCTCATCTTCGATTTCAACATTTTCTCCAAGAATATATTTCCCAATTTCAGCATCTATTTATTTTTAATCTGAATATTTCTCTTTGATGATAATACGGGATCTGAAGACAACAACAAATATGTCATTAAATCTTTATTTGTGTTTTCTCGAGACGTTTTTCTAGTATGAGACAATCGCACTTTCCTCACATTTTTATGGTTGGCTTCCAATGCTTCTTCAGACAAACATCCTGGAATGAAAAAAGCTTATTAGTTTTTTATTTAATTTTTTGTCAGTAAAATAAAATCTGTAGATACCAATTGGCAAATTGAAAAAGTCGATAACATCACATCCACGAACTAAAACCTTATGAACTGTGCTAGGCATATAATTCCATCCATAGTGTATTAAATACATATTTCTAGTGATTATTAGTAGCTCCTTAAAGGTTTGTACATTAATTGGCGATCCACAAGATAACGCTCTCAATATAATGGCAAAATTATCAATTAGTCGATTATCAATTCCTGTAATTTCGGCCGCTACTTCACTGTTCGAAAAAAATCGGCGTGACGTATTTCCGTCGTTAGTATTGCCAAATCCAGAATTAGCTTGGTCTATTATTAATCCTGTTCTTTTTATTGAAATCATTTTGAATTCTTTTTTTGTTTTCCAAAAACTGTTTGTTGTTTTCTTTATCTACCCGCCAAATTTTAATAGGGATTCGGTAAGCAATATGCAGCAAACATTAAAAAAATCTTATCCAACAATGAAGCGTAGAAAGTCTATAATTGTAATTGTCTACATTTGGAGTTTTTGAAAGGTTTATGTTGTTCATCTCTGTCGGACTTGCATTGCAAATATAACACCTACTTGATGAATTTGTATAGCTTAAAATATTTACAACTGCACCATCTATCATTGTAAAATGCATTTCGTAAGAAACTTCTACAACTGCACCTTTCATTTCAATGACATCACATTCCATATTTTTAATTTTTTGATCAACTGCGCTGAAAACTTTCTTAACTAGATCAGGATTCCCTTTTTGTAAAACAAATTTAATAGGCCTACAGTACAACGTTGAATATGGTGTTTTATGACACCATATTATTTTTTTTGAGTTTTTCAAGTTTTCCATTCTTGAAAACAGAAATTAATTTAAAAATTTATTAAAATAGCACATATATTTAACTTAATATTTACAAATGCTATGAAAAACATAAACTCATCCGTATAGTTTTCGTTTTGTGACGATGGAAGTCGGTAACCCTCGTTTCCACCTGCACCATAGAAGCAGTATTTGGTTTTTATGAATTTTTAGTAGTATTATTAGTGTTATATTATTATTATTATTACTGTTTGATGATTAGTATTTGTTTGAATTAACGGCCATTTAGGGCGACCTCTACCGGCAACCAGCAGGTGCAACCGTGCGCACCCCTAGCGGCCAGTAGCAGCAGCAAACTAAATAGAACAGCTGGATTGAACAGCTGGATTGATACAACCACCTGAAACATACGACGACGGGAAAAGTATAAAAGGCGGGCACAAATAGAAATCGAGATCAGTCGGTGTCGAGCGCAGTGGTAGGTAAGTCAGAAACTACGGTGGTTATCCCGCTGTAGTCATTGGTAGTGTATTTTGTTTTCTTTTTGTGGTTGGTACTTGGGTAGAACTAATTGAACTTCCCGTGGTTATCCCGCAGGTTTTCAATCTAGTGCTACCCCAGAGCCAAAGGCCGAGCGTAGTGGTGTTCCCGTGGTTATCCCGCAGGTTTACGACTACGAGTCACTTAACACAGCGTTTCCGTGGTTATCCCGCAGATTCACTGTCGTTTGGTGGCTTCACTGGGCCTCCGTCCGTGTTAGGGGTTGGTGTAGAAGGGATTGGAACTCCCGTGGTTATCCCGCAGGTTTCTCAATCTATCCCTACGTCAGCGCCGAAAGCCGAGCGTAGTAGTTCGCCCGTGGTTATCCCGCAGGTGTACGACTACGAGCAACTCAACGCAGCGTTTCCGTGGTTATCCCGCAGATTCACTGTCGTTTTGGGGCTTTACTGGGCATTAGTTGAGCGCGTGCAATACCTACCTACCACTGTCCAAATAGACGAGCGTGCCGATCGTACGGCCAACTCCGTGTTCGTAAAACGAGCGTGCCGACCGTACGACCAACACCGTGTTCGTAAAGCGAGCGTGCCGATCATAGGGCCAACCCCGTGTTCGTAAAGCGAGCGTGCCGATCGTACGGCCAACCCCGCATCGTAAAGCGAGCATGCCGATCGTACGGCCAACCCCGTGTTCGTAAAGCGAGCGTGCCCATAGTACGGCCCACCCCGCATCGTAAAGCGAGCGTGCCCATCGTACGGCCAACCCGTTCGTATAGCCAGGCTGGTCATATCAAAGTGCAGTAGTATCCGTAGATATTTTTTACTTTGTAAATAAAGCGCTATTTGAAAGTAAACGTGTGAGTGTTTTCTTTTAAGAGGTCACAAATAAGAAATTTATTGTGACTGGACCGTGGTTAACCGGCGAGTTATACCCCAGCCAAGAAGGTTCGTTACAGTTGGCGCCCGAGCAGGGACCTCTTAAAAAAAAACACACACACACACACTAGCGGTTGAATTCGGTAAGCGCGTGAGTCGCGAAACGGAAAAATTCAACAATAAGTAAAAACAAAGTGTAGAAACACAAAATTAGAGACATTTAGTAAAGATAAAAATAAGGACAAAGTGAAAAAAAAAATAATAATAAAAAAAAAAAAAAAGAACGTGGGAAAAAACCCGCAAGACTGGTAGCAAGTAAAACAAAAACTTTGTACAAAAAAAAAAAAATAAAAGAAAAAAAAAAAACCCCTTTTAACCTTTAAAAAAAAAAAGAATTAGAAAACAAGTGACATGGTGAAGACTGGGTGGATATATCCACTTAAGCGAGAGGAGTTGGTGGAGATCATGCGAGAGTTTTCATTGGACACCACCGGTTCGGTAGACGAATTACGTAAACGTCTGGCCCAATTCATTGGTGGCGGACACAGCTCGGAGGTCACCCCGCGGTTGCAGGCCTTGCAGGAACAATTTGAAGCTGAAAGTTTGCTTCCGGTACCCGGAGGGAGTACCCTGAAGTCACCACAGCCGAAAAATAAAAGGGAAGATAACCCGTCGGGGATCCATGAACCGGCGGAAGGTACTCAAATCCCTAATGTGAGCGGCAGGGGTCATCTCATGGACCAGGTGCAGAAGTGGGGCCTCTCTTACAATGGTAATAACGAGCCTCTACCCTTTATTGAACGAGTAGAAGAACTGGCGGTGATTTATGAGGTGATGTTGGATCACCTACCCCGGATCATGCCCGGAATTTTATGTGATCGAGCTCTGGCATGGTACCGGAACAATAACGCCCACTGGCAGGTATGGTCTGCGTTTAGAACCGATTTCTTGTCCTTCTTTCTCCCTACCAGGTATTTCGAGCGGTTGGAGGACGAAATCCGAGCCCGGTTGCAACAACCGGAAGAGCGGTTTAAGGACTATGTGCTAGAAATCCAAACCCTGATGCGGCACTCAAGTTTAACGGCGGACCAGAAGCTCCAACGCATCTTTCAGAATTCCCAGCCTAAATACAAATGGTACATCAGGCGAAACGATTTTGGGTCCCTCGCCGAATTGATACGTATGGCGGAAGATATGGAGAGTATACCGGTTGTAACCTCACCTGCCCAGGAGAGTATAGTCACGCCCACAAGAAGAGCCGGGAACGGCCACGCTACCCGCTGTCACAGTTGTGGAGAACAGGGGCACGACGCCAAACGATGCCAACGGGAGCCGACGCGATTGAGGATGGTCGGCTTACCCGCAACAAAAATTACATCCCCCACCAACGTGACCTGCCTGCAACGCGAAGAAACGCAGTTAACGGCCACGATTTTAATCAACAACATCCCCATTAAAGCTGGTTTGGACACCGGCGCTAGCCGGAATTTCATCCACCAAAACGTCATCCGACGACTCACACCATCCCCGACATATCACCAGGAGGAACTGGACATCATGCTAGCCAATGGAGCCCTGTGCCGGGTCTCAAGGGCTATAGAGCTTACAACAACACTGGGAAAGCGAACCAGAAAGTGTCGATATCTCGTGATGCCCAACGCCTCTGAAGATGTCATTTTGGGGCTCGAGTTTCTGAGGAATTTTGATACGAGCATACGAATTGCCGGACTGACGCTGAGCTGCTCTCGTTGGAAAGCGGGAACACAACCTCCAGCGCACGTGCTCGCACATTATCCCGTCACCTGTGGGGTGGCAATTGCGTGCGATGAGCAGCATGCAGAGCCAGTGACAGCAGAACACCCGAAATTAATGGAGCTGCACGCTGTCTGCAACGTTCCCACGCGCAAATGCAAATGGCTCGACAGGCGGATTCGTGAGGTCCACGAAAACCCTGACAAATATGCTGATTACGCGCTAATCAACAACCAGCTATACCGAAATTTCCCACGACAGATGAACGACGAGGACAGCACGCCGTGGAAGCTATGTGTGGCCTCTCAAGACAGGATACGCGTCCTAGAGGAAAACCACAATAATCCCATAGCCAGGCATCTGGGGGTGCGAAAGACGATCCTCCGTGTTGCAAGTCGTTATTACTGGCCAGGAATGTCCCGTGATGTAAGAAAGCACGTAAGACATTGCCAGTCCTGTCAACAATTTAAGGTGAATCAACAGAAGCCGGCAGGTGAAATGTTGACCAAAATCCCAGAGGAAGACGAAACCGAGATGTGGGGATGGCCCGTCCGGCGCTTATCATGCAGTTCCTCGGATCAGTTGGCGCCTGCTTCCCCGTCCCTGTCCATCTATACCTCCTTATCGCTAGATGCAGTAAACCCACCAAGCCTCACGAGTATCAAAACGACTTCATCACCCCCTGACGACCACCGCCCAGCTATTGCCCCTATGCCGCCGTCTGTAACCGCGACCCAGGCACTCGATAGCCCAGACCGCACGCCAGCGATGCCGATCCTAGACGTCCGCGGGTCGCCGGGTGACGGACCAGGAATCACGTGTGCACCATGGTCGGAGGACCTAAAACACATAGTGGAGACTTCACTGCAAGCACGCCAGCCCGGCCACCAGTTAAAGTTTATCCACCGTAGCGGCCAGAAGTCATATATGAAGGAGGGAGCGTTCAAGCAGAGGCTCTGCCGTGAGAGGAAGACAACCGCCCGTGACGAAGAGGGGATGTGTGACGATGGAAGTCGGTAACCCTCGTTTCCACCTGCACCATAGAAGCAGTATTTGGTTTTTATGAATTTTTAGTAGTATTATTAGTGTTATATTATTATTATTATTACTGTTTGATGATTAGTATTTGTTTGAATTAACGGCCATTTAGGGCGACCTCTACCGGCAACCAGCAGGTGCAACCGTGCGCACCCCTAGCGGCCAGTAGCAGCAGCAAACTAAATAGAACAGCTGGATTGAACAGCTGGATTGATACAACCACCTGAAACATACGACGACGGGAAAAGTATAAAAGGCGGGCACAAATAGAAATCGAGATCAGTCGGTGTCGAGCGCAGTGGTAGGTAAGTCAGAAACTACGGTGGTTATCCCGCTGTAGTCATTGGTAGTGTATTTTGTTTTCTTTTTGTGGTTGGTACTTGGGTAGAACTAATTGAACTTCCCGTGGTTATCCCGCAGGTTTTCAATCTAGTGCTACCCCAGAGCCAAAGGCCGAGCGTAGTGGTGTTCCCGTGGTTATCCCGCAGGTTTACGACTACGAGTCACTTAACACAGCGTTTCCGTGGTTATCCCGCAGATTCACTGTCGTTTGGTGGCTTCACTGGGCCTCCGTCCGTGTTAGGGGTTGGTGTAGAAGGGATTGGAACTCCCGTGGTTATCCCGCAGGTTTCTCAATCTATCCCTACGTCAGCGCCGAAAGCCGAGCGTAGTAGTTCGCCCGTGGTTATCCCGCAGGTGTACGACTACGAGCAACTCAACGCAGCGTTTCCGTGGTTATCCCGCAGATTCACTGTCGTTTTGGGGCTTTACTGGGCATTAGTTGAGCGCGTGCAATACCTACCTACCACTGTCCAAATAGACGAGCGTGCCGATCGTACGGCCAACTCCGTGTTCGTAAAACGAGCGTGCCGACCGTACGACCAACACCGTGTTCGTAAAGCGAGCGTGCCGATCATAGGGCCAACCCCGTGTTCGTAAAGCGAGCGTGCCGATCGTACGGCCAACCCCGCATCGTAAAGCGAGCATGCCGATCGTACGGCCAACCCCGTGTTCGTAAAGCGAGCGTGCCCATAGTACGGCCCACCCCGCATCGTAAAGCGAGCGTGCCCATCGTACGGCCAACCCGTTCGTATAGCCAGGCTGGTCATATCAAAGTGCAGTAGTATCCGTAGATATTTTTTACTTTGTAAATAAAGCGCTATTTGAAAGTAAACGTGTGAGTGTTTTCTTTTAAGAGGTCACAAATAAGAAATTTATTGTGACTGGACCGTGGTTAACCGGCGAGTTATACCCCAGCCAAGAAGGTTCGTTACAGTTTTGAAATTTTTGTTTGAGCTGCTATGACCGGAGCTAACATCCATACTCCACTTACAAATTAACGATATTTTACCTTTATCTTCTTGAACATCACAAAGTTCAAATATACTTGCTGCTGTTCTACGCATTATGCTTTTTAAGTCCACTTCCGCTGAAATTTCCGTTGTTAATATAGTTGGTACCAATATCAAATTTTATTAAAATCATCTATTAATCATATTTAGCTGAGAATTAGATCTAATACATTTTTTTGACTTACTCAAACGCCTTTGAAAAAATTAAAAACTTCAGTGGGCCATAAAAAAAGAACTCGAGCTAAATTTTGAAAATGCTTCAGTGGTTTTGGTCTACTAATGCTATAATTAATTTTTTTTATTTTTTACCATTCAAAATATAAAACGTGTTACGCAATGATATTAAACACTCTTAAATGCCTAATATTTGTGTAAAAATCATAAAATTAGGCATTTCAAAAAACGCATTTTTTTAATTTGTGGTAAAAAATAGGCACTAATTTTTGAATACCCTGTTAGCTAAGAGTATAAACTTACAAAAACAGAAAAAAAATATCTAATTTTATATAATTTTTTTTTATACTCCATCAAACTTAAGTAATTTTTGGATTTTCACCAAAAAAAATGTGTTTTTCAGAGCAATAAAAAAAAGTTATCTTGTAAATAAATACTAAATTCTAAATTTTAGTTTAACTGCAAATATATCAAAGTACCTGAAAACCAAATTTCGAGTGACTTTTAAAAAAAATGAATTTTTCAGAATTATTTTTGTGAAACAACTAAAACCTATTTTTCTGTTAAGTTATATTTGCAAGAAATTATCTGATTTTAACGCCCTCTCGTGGTGGCAAAAGCAATCAGAAAATTTTTTTTGTTAACATTTATTTGAGATACCTTATTATATTTCAAAAATTCTGTATTTAAAAACAATTTGAGACAAAATTTTTTTTTTTGATTTTTGTCTATGGGTCGAAGCATAGTGCGTCGTTACGTTATAAATGTCATAATATTCCACTCGAAGCAAATATGAAATTGCAGATGTTGAGAACGCCAGTCAAACATATCGTTGACGGCGACCAACATTTTCTAAAATTTAAAAATTTTTTACGACGCATCGTGACTTTAATGTTTGTTGTTTAAAAAATAGCTTTGAAAACATTCGTATATATTTCCAAAGTGTTAAAATCAAAATAATTAAACAATGAAAAAATCTGACACGAACAATATACTTACTTACCTGTTCCTCTACCTCTTCCGTTAATATTCACTGCATTTTGCATTTTGAATATATTTGTTTGTGTTGAAATTTTTTCTTACCCCGTTTTTATGCGTGAGCTTATTTGACATTTC
This sequence comes from Pollenia amentaria, assembly GCA_943735925.1. Taxonomy (NCBI): domain Eukaryota; kingdom Metazoa; phylum Arthropoda; class Insecta; order Diptera; family Polleniidae; genus Pollenia; species Pollenia amentaria. Next base: position 254,817,399 of record OX031007.1, read on the forward strand.
AAAGCGGGAAACTTTGACGGGTAATTTCCTTACGTGGCAGCAATTACACGCCAAGATGTTAAGACGAAGTTTATTTCACACATTTCAATAGAATAGTTTCTCGTCGCGGGAGTAACAGAACATGGGCATGTTGAAGTTTTTGTGAGTAATAATTTTTTTAAAAGATCATTTTATGTAACACTAGCTTAACCCAGTGCGCTTCGCTATCCTCATTAAAATAAAATACGTAGTTTTTTCAATACAGATATCGTGCATTGCTTACGAAGTTATTTGTACCAAGTTTAATACTCTTACTGTTACCATTCATCAGGTGCACAGAAATCTATATTGTCGATTTATAACCAAGCGATTTGTTCCAAGTTTGTAAATTGTAGCTGTGGCCATTCTCTAGATATACAGAAATCTCGTTTGATCCATGCACATTTCTCCAATCCCGCACATTTCTTACAGATGCTTTCTGTATATTGATAACCATTCTTATGGTACTAAATTTGCAAAATTTTAAACTTACCGTTATTCAAATATACGGGTTTTTATTGTGTGCAACGCCCAATTTTTGACTGATGTTGCGTATTGATCACCAAGCTATTTGTACCAACTTTAACAACTTTATCTATTACCGTTCTCTAGATATGCAGAGCTCTCTTTTACTTTCGTGTGTGAAGTACCACGCCCACTTATCCACTCCCACCTCCTTTTCGACAGATGTTGCGTATCGAAACCCAGCTATTTGTACCAAATTTAAACATTTTTTCTCAAACCGTTCTTTAAAAATATAAATAAATCTGTGATATGTCACGCCCACTTCTTCAACCCCGCCCTAAACTGATGTTGTGCATTGCATACCAAGATGCTTGTACCTAATTTGGAAACTTTGGCTTTTGCTGTTTTCCAGATATAAAGAAACCTTTAATACCTTTGCATGGGAAGTGCCACGACCAATTCTCAAATCCCATCTGTTTTTCTAGAGAGGTTGTGTATTGATAACCCAGGTGTACCAAATTTGGACAATTTTTCTTTAACCGTTCTATTTTGTGTCGCGCCCATTTTTTGTCGGATGTTGTGTATTTACTCGTATAACTAAAATGGTTGTACCTAATTTGGAAACTTTGGCTCTTGTCGTTCTCCAGATATTCAGAAATTTATATTGTCTTTGTATGGGAGTCGCCTAGAGTATTTATTTAGTCGGGCTTTTGCTTTTATCGGTTAATCGCTCGATTGATTAAGTGAGGTTTTGGATTAATGGGCTAATAATCGGTTAATTTTTTTTATATAATAAAGTTTTTTTTATAAATTAAGTAATTTTAATAAATAGAATTGCATAAATTATTTATTATTTGGAGATTACTAGTAAAAGAAAAAATAATAGCATAACAAACATAACAATTCTTGAAATAAGACGAGCAAACAAAAATAATTCATAAGTATGTAAAACATTTATTAATTAATTAATGTATTTTATGTTTTAATTAAAAAATAAACTGTAAGATAATTTTATTAGTTATTTTAATAGTTTAAGAAGATCTTATTAAATAATATTTTAGACAAATAATTTGGTTTAAATGTTTAGGATTTAAGCGATTATTTTCTTTAGTTTTGATAAAACTTGACTTGGAAAAATTTCTTTCATATATCGTTGATGTTGGAGAAATCAAAAGCACCCCATAATTCGGAATATCTAATCTCTCAGTCCTTCTCCTGGATTTCTCTTAACGTATAAAATCTTCCATTATTCCATTATAGTCCTGTTTAAATATTTTTTAATTTGTAACTCTTCTTATTATTTCGGTTAATTCTGTTAAAAGATTGATATGAGAAAATATGAGAAGAAACAAATAACTAAATACATACACCTTCTTTCTTTATTATTTGTATATTTTCTAAACACATTCCTTTTGTATATGAGACGAAACAACACAGTAAAAAATGTGCTCCAAAAGGAGCAGGTTTTATGTATGAATTCATACCTCAAATCGCTTCAAACCTGCTGATGGGATGCCTAATTTTTGTATGGGGTGTTCCCGGTTTGGAGGATTATTTTCTGCTGACAATAAACGCTTCTTTTAACATAATAAAACATGCAAATAAAGCACTCCTAAAATGATTTTTTAAGGGCTAACTCATAAATTTTTTGATTTTACTGGTTTAAATGCCTTTTTTCAAGCATTTTCGTAAACCATAATATATTTTTTTTTCGCATTAGAACCTTCTTCGTTGTCAGCACTAAAATAGCAGCTTTTTTGTATATTTTATTCGTTATCATTTACTGCTGTATAAGAGCTCTCTTATTGCAGCGCTCGATTTTGCGCTTTTTCTCTTAAGTGCTTCAAAAAAGACAAATTTTTTTACTGGGAAATAATTAAAAACACAAAAAAATATGTTATAATACTAAAAAAATAAAAATTTTGTTACATCGGTTAATCGCCTGAAATTAACCGGTTTAATCTCTAATCGAAAATAGCCAATTTTAAATTTACCGCACAGTTAATCGCGTAGTCATTAATCGGTTAACCGATTATCAATCGGCTGATGATATCCGCTTCAAAGCTTAGTTTCAAGCTTTATAAGCCCGTCATATTGGATTTAAAATGATGTCACTTTATTTTTCGTGTTGTTCTAAGCAAGCCCTTTCACTTGATACGTATTAGTTTATTCATTCGGTTAACCGTTAATCAAAACTAAAGAAAGAAAACAGGAAAAGCGTAGACGTTACTGCAAATGTCGTAATAAGGTCAAGTCTGTGATTAGACGTGTTAGAAGAAATTATTGCTTACAGTATTTTCAAGGATGTACACATGAACAGATGTGGTGTAAGCTAAGAGCTGAAGGAGTTGTTAGAGATACTGAAAGGACTTTTGAAATTGATGTTGAGGGATTTGACAAGAATTCTATACTCCCTCCCAACGCTAATTGTAATAATGCGGTTATACCTATCTTAATCTGAACAATTACTTGGGTTTTAGTTTTCGTAATGTGACGGAGTATGAAATTTTAAAAGCTACAATGTCTATAAAGTCTAATGCTGTTGGCCCCGATGGAATTCCCTTGAAATTTTTAAAACAAATTTTCCCAGCTATATCTAGGCTACTACGTTTTATATTCAACAGAATTATTTTTTTTTTTTTCAATTCATTTATTTGTCAGATATTATTACCATTATTTCTTATATGTTATATATATACAAAGAGTTTAAGACTGTTTCTTTTTCTTCTTAATAATTAAACTTAATTAATAAAATTATATGCATACATATGTACAAAGTTTGGAGGGAAAAATTTACAAAAACCTATTTAAAACATTTTTAAATGATTTTAGATAAAACTTATTTTACGAGCTTACATATACTAAGGTGGTAATAAACCATTAATATGCGCATATTCAGAGTTACTACACCGCAGATAAAAGTTATCTGAGAGTCTATTTAATTTTTCCTCTACTAGTTCTATATTTGCGAGTTCATGGAGTCTATTGGTAGAAAAATGCCAAGGAAGATTATATATCATCTTCAGTAATTTGTTTTGAGAAATCTGAAGCTTTTTAATGTGACATTTGGCACTATTTGCCCAAACAGGAGCTGCGTAGAACATAACTGCATGAAATATTGCCTTGAGAATTTCAACAGAATTATTACCTCTTCCAAATTCCCTGATAGTTGGAAAGTAGGACGAGTAATTCCAATCCCGAAAGTAAAATCTCCCCACCCACTACCAGACTTTCGTCCGATAAGCGTTTTGAACTCATTTTCTAAGATACTAGAAATTTTATTAAAAGATCAACTTTTGGAACATCTTGAATGCGGAAATTATTTAAATAGTTATCAATCTGGATTTAGAAGACGTTATAGCACTACAAGTGTAATTTTAGACTGTGTCGAGAATATAAGAAACAATTTAGACAAGAAACGGAGCTCTGTATTTATATCTCTTGATTTTAGTAGAGCGTTTGACTCCATTGACCATAAAAGGCTATGTAGTAAGTTATTCTCCAAATATGACCTAGGATTTTCTGCTTGCAAGTTTATTGAGTCTTTTATCACAAATAGATACCAATATGTACAGTATAAATCGGCCTGTTCATCAATCGCTAAGACTTTTAGGGGGTACCCCATGGGTCTATTTTGGGGCCTTTATTGTTTATGACTTGTATGAATAACTTATATCATCACATAAAATTCAGTACGTGTTATACATACGCTGATGATGTTCCCTTGCTGGCGGATGACAATGGTCGTGGTCTTAAGTTTTTAGAACAAAAAGTTAATGAGGAGTTAAATGTCGTTATGAGGTGGTCTAAAATAAATAATCTTTGTATGGATCCCTTCAAAACACGATGCATGTGGTTTTCGCAATTTTACATAAAACCGAATTTGATATTAGGTGAAGAGAATATAGAGTTTGTGTCATACTATAAAGTTTTAGGATTGTACATAGATGATAACCTGAACTTTGAGTTTCATATTAATCATGTTGTTTCAAGAATTAATTTTGTTTTGAAGAGGTTGTATGCTATAGCACTGTATTTGCCAAGTAATGAAAAGAGGAATGTTGCCATGGCATTATGTCTGCCTATATTACTATATGGACTTGAAGTATATTCTGGGGTATCACAAACTAGTAGCAATAAACTTAAACAGTGTTTTAATAGAGTAATGCGTTATATCTTTGGAATAAAATATAGATCGCACGTTCATATGACTTCTTATACTATAAATCTTTTGAGATGTGATTTTGAAAGCTTCATTTATATGAGAATGTTATTACAATTTTATAAGATTTTTAAATTTGGAAGTCCTGGGTACCTTAAGGACAAATTTAGTTTCGGACACTCTACTAGAACTAGTCTATTGATCAAACCTAGACATTCTACTCAAATTATGAACAGGTCATTTACTGTCAGAGTCTCAAGGATGTGGAATCCGTTCATACCTTGTAGAGAGTGCGCGTTCTCAAATTCTATTCCAAAGTTCAAGAAAATTATATTAGAAAATCTGTAGAGAAGTGAAAGTTGACTGTATAAATTTGCCACCTGTGGCTTGTCCTTATATCTTTTCAACATATGTGCAATAGGGGGGTTGTTAAAAATAGTGATACATTAGTTAAGAAAAAAGAAAATGTAATATTTGCCATAAGAATTAGCTGGATTAATTTAGGCGACAGGGCTTGCAATCCATACCAAATAAATAAATAAATAAAATAAAAAAAAATTGCATAAGCATTAAGACCAAACTTTTTTTTAAAAGAATTTTTTTAAGATCTCCTTAAACTACTCAAATAATTAGTAAAATTATCTCACAGTTTATTAAACCCTCCACTACCACTGTGGTGATTGAGGGTATACTAAGTTTGTCATTCCGTGTGAAACTTTTTTATAATACATCTAAGACCATATAAAGTATATATATTCAGGCTCCTTGAGTAATTCTAAGTCGATTTAGCCATGTCCGTCTGTCTGGCCGTCTGTCCGTTTGTTAAAAACACGCTCACTTTCGAAAAACGCAATAAAAAGAACAAACTTGGCCTCAAATTGCTTGTAGTTATCCTAAGCAGTTTGGGATTAAAATCCAGCCACATCGGTTCAGTAGGATCAGAACTATGAATCAAAATGTCGCACCACCACCCTAAAAAAATTTATAATTTTGATAGAAAAACTAACATAAATGGTGGAATAATGAACGGAATGACATAAAATTTTACACGAATTGGCCTTATACGACTGCAATCATACTGTTAAATTTCGCGAAGATCGGTCCATAATTGACCATAGGCCCCACATAAACCCTTCTCGCGGAAAACAGTTAAGTACGCCTACAACCGCATTAAATAACACTATCAAACTAAAGGTTGGTACGTCACAGCTATATAGGACCAGAAATCACACTGTAAAAGTTTTTGAAGATCGGTCCATAATTTACACTAGGTCCCATATAAACCCTACTCCCGGAAAACAGCTTAGTACGCCTATAACCAAATAAAGCCTTCTTTGGGAAAACAATTAAATTCGCCTAAAACCATCACAGATTTAGATATTGCGGTAAAATTTCTTACTTAAATTCATATGGCCAGAAAAAATATCATGCAAATTTGTGAAATTTACTGTTAACGCTAAAACTAATTACGCTGCTGTATTGAAATTTATTCTAATATATTTTTTGGAATACCAGAAATCAGTCTTGAGAATTTTGGGATGATTGGTCCATTATTTACCATAGGTCCAATACAAATTACCCTCCTAAAAATTATTTTAGTTCGGCTAAAACTTTTACAATTCATTATATTTTACTCAAGCCAGTTCAAAGTTCTAACAAGAAACGCATAACGTTTTTTTATTGTCGGTCAATAATTTAATTCAGGTCTAAACCGCAACCAATTTTAATGCTGACGTTCGTTTTTGTGAAGCTTAGTTAGTAATATATATGTATTTATCATAAAGTGCCCATTCCTGTCGGTGTAGGGTATCAAAGATTCGGCACAGCCGAATATAGCAATCTAACTTGTTTTTAATTAATACATGTTATTTATGTACTTAGGGCGTGTGTGAAACGGTAGCAAAGTACTCATGAAAGTAAAAAATTTGACACTGTTGAGGTGAATAAAATTTCACTAGCCCAGGGGGTTAGTATAAATTTTGACATTAGCGTAGAAATTTTTGACAACCACACAATTATCAGACACACTCCCAGGTCGTGCAGCTCAAAGTCGAATCTTATCCGCCGAAGAATTTAAATTTTGCGTTGAAGTGGCCGCCGGTTCGAAAGGCATATTTACACTAATTTTTTTAGTCACACTTTTTTTTTATCCGTGTTGCATATTTATATAAGCTATTATAAGATTAAAATAGTTACATATTTAATTTTTTGTATTAATAAAATTTTTGTTATTAAAACTTGTGCATGTTTACATCAGTGTCTAATAAAAGTAAAATACCTTTCTTTTAAATAAATTTAAAATTCAGTAATAGACTACAGAACTCTAATTACATTTACATTACAAGGCACAATCTTATGTAACAGTAATTGGAAAAAACCAATCACAATTAGGATTTGGGTTACCTAAAACGCGCAATTTGCGAAGGCTTAAAAAATTTTTATAAAAATGAGAAATTTCCTAAAAGTTTTTAAAAGCATAAAATATCTGCTTATGGGTTCCAAATCAGCAGAGAATAAAAAAATCGCTGAAAAACTTAAAAAATTAAAAAAAAAATGCAAACATTTTGAAAAAGCCAAATGTGCAACCTCCAAAAATTCCTTAAAATTTTTTCACATTTGCAACCTGCCTGCAAATCATATTTAAAGTAAGCGTGAATTCTGAAAATTGGTTTATAAATTATGGAGCAGCTCAAAAATAAAATTTCCGGACAGACAAATTGGCCGTCTGATTTCCATAATTTGTTGTAATTACAAGCTGTTGACACACCGAACATACAACCGAATTTAAACCCTCCTTCTTTTTTGAAGTCGAGTTAAAATATATTTCAATTAATAACAAATACATATATATCAAATAATAACTAATTGTAATTTTTTCATTTTGAATAACTAATTCTTTTATCAGGTGATCCACTACCGGCTACTTTTTTCTGAACCGCTGCCGCCAAAAATTTGCTGGATTGAGAATGACGTCAAACAGTTTTCCATTAATTGGCATACAAACTGAACCTGTATATAAAATTTCAGCTCAATCGGTTGAAGATTTCTGATTTAAAATTGAGTTCAAGTTTCCACACGAACAAGCATACATTGCAAGTTAAATAAAAGCTTTTAAAAATAAAATACATATACATAGTTGAATTACTTCAAATTTTATCGATAGCTTAGAATACTATCTAGATATTTTTCAAAATTTTCATTTTCAACCCCAATGGCATTCAATTTTTGGCTTCGACTTTTCCATTGCTCGTTCATCGAAAATTAATTTGCTCTAAACACTGGTGCACCTCTCGCCAACTCAAGATTATCGTCCATGTATTCGACTAATGTTAGCAGTTACTATATTGCCGACTTTTTATACCCACACCACTATAGTGGAGAGGGTAATATGCGTTTGTGTATACCGATCGACTCAGGATCATTCGGAATCATCGTAAGTCAATCCAACGACGTCCGTCCTGCTGGCAGGCTGGCTGGCTGTCCACGTAACATTTTGCGCAAAGTACAGATCGCAATTTTACAGATAATTTGATGAAATTTGGCACATAGGTTCAAATTGGATCAAGGACCGAGCTTATTGGAAATGAGCCCATAATTTTAAGCCCCCATACAAGATTATTTCCGGATAGGGGGTTTGTTCCAATAAATGATCTAATTGTTAAATTAAGATTAAATTTTGTCCAAACTAATTTATTGCAATCAAAATCATCTTACCATATTTTATTGGAATCGGTCTATATTTGACCATAACTCCCATACAAATAATACTCCCGAAAATAGCTTTTAATGCCATAAATACTTTACAAATGTTAGTATTCACATACAAATTGGCGACAATGACTTTTACGATAGCTTATATGTCATAACAAAATGTTGTCCTGGTAGTCCAATATAAACCATAGTTCCCATATAAACTCCCATCTTATAATCTCATATATTTAGATGAAGATATCTAAATAATATTCGGCACCAAGAACTTTTAAATGAATCTAATTAAATGAATCATGATTGCCCATGGGTCCCAAATAGAGTACACTCTCAAAAATGGTCGGGATGGTCCGACTATACTTTCTTACTTGTTTAAACTATAATTTTACCTTTAAACAATCAATAAAATATTGTTATTTTACATATGTCCTTGCCATTTGTTCTCCATTTTTATTTTTTATTTATTTATATTACTCTTAAATATTTCTTGTTTTTTTAAAATTCAACGATTCGACAACAAAACAACAAGTGAGTGGTTTTGACATGAAAGCTTTTTGTATGAAAGTACCTACGTTTTCTTTCGAGTTGTCGTTCGTACGAATGTTCGTATAGAATAGAGTTAGTTGAACCCAAATCAGTTTTCGATCGCTTAGAATGCGATCGAAGTCGTTCTTTCGAAATCGTTGAACAGGCCATAAGTATCAGTTGTAAAATATAATAAAAAAATGTGAAATTATAAATAAATATATTTTAAATATTCAACTTTTACACTGAACTTCAACAAAAAACTGAAAATGCATTTTAACTCCCCATAACTTTTGTTCCTATCACGTTTTTACGTTTTGCCGCGAAAATTAAAGGATATGATCCCACCTTCGATCAAACTCCCCATAACTTTTGCTCCTATCACGTTTTTACGTTTTGCCTCGAAAATTAAAGGCTATGATCCCAACTTCGATCAAAAAAAATCGCATAAAAAAAATACTGATCCTGTCAAAAGTTATGGAATTTTAACCACCTTCTCGCGAAATCACCTTTATTCGCGAAATTAATCTTTAATCGCACTAAACCAAAAGCGCCAAATTTTTCTTAAGCATATAAAGTTTTAAAAAAATTTACACATGAAATTAACATTTTCCTAATCAGAAATTAAATTCCATAAAAGATCCTTACCCAAAGTATGTATACTTGCAAAAACAAAAAAATCCTCTAATCCTTTCACTAAGAATTGGTTTTCCCACGATTAAAACAACATATATTTTTTTTTCTCTTTTCCTTTTTACAAAGAATTTTTTTTATTATTTTCCCTGAACTATGTCTACCACTCCAAAAATTATATTTTAAATAAAGAAATATTTTAAATTTTATGACCTATTTGAAAATATTCCAAAATAAAATCAAAGGTAATTAAATTGAAAATATAAGCCCAAGTTAAATGTTAGTAAACTCAGAATAAAAGTAAATTTAGAATAAAATATAAACCAAAAAGTCGCATTCACCAAACAGATGAAATACAAAGGAAACCGTAGAGTTTTATCTGAAAAAGGTGGCCATTGGTGAGCATAATTTCGATAGATCCTTCATATGGTAGACACTTATGTGTTTGCATTGTGGAAGATGGCTGGGTTGTCACACCTTCGAGGAACTGTCACTAAGTCAAGGTGTAAACTAAAGGATTTAATCGGTTTCATTATTAGAACAAATAGGTATCAGTACAGACTATATTTTTTATATTATAATGTTTTTATTCTTCTGCATTTGTTTCTTCGCCACTTTTAAAGGGGACTACAATGGACCCGTTAGGATCTTTTTTTTAAGTTTTTTTTTATTCTTCTCTATGTATTTCTGCACCTCCTCTAAACAAAAAACACCAACAAAAACTTTTTCTGCAAGCTTTAATTTGACAACATTTTGTTTTACAAATGACTATTTAAGGAATATGTATTTAGTATTATAAATTTACTTAAAATATATTATGAAATAAAAATTGCCTAAATAAACAATAACCCAATTTAGATTAATACTTCCGTTTATTGATGCAATGATATGTATCAAAAGTAAAATAAACACATGGCACGCGCCAGTAGTAAACAGGAAACAAACATATTCTTAACTTGAACTTCCTCTTTAAGTCCAGGGAATTAAAATTGTGATAAATGCGAAACAAAACTCTCATTCAATCGTATAAGCTCAGTATCATGGAATTGCCTTTCTTAAAGAAGGTAAATGAAATTTAGTACAAGAAAGAAGTCTAAAAGGACGATGTGTATTTCACTAGTTCTTCAGTCTATTTATGTTACTTCACAGTATTCGAACAACCAAAGTCGCCATTTGTTTATTAGAGAATCGAAAACAAAATGTTGGGATCATAAATCCTTTAACAATTGTAAGCGAAAAAAAAAACAACCATATTTCTTTTTTCCCCACCCCCAAAGTAAAATATATTAAGGAAAAGGAAAAGGGTTATTTAACATTAAGAGACAATCTATTCACACATCGTTTAAAATTTTACTGTTCGTACAACTTGTTGTTGTTCTTAAGCACTGGATGAACTTGCAACCCTTTTTGCCCTTTCAACTATTTTAATTTCTATAGTATATTTAGAAAATTCACATGTTTTTCGGTAGTTTAGAAAATGTTTTACTTTGATTTGACATAATGTTTTAAGTGATTTCCCAATAAAAAATGGAGCTTCCAACGAAGCAGGTTTGTAAGGGAGAAACGTAAAAGTTTCGCTTACCATATCGCTTACGGAAGACATGAATTTTATATGGCGAGTTCCCACTTTGAAGCAATACATTTTTGACACAGAAAGCGCTTTCTTCAGCGCATATAAAAATTGTTGAATGTAACGATCAGCTTTGCACACTGAATTTTTTGTTACCGTTAGTATTTTATATGCTCCCTTACGAACCTGCTTCGTAGTAAGGGAATGTCGTGGCTCTTCAAATATTTTTTAAGTTATTAAGAATTCGTTCGCTTACCTTACTGCATCTCTGTATGTCTTATTGCGTAGCGCTTAAATGTGAGCTTACTTTTTGAAATGTACCATTAGTGCTTCGCAAAATAGGAAAATTTTTTATTGGGTTGTTTCTTATTTTTTTAAGATTTTAAGTTTTTGTTATAAGTTTTTTATGTTTGGGACATTTTTAAATAAAAAAGCCTTTATCAAATGTTTTCAAACTTTGAATATAACAAAGATTTCTTCACAAAAAAGGTCAGTAGCAATAATTTGGTGTTTCGATTTAAAATGGTTTGTTTGTCAATTTATTAAATTGTATGTTGACATAAGTTCCTTGTTTTTGCGGAGTGGGGAAGTTACAATCGTAACTGAGTTACAGCCTATGAAGTTAAATTTATTTGCCAAAGTAAACTTTAACTTTGATTTTTAAAAATGCAGACATTTTTTTCCTAAAGCTGGATTCACAGTGAAGGCAACATTTTTCATCACGCATTGTTTGCAAACGTTTTTGTTTGCAAATGTAATTGCAAATCACAAAAAATAGCTGAGTAATGGTTGTTTACGTAAAAAAAATATCCAAAAATTAAAATTTTTTATTTTTAAATATCATGAAAAATCCGAAACATAAAAAAGTCATAGTCTTATTACTTTAATGTAAAGTCACATAACCTATGAACGAAATGAGACAGGGATATACATATCACTAAAATCGATGAACGTGTTTCGCTTTTTATTCACTATTAAGTGAAGGTAAAAAAGTCCACAAATAGAACAGCAGCAAACACACACACATTGAAAAATGTTATTTTTGTATGGAAATCGCGATTTTTATCAATTTCATTTTCTCAGTAAATTGTAAATAATATCAAAAATTTTGCACCGAATGCAATGAAATACTCGTAATTCGAAATATGTTAAACTAACTGTTTATTGCCGAAATTTAAGTTTTTATGAGTTTAGAATCTATTTATAATGATTTGCCAGAGCAAAAAGTGAGAGAAGTATGACAGTTCCCTAGATATATGCAACCAAATGTGGTAGTTGAACTCATTATTTTGGGAGTTTATTCTATGTTTTATTAACTTGTTTTAAGTCTGTTATTTTTTGTGTAGCTTCTTTTTTGTAAATATTTTTTATTAAATATAACGTTAATTTTATATCAGGTGTAATATCATTTAAATCTGGTAATTTTGCCTCATGTCAAGTGTAATTTTGAATTTTGCTGGTGGTAACACTGTGCTGTACAGTTATATATATATATATAATTATTTGGCTTTTCTAAAGTATTTGGAAAAAGTTTCCTAACGAGCTGGCTTAAGCAACCAGCGTAATGCGCATAGAAATCAGCTTTCCCACAACAATAAATTTCAGTGTTTCTTTTATCAAAAATTGGGAATTTAGCACGTCATAGAGAAATCTTATTAAGAATAAATTTTGTATTTCCAAAAAATAACTTTTGATAAAAAATTATTATAATTTATAAATAAGTTTCAAGTATTAATTTTTCGTCAAATATTTTATTGAAGAATTAAATTCTACTTTATTGTTTTTTAATAGTTTTAAGATCAGTTAACCGGAATTTTCGAATTTAGTTAGCCCAATGGTGTTCAATAAAAAGCTTTATTTTTACGAAAGGACCTATTTGGTAGGTAGAAAAAAAGAAATTTCTCAAAAAAAATAGCAGTCAATATTACAATTCATCGAATCACAAAAACAAATAACATTTATTAAATAGTACGCCTATCAAACTGTGTAAAAAATACTTTAGCCCCAAATAAATTATATAGCCCCTTTAATGAACAGTGAAGTTATACGCATTTCGTACAGCATATTTTGGGTAGAGAATACTAACATATTAATTGTTGACAGCAATTTGTGAGAAAAACAAGTGTGAACACCTTTTTTGTTAAATATTTATAAACAAATATGAGAAAATGGGGAAAATCATGTCTCCTATAGTATTTAATATATTTTCAGTTAGGAAATTTTGTGAAGATTAAAAGATTTTTATCTTAAGAATAAAAAATAATTAAAACCCTTGAAACTTTTTTTTTTCAGTATAAGGAAATTTATTTTTTTAAGTGCAGGTCTATCGTACATACATACATAAATATATAGTATACATATTGTGTTTGTATTGCGTTTCCATTTTTTTACACAAAAAAAACCTTTCAGCTGTCATTAGCCACATATTTAAATAGCTTATTCAAGATAAAATCATAAAATTACATTAAACTTTCGATTTAATTTCCTAGACAGACGCCTGAAGGACAAACACAACAACTTCAACTGAAAGTTCAAGCTGGTCAACTGGTCACAGAGAAAATACCTTTAAAAGAAAAACTCATCGAAGTATAAGAACTGTTTTTTAACAATAAGCTTACGGCAAAGTAGCTACCATTAAAATGAAAATTCTTTCATCACATATTATTATATATAACCACCCTATGCGAAAAAAATGCCTCGAAGACTTGTAAAAGAATGAATATTGCTTTGAGTAAATACGTACACATGCCGCCTCCTTTTGTACAAAAATGCCCAGTTTAGTGTTATCAACCAGCAAACACGCTTTTTTCTCATCCTGTTTAAATACTCGCACCAATAACATGGAGTACAATGCAAAACAACCACAACTTAAAGATTTCATTATCATATGAGTGCAGAGTGTGCGGAAGCTAACCAAAGGTCTTTGCTTTAGAAAAAAATAAAATTGAAATTTGGCCATTTTATGAGTTAAATCAACATCTTTTAAGTTTAATATAATTGTAGATTTCGATTTTTTCATTATTTGCGTTTAAACAGACAGACACATGCTGAAGCATTAAACCCCTTTAACATTCAGCGCTCTGCCACAGTTAGGACAATAGTGCTAAAGGACATTATACTACACACAAAAAGGCTTGAACATACATATATATCGCTCATTTACTGACACAACGTCATAAGTTAAAAATTGTGTATAACTATTATCAGAATTAAAAGAAAAATAGAGGAAATGCTTGCAATTTCAATTGAAATGAAAAATGACCTAAGGAAGGGTACTGGTGCCTTAAGAACCAGGAAACCTCGGGAAGATGGAGAGCAGAACTTATTAGGGGAAAAACTCTGTAGCGGGGGAAATGGGGTTTTCCAGAGACAAGGGCAGGTGGCGATTTCTGGGGTCTTTGGGGGTTTAAATGAAATACGGCCACACTTTCACAGTGCTTACATATTTATTGTGATACTTATTTTAATGCACAATATAGATATACTTAGGTATGCAAATGAATAAAACTCGTGACTGTTGATTTGGAGCCGGAGGATGAACGCAACTGCCCTTAAAACCCGAGTTTAAACGAAAGTTTGCCGCTAAAACAAAGAAAACCGCGGCGAATATCATACCGGTAGGAAAAAATTAAGAATTCACGATGTACCTAATTCACGGTAGGATAAAAAAGTCAGAGCAGGAAATGTAGACCAAACTACCAGGTGGTTTTAAAGACACTTTTAAACAGTTCACTTAATACCAGTAATGCAAATTAAATCATACCTAAGCGCCCCATCCGTTACACAATATTATTGTATATGTTATTCACCATATTATTTCTATTTTGCTTGATATTATGCAACAAGTGGCATAATGGACGCAAAAGTGGACGCAAGGATTTTCTCCTCTATGTTATAAATAAAAACCGGCTTCGCTAAATTAAGCTCCTAAATTCGGCCTCGTGCCCGACCGATTGGCGGCTACGTAGAAAAGCTTAAGTTAGAGAAGCCGGTGTTTCTTATATCATAGAGGAGACAATCCTTGCGCCCGGCCGAAGGCCGAAAAAAATTTTATACTATCCACCGACAGCTCGAATATTTCATGAGTTCGAATTTCGAAACGCATCAAATTTGTATTTGTATTTTTTAGATAAGTTATGAATGTGATCTATTTTTTTTTTAATGTTTATTGGTTTAAAAGATAGATGGCATAGCAAAAAAGTTTTAAAATAGAGGTTTTACCCGTTTACTCCCCAAAAAGGCCGAATTTCAAAAAGTACCAGGCACCTGTCCGCTTATTTTTTTTATTGAACAACAATAAATACTTAATTTTTGAATAAAAAAAAATTTTGTTGTAAAAAAGTACCAAAAAAAGTTACGCTTTTTACCCCTTAAATGTCCGAATTTCGAAAAAGTACCTAATTCGTATTTGGATTTTAATTAATCTTTAAAAAACGGACGTCAGGATTAAAAGTGGTTGCGGTTTAGAACTATTTAAAATTATTGACCGACAATTAAAAAGTATTATGCTTTTCTCTTTAGAAATTTGAACTAGCTTGAGTAAAATATCATGATTCGTAACAGTTTTAACCGAACTACAATGAAATGTTTTTCAGGAGTTGAATTTATGGACCAATCATCCTAAATTCTGTAGAGTGATTTCTGGTATTAAAAAACAAAAATTAGAATACATTTCAATACAGCAGTGAAGTTAGTTTTAGGTTTTACAAAGAATTTAAGAGATCTGCTTAATATGAGAACTAAGGTAAATTATGGACCGTATATCACAAAATTGCATGACATTTTTTCTGGCCATATGAGAAGTTAAGTTGGAAAAAATTGTACCGCAATATCTTTGCTGCGGTTTTAGGCGTATTTAACTAATTTCCCAGAGTGGGCTTCTGTGGGGCCTATGGTAACTTATGGACCGATCATCAAGAAATTCATTAGTGTAATTTCTAGTGCCATACATCTGTGAAGTATTAAATTTTATATTTTATTAGTATTACGGTTTTGGGCGTAACAAGCAACTAATACAGTGCTTCAGGCTAAACATTGCGACCCAATAAAAATTTTTGATGATATATTTTTTTTAACTTATGGCTGGAAAAATATGCGTGCAAGAAAAAGTAAATGAAGTAGTTTTGAATTCCGATGAAAATACTTCCTTTGAACATTGTTTGCTGCCAAATCAGTATTTAAGATATAAATTTGAGAAACAGCAAACGATTCAATCAAAGAAAATATCTGTTCTTATGGGAAAAAATGGGGTATGTATGCGCCGAATTTTAAAAAGAGCTTTTTAATCATTGGCGATATATATGTTTATACATATATATTAAGATATTAAAAAATATATTTCAACATTTTCTGTATACAATACTTAAAGTCCGACAAAAAAGGCAATAACACATATTTTTAAACAGTTTGGTTATAAGATGTCAGATATAAATTTTATTCAAAATTTTTAGTTTTTAAATTAAAAAATGCAATAGGCCTAATTAATTTCAAGAAATATTGACTTTTATAATATCATAGCTAGTTTTACGTCGACGCACAGTGGCGCCATTTGAGTTTTTTCGTTGCAAAAATCATATCTTTTGAACCGAATAAGATAATTGAACAGTTTAAACAGCATATGATAGATAACTGTTCAGCCTATGAAATGAGCGTTTGGAAAGGGTGCTACGCTTTGTAGGGGCCTACTTATGGGTTATCAAAGTTAAAATTAGTAGAAAAATCAATTTTATGGTAACTAAAAAAAATTTTTTTTACATTTTTAGATTGTTTTTATTTTTTTTCTTAAGGGTTTTATGTTTTAAATTATTACCCAACAAATTAAAAAAAAAATTATTTTTTTTTTTAAATTTATTTTTTCAATTTTCTGTAAAATATTCATCACAATTCGTAAGAGAAGGTATATCTAAAAGACTAACCATTTCTAAACTATAATTATTTTGTAACTCTATTCGTGACTTCACATGCCGCAGGGAAGAAATAAGTGGATCGGAAGATGCTGCCAACATGTTGAAGAGGTCCTCATTTTGCCTCACCCTTGATGCTTTGAATGTGTTCTGCAATCTATATTTTTTATAAAATTTGTTAAGAGACTCCTGTGCTTCTTCAGAAAGCTCTCCAATTGGCAAAGACTGGTACTCAATTATATCTTTACCATGCGCCAATATTTTATGGACGGTCGGGGTCAACTTCTTCTGTGGATACATTTCTGCTAAAAGAGATGCAGTTTTCGACGCATATTCTCCATATTTTGTAGAATTGACATTTTCTTTGCAGTTTAAAACATCCAAGATCGTTCCCAGTCTTTTCACGATTTGATTGTCAATTCTAATGATTCTAGTTACTGCCTCATCATTTTCAAAAAATCTCCTAGAAGTGTTTCCATCGTTTGAGTTACCGTATCCGTGCTTGGGACAGTCTACTTTTAGTCCAACTTGTTTAAAAAAAGCATCCTGTATTTGCTTCTTTCTGATCTTTTCCTTATCCTTTATTGATGTATTTTCATCGAAGTTTTCTTCCTCTTGTGGTAGGGTATATGCCAGTTTTAGCAAGAATTCCATACACCTTATCCTTGCGTGCAATGGTGACATTCCATATTCGTAATTCTCCTCATTTGTAGAATCGTTTAAATTACCAAAGTTCTTCTGACAAATAATAATATAAAATCGATAAAAAAAATATAAAAATAATACGAAAAAAGGGGTTTAGATAGGTTTTTGCTAAATTTTTACCTCCAATATAATTCTGTCTATGATAACTAATTGAAATATATTATAATTAAGCAGAAAAAGATACTAATCTTAAACTCTTTACAACTAATTATATAAAATTGAGATGTAACATATTATATATGAAATAAATTGAATTGAATTAAAAAAAGTTCTTCTGACTCTTTTTGCAAATCGGGCATGACATTGTTGAGGTTGTTCCTGTCAGTTCGTTTACGACTTTTTCGTCAACCATGGTCAGGTGGAACTCGTAATTGCATTCAATATATTTTCCTTCTCCAATTTGCAGCTTTGTAGGCTTAATCTTGCTTATTTGTTCTTTAATGTCCTTCACCGTAGTCCTTATGAGTTCTGCCGATTCCCTTGCAAACTGAAACATTATTGGTCGGCAATAATGCACTGATGACGGACGTGGATTTTTCCAGTGTAGGGAATCATCCGATTTTAGCCGCAAAGGAACAACAGATGCCATAAACATATTTCCGTCCGATATTGTAGCGTCATCGGGAGATATCCTTTGCTTATAAACGCTTTGTCCGGATGATCCATCGCAGCCCCATTTGCTGATCAATGTCAACTTCTCAGGAAGAATTTTCACTTCCGTGAAAAACTTTGGTGTGGTTGACTTTCTAAACAGTTCAAATAATTTTAAATTGTACAACGCCATGTTTTCAGTACTTAAATTGTTAAATGGTTTCAGTAATTGTTGCGCCAACTTTCAGGCGTAGACTAATCCAGGCATTATGCTTATTTTGCAATATATAGGCTTATGCTACCATGCCTAAAAATTTACCTGTTCCCTGCATACATATGGATTTATGCTGAATAATGCAATTTTGATATTATGCACGTGTCCAAATAAGATTTGTGCCTACCTGTAGGGACCATAAGTCAATATTGTTCCTGACCATTTGTACGCCAAAGTATTGTTTATGTGAGGTACGTACCTGCTAATATAATAACTATTAGATCGAACTACTGTCAGTCAAAACATATAAGGGATGGACGCCATACAATTTCTGCAACCATGTCTTTTTAAACTTTTTTACCTCTAGAAGCCAAACGGGCACGTACGGGCAGATAAAACCTTTTGCATTATGTAAAGAAATAATCAAAGAACAGGTTTTGCAAATATGGCAAATATAGAAAAATATAGTTTTTTTTTATTTTCCGTCAAAGTTGAAAAATAGTGAAAAAACGGATAGTTTTTAAATAGTGATTTACCAGGAGAAACACAAAGCAAACAGTTAATTTTTTTTTATCATTATACATTTAATAAATACATCAATCAATACAAACAAAAAATAAGGCGATTCGTTACCTATTTTTCGTGATATTACACCTGAAATCGCAACAAATTGACTAAAAATTGTGTGTTTTTTTGAAAACCGAAAGTCGGTCAACTTTGAACGGTTATATCTTCTAAACTAAAAATGTGATATTATTAAGAGTGACATATTTGAAATCGTTGAAAAGTTTCCTATAACATGGGTTTATTCAAAACTTCGTCGGCATTCATGAAAATTTTGATTTTTGCAACCTCGCTTGCTCTACGGGCGCCACTGTGCGACGTTGAGCGTCTTTTGGTCTCTATGAATGTCTCTAAAAAATAACAAAATTCGCAATAGAATAAAACCTTCTGCTCAATTTCATAAATCCGAGAAGGACTAAAATTTGAAAAAGCGTGCTGCTACTCTTACAAAATACCTAACCATATTGTTAGTCAAATTAAATCTTCAGAAAAATACCAAAATTGTGACTAAACAACTTATTATAAAAAATTAAGTTTTTTATTGAAATTTAAACAGTTTGCATTTTATTGTTATTAAAAATCTTGGCTTAAATCTAGTTAACCAACGCTGCTCCAAACAAAGCACAATTTTACATAGGGTGATAGCACATTCAAAAAAGAAGGAAATATTATACAAATAATTTTTGGAAATGCATAATTTTCAAGTTATGGACCTCTGAAGTTCTCATGAGTATGTGCGATTTTCCACTACATTTCTAGATTAATGTGGACAATATTGGAATCATGTGGAAGACTTTGAATATGTTTATTAGAGTATCCACTCAATTAATCGTTGATCGATTAATCGAAGAAATTTGTCGCCTTTATTTGATCGAATAATTCAAATAGCCAATTTCAAATTACGAATAACTCGAACAATTTATGTCAATTAATCGATTAGAATTAATTTCTTAGAAAATTCTACTTTTTTATAAAAGATATTTTTCGCCATTATTTGATCGAAAAATTAATTTTATAAGAGATATTTTTTTTTAGATTTCTAACTAATAAAATACCTAACAACTAAGCAACATGTTGTTTAATTCTGCATCTATTGTGGTACACGCACTTGTGAACATATTTAAGTTTCTTTTTAGATGTGGGTGTGTGTGAGACAAATTATGTAATAAACGATTAACTACTAATTTCATACGTAATGATTTTCCTACTAAAATAGCGCTTTTTCATATTGATGTTCATTTTAAGAAAATTCAACAGCCTTTAAAAATGTGTAAACCATACACGCCAGATTATGGGTTTCCAGTTTTTACCCGACTTTCAATTTCTTTATCCAAACGACTGGATGAATTTTGACATTTTAGGTGTTGATAGATTCGTCTTTAAAACCGAAGTGTCCTTAGACAGGTAGTTGAAAACAAACTTACCGTTTGTTGGCGCAAAATAGTAATACGTAAAAACAAATTATCCAAACCTATAGAGTATAGCTTTAAAATGAAGAAAAATAAAGTTATACGCCATGTTCGGTTAATCGAATACATATGAGTTAAATTGAAATCGAACAAACTTGTTCTAGTTTAAAAAGTTTTTATTAGGGTTCCTTTATATACTTAATACTTTGAGTTCTTATGTTAACCAGAACTTCTTATAATTAGGAAAAATACGGTGATTTAAAAATAATTAACTGGGAATTTTCATTGATTTAAATTTTACTTCATTTTCAGAAATAATAAATAATTTAAATTTAATTACGAATAATAAATTTGTTTAAATATGCTGGACCTATCTTAAAAATGACGCGACAAAAATTATAAAATAAAATAAATAATAAAAAAACTATTTATAAAAATATGAGATGAAAGCTTATGTTGAATTCCCGTATTAAATTTAGCAGGCGGGACATATTTGCAAATTATACACTGAAATAAAATCAATGGACCCCGACTGCTGCTTAACCTAACGCATGTATTATACTTTGGCTTTCAGATCATTGTATAGTGTTTACTTTGTTTATAGATTATTTTAATTCCTTAATCTTGTTTCGGTATCTTCAGCGCCTTAATAACTGTTTGTTTTGCAGCAGGGTTTTTGATCTTTTAATTATTTATTTTATTTAAAAGTTTTAGAACTATATACGTGGCATAAATGAATTGTTATTTTATTGTTTAACTATATTTTTATTTATTTCTGTTTATTAATATAATAAAAGTATCAAACCAAATAGACATGCGTGTTTTTCCCATTGTATAAAATTATTTGAATTGTTCGAATTATTCGAGTTATTCGAACATATTACAACTCTAATTCGGTTAATCGAGCAAAATTAAAATTTTAAAATCGATGAATTCCTTACTCGAACAAAACCAAAAGTCAATTAATTGGATACTTTAATGTTTATCTTACTGGATATACAAAATTTATTTTAAAATTCTTAAGCGGGGATGATTTTGCAAAAATACAGAAGTTTTTAGTAAGCATATCAATTGCTATGCAAAAAAGTTTTAGTTAGAGAAGCCGGTGTTGTTATACCATAAAGGAGAAAGTCCTTGCTACCGGCCATGGGCCGGCTAACAAGCAAAGTTTTAATTTGGAAGATGTGTTTTTTTATTTAATAGCACTGTTTTTTACAATTTGAATTGAATAAACAAACATTTTTAAGTAAAATTTACAAATTTTAATTCAAAAATTTAGCAATTGTTCGATGAATTTTGTATATCCAGAAATATCTTTTTATAAGCTTTCAAATGATACCAATATTGGTCAGTTCAGAAATGTAGTGGTAGATCGCATAAATATATGTATATATATGAAAACTTCAGAGGTACATAGTACATAGCTCGAAAACTATTCTTTTCCGAGAACTTTTACGTATAATATTTTCTTCTTATTTTTAAATTTTCTATCACTCAATGTAATTTGCGTTTTATTTTGAACTGCGCCGTTTACTAGATTTGAACCTCGAGCTTCATTAATTCCTACTTTTATGTTCCAAAATTTTAATAAATAGTTTAGAATTTAATCTTTATTTTATTTGTTATAAGAAAATCTGTACACAAAACAATGAATAAAATACTAATAATATGTACTTAGCATATGTTTATATGTAAAACAATTTGTAAAAAAGCAAATAAAATGTTTTAAAATTTTGATTTTGTGGATTAAGCATTCTTCCAGAGAATTTTTATGGCAACACTGACTAGTACAAAAAGAAAAAACATAAAAAAAATTTGGGAATAAAACTCAATTATTTCTTTTTAAAACACTACAATTAAATAAAACATAATAATTACTTGTTTTAAGGGCATGTAAATATTTTATATTTTTATTTTAAGCGCTCATTTTTTCTTCGCTATGAAAATAACACACATCCTTTCTTAAGCATATTTTTCAATTTATGTTCAAAGATTTACAAGTGTTCACCACCTCAAGAACATTGGCAATTGGACGAAGCAAATCTGCCGGCGTTTTTGCTTGTGCTAAGACTAGAGATGAGCGATCCCGTGATTTTTAAAGATCATCGTGATTAGTGAACGTGATTTAAAAATCACTGCTCCTTTAAACTGTTATTGTGATCACGGTTTACAATAAAATTATCTTTCTACAATATGATGACTGATTTCTACAATTTTAACGCGTGAAGAACTTAGGCTGGAGGTCCAACCCACGCGTTCTGCGCTTCAAAAAAGTAGAACCTGTTATACTTAGCAAGTTACATGGACAAAAGCGTAGGGTTCCTTGACGCGTAGAATGCAAAAAAAGTAAATCTATTTTTATAAGCGTTGCAAGCGGCGTTCGAACAAATAATCTAAAGGTGATGCTGCTTAAAAGGGTTACATGTAAGCATGCAGCTTTCTCCCGAAAACGGGTGGTGTAAACATATACCTTTTATCAAATGATCCAAAAATAAAGAATTTAACTTTACTTGGATTAGGCTGTAGTTAACAAAATTTCGAGGGCTTATATTCGAATAGTTCCATCTAAAATTTTTTAAAAAAGAGTTAATTTTAAAAATTAAAAAAAAATTCCCAAAATGCTTTTTACACTCCAATAATGGTGAATGAGGGTATACTAAGTTTGTCATCCCATGGGGAACTTTTTTATCATTCAATATTTTTTTTTTATCCCTGTGCTAATCCCGCGAATCTCATCTCTATGCTTGTCTGCAGGAGACCAGAGTCTCTGGCGGGAATCGAACCCGGCAATGATCACTACCAGCTAGCCAACCGGGGTATGCTATAACATAAATTGTATATTACAACCAGGAATGCATGTTTTGAAAGAAAAAAAAACACACGTTTTAGGTATGCTTAAAATTTTTTTTGTTGCAACTATATATTACCCGGTTGCTGCAACATCGTTATAACTCAAAAAATTTAATTTTAGAGTTGGTGATGCAGAATTGCTAGCTATGTTTTACTTAATACTGTGTAAAAAACTTCATCTTTTGTACTTTCCTCGTTTGCAGAGAATGTGTGGCTATTTTCTCTAAGTGGTGCGAGTATCAAAAACTTAACGATTTACAACGACATTGCAGCATAGCTGACACCTGCCATTCAGTGGGGATTGTAGCTGTTTGTGACACAACGTTGACGCCCTTGTTTAGGTATGGCATAACATCGTAAGGCGTAAGAAAACGTTCCACCTTTCGCTCTTGCTTAGGTAAGGCTGTTACCTATCTTTACCCAGCTAGTGCTGTCTTAAATTCCTCGCACGATATTTGAGAGGGATTTTCTTCTTCCTTGTTTGTCTATTTGCTATGGAGGTTTTACTAAGAAGGTTACTAACAGATTCTCGCCATCTACTCATGATGTCCTTGTCATTCCTAAGGAGGGGGCCTTCCTTTCTACGAATTAAATTGAATTGGCATTCGCTCGGCTTTCTTAAATTTTTTAGAATTTTGTAAAAAAAAAATTTTTCCCTGTGATTTTGTTCCAGAACTCTTTCCATGACTGGTTTTTTGCCAGTCTCACCATCTCTTTGACTTTATAACGTTGCTTTAATAATGTTCATACTTTTTCTTTGTAATATTACTGAGGTAGTTTTTTCATATAGTTTTCTTCACTTTTATTTCCGCTTTAATTTTTTTTGCGGAAAAGTTTTAGTTTGAGGTCGGAAATGTAAAAAATTCATTTAACGAAAATATTTACTCAAATTTAAATTCGAAGCACTTATTTTTTTAACTAAAAAACATCGGTAAAAACTAGATGTTTTAATTTTTTTTATTATTGAATGATTTAATGTGTACCCAACAAAGAAGTCTGTTAATATATTAAAAAAAAAAAAAAAAAAAAATGTTTTATATTGTTGTGGATATAATTAAATAACTATATAACCAGATAACCAGCCTTCCGTGAACAACCCAAATGTCTAAAATACTTGGATTAAGTTTAAGTAATTAAATATTTTCTAAGTTTTCAGAATTTAAGCTTGTGTTGCGGGCGCTACTAGTGCTACTTTAGAAATTTTTGCAATTGTAGAGTTTTTACCTGTCAATAGCTTAAGATATTTGCATTTAATAGAAGCTTTCCCCCTTTTGCTTTAAACTTGCCTGCACAGAACTGCAATCATCTAGGCGAATATTGATTACAGCTGCTTTTTCCTATAACTTCTTGTATTTTCCAACAATTGGACATAAATAAGTTTCTTCTCTAACTGTTGGGAAAGTATAATCATTTAATTCGCCAAGTAATTTTAACTTGTTATATATGTCTGCAGAGAAAGTTTACATATGTAGATTAAAAAAGTTTATAATACATAAATTATAACTGTACATATAATTAAGACTTACTGTAGCTACATTCTTTTGTTCATCTGTCAGAAAAATGGATCCTCTATAACAAAACCTTTAATCTAAGTATAAAGCGGCAACAAAAGCACTATTTTTTAACAAAAATTGTTTTCTATAATAAAGAGATTCGACAAGATAATTGGCAATAACATTGTTACTCGGCATTTCTTCCAACTCTGTTTCACATACTAGCCACTCTATATAAAAATCTTGATTGTAAAATTGTTGATGCGTCTGCAATTGGTTTGAACCACTGCACAAATTTTTAGAAAAATTTCCAATCAATACTTAAATTAAGAAGAGGAATCGATTTTACCAATCTTCGACTTTTAACAAAGACTTAAGCATATCGTATGTAGAGCTTGTAGAAATGTCTAATATTGGAATAGGGCTCATTTGTAGTTTCCTCATTTTATTACGAAAAGCTTATATAGGCTCTCGTAATATATTAATTGGGGTTTTCTGTGGAATGTACTGAGGATAAACACTCCGAAATTGCAGAAGAAAATGTATTAAAAGTATCTTCATCGGCATCTTCATCTTCACTAATGACATTTTCTGAATGTTCCTGAAAAAGCTTATAAGTTTCTGTTGTAATGGAATATATTTGGCTAATGTCTATACTTTACTGCTGCAGTGTATGTAGAACTTTCCGTTTTAAATATAAAGCAGTATGACTTTCTTAAAGTTCCACCATGCCAATAGTCTAAACCATTATTTCAAAATGTTTAATAAATTGTATGTTTACTCCCATCAAACTACGATGCATTCTGCTAGCAATTTCCAGTTTAAGGCATATGAACTTATTTTTTGCAGTACTTGTTAAATGAGAGCGAAGTTCTGCTGCAATATTGCATGTGTGGTTACATACCGATTTCGAGTTAAATTGTATACCATATGCGGTGGTCCATTGTTGCAAAATCGTTTGAAATACATCATCATCAAAGATCCTAAAATGCAAATTCAAATGGAAAACAATTTTACCAATATATATCAGGTTTTCATCCTTATCTAAATTCAATGATGCTATTGCAGTAATTTTTCGTTTCTTCGATGATGATGGAGTGGTATCAAGTTCTTTGTTTGCGTAATCTTACCCATATGCAATTTCAAAATCTTTCCGCATAAGAGACATTTGTCATTTATTTTGCTTTCATTAATACTGATGAAATCTTCTAGCATAAGCTTTCTACAACGACCCATTCTATGTTTTTTCCCCCCGAAATTTCTTTTAACTTATTGAGTTAATTTCTGGTATTGTATATAGAATATGTTAATATGAAAACAGTAAATATAGCATGATGATAACTCGAACCAAATCAAAACCATTATCCTGATTTTGAAAACATATCAGAACACGGAAACTAATTATAAACTTAGATTAACGTTAAAAATGCTGGAAATTATAAAGGTACCAACAATATCCAGAATTAATTTTAAGTCAGATGCTGAACATGTAGCCAAAAGTCTAGACATTTAATTTATAAAAATATAAACGGAAATTAAAAATTAATTTATACTGTAATAGATAAGGTTTGAATTTGAAAACCTTTTTGTATTTAACTGAAAATATGACATTTGGTTTAATTTGTTATATATTTTTTTAATTTATTAAAAATTGTTAATTTTGCCAAATATTCAAGAAAAAATCCCTGAAGAAGGCACACAACGGAGTGCCGAAATATTGGATAATAAATTTAATATTTTTAATAAAAAAAAAAAGAAAAGACCTCAAGCTTAACTAAAAGGATTATTAAAAAAATGTTAAAGGTCGAATAAGAGTCAATTTATATATTTTTGAAAAATGCTTAAGGATATTATATAATTTTCAGGTTTATTTGGCTTTTGAATCACTATAATCTCAGCATATTTTCACTGAGAAGGAAAGTGACTTAAGCGCAGAATAAAATTAAAAATTAATGTCAACTATAAAACGGCTTTTATGGGCAAGTTTCTTACCACCCTTGTATTAATATTATCATATCCAGGGTATTTTTTTGGATTTAGACTTTTTAATTGGACCAGAAAGGCAAATGGATCTTATTGGGAAACACATCTGATATGGTACATCTAAGAAATTTGAAATTTCTTCATCTTTGACAGGATTACCAATTTCATGAGACTGAAAAGTATTATATAGATGTTTTGCCAATGCCTGTGTGTTCTTTTAGTCTGATAAACACTCCAATAGAATTGTTTTTCAAATTGTTTAAATGCTGCCTAAGGCTTTTGTTGCTAGGTTTAAGCGTCTTTTGTCAAAGGGGTTTCTGCTTCTCTACCATGCTTTTCTAATCCTTCTCTTATTTCGAATAAGTTCGCGTGTCTGTGCAGAAATTTGAAATCTATTTTGGACAACATTGGACAATATTGATGGATTAGATAAGAAAGCCGCTTCGTGAATTAATTTCGTATATTCAACTGCATTATCTAGCTCACAAGCATTTGATATAGGCGAATTTAAATTTAAATTGATATTTATCAAATATTAAAAAGATTCCTAATCAGTATTAAATATTACTAGCTTTTGAACTTTATTTATTAATTGGGGAGAAGAGTTATATGTTCATAAAACCGGATAGACAATTATAATCTTAATTCAGACAACTAAGATTATAATTGTCGATAATACTAAGATGGCTTGCACTTATTGCAGTATAAACAAAAAAATCAACTAAGTCCGGAATTTTAGATGGGCCAATAAGTTGGTTTACCAGTTTAAAATTTTTTTTCTTTGCAGTATTTATTTATTGAATCCTCATATTTTAAATATGAACTAACAATAATTAATCAAATCTTATCTTTATACTTTATTTTATATCCTGCCAGAGCCAGGCAACAAATTTCGGCATTACGGTTCTTGTTCACATATTTATGTAGGTGTGTATCGCTCTTCTGATTGGGTGAGTGCTGCAGTGTCTCTTCTCCCAAAACGAGTGCAGCCACCCTAATTTAAAATATTTCGAGCTAGTGGATTTGGGTGCTTCTAGCCTTTAAAAATATTTTACTACACATTTCGTCTTCATAGTTTTAACTCATGAGATATTGAGATCCTTGTGAATATTTGAGTTTTAAACATACCAGGGAGCAGCTGTGATTATTCGAAGAAGTTTATTTTGGCGCCTTTGAATTTTTTCGATGTTAGAGGTCGAGGCAGTGCCCCATAACTGAATACCGAAGCACCAGATTGGCTTTAAGATATAATTGTAAAGCAAAAGCTTGCAATCGAGACTAAGAAGAGAGTTTATTCTAATAAGCCAATAAATTTGAGTTGCTTTTAGTTTCATTTGAGCTAATTATGCTTCTATATGCCATTTCCCCGTTTAACGCCGATCTAGATGTATACCGAAGTATTTTACATGCGCCTGTTGAGGTATTATTTGATTATTGATTTTAATAGGGGAGGCATGTTTCCCGACGCAATATGATTATTATATGAACGCATTTTTGCCCGTTCACCTTTGTCCTCCATTGTTTTTACCACTTTTCTAGTTCAAATATATGATCCTACATGTAACGAGATGCTTCATGATAGTTTTCGTGTACGCTTAAAAAAGGTGTGTCATCCGCAAATGTTGAAGTTTGGGTGTAGTTGTTTGTTGGCATGTCCGAAGTATGAATTAAGTAAAATAGAAGGCCCAGGATGCTGCCTTGAGGGACTCCAGCGTCAATTGGCTGAGGAGAACTTAAAATTCGCCTTCTGAATAATAAATTTACGACCGACTAAGTAGCTTTCTAATAGCTTGTGTGTGTTTGCTGGTACGTTTTGCTTTAATTTATGTAATAAGCTTTTATGCCAGACTTAATCAAAAGCTTGCGAGACATCGATGAAGAGTACAGAGAAACATTTTTTTCTTCAAAGGCTATTCTTATGTCATTAAATATTCGATGAGTTTGATCAATTGTGTTGTGCTTTCTTCTAAAACAGATTTGATGGTTTGGAATACATCTTTTTTCATTTTAAGCCATTCTGGTGCTACGGTATTCAGTTTCTCAAATTTCTTTGAAATATTAGGTAATAAGCTAATAGGCCTATATGACTCAACTTTTGTATGATCCTTTCCTGGCTTTGGTATCATGGTTACTAAGGAAATCTTCCATTCTTGAGGGTAGTATTCAAGGCGTAAAATAGCACTAAAATAATAAGAATAATTTTCTTTGCTATGCGAGGAAGCTCCAAAAGCATTATGTTACTGATCTTACCAATATCATGTGCCTTCTTGGTGTTTAAGTCACAAATAGCATTTTTAATTTCTCTTGTATCAAATCTTGGGGGAATAGCTGCTCTAATAATAACAGGTGGTAACTCGACTGCTACATCGTGAGATATGTTTTGGGTAAATATGTTTTTTAAATGATTAACAACCAGATTTCCTTTTTCAATATCGATTCTTGCCAAAATTCCATTCGAGCATCTTAATGGTGGTTTACAAATAACTGCCCTTTTGAGATTTCTAGCTGCACGCTATAGTGAGTAGTCTGAATGTGGAGTTGCATCAAGTTCCTTGAGATATTTTTCCAGTGAAGCCGTTTTCTGAGACTGCAGTAACTTTCTAAGGCTTTTTGTGCACTCGTTTAATAAATTCTTAAGCTTTTTCAGTCAAGAGCTGCTCGACATCTATGGAATATATTTTTTTATTATTTATTTTTTGAGGGTTATGCTGGAATGTTGAACAGCCAGTTTAAGACAAATGTCCAAATTAACAATAGCTTGATCCACGTTCTCTGTTGTACTGTGCAATGGGCACTAAGATATTTTTTATATTTTAACCAATTTATTTATGTGTCTGACGTCGCTAAGTAACCAGACGGATATTCAATTCTAGTTGGGTTCATTACAGTAACAATTGTAGAAGTGTGATCGGAAGATAATTCTAAGGAAGTTTCAACATGAATGGTTTTTGTGGGGATGTTTTTAACCACGCCAAAATCGATGACATCTGGAATTTTTTGCTGATCAGTAAGCCAAAAAGTTAGTTGTCCGCTCGCGACCATGCTTAAATCAATTTTAGAGATTGAATTAAATAAAACACGACCCTTTGGTGTTATAAGTCGTGACCCCCAGAAGGTATGTTTACCGTTGTAATCGCCAGCGGCTAGGAAACAAGGTCATAATGATTTATAATATTTATGATATTGGATTTCTGATATTGAAAATCTAGGTGGAGAGTATAAAGATGAAATTACTATGTGTCGATCAAGCTCTTCAACAAAAATGTTCGTTGATTGCAGATAATTTTCAAAATGATCACACGTAAAGTAGTGTTTGATTCGGGCTTTTATTAAAATGTCAGAACCTCCAGAAGCTCTATCTCGAGGGTCTTTGGTATTAACTATTAATTTTAAACGTATTGCTTGAGGCCAGATGAGTTTCAGAAACCATCATAACATCAATTTGTTTATCTTTAAGAAAGTATTCAAAAACATATTTTTAAACAGTTCATGGCTTGTTAAGTGTTTTCATGGTTTTTTCTAGACTACTTAAATAAGAAACTGGAGTTTCATCATTATTTGGCGAACCACCATGTATTGGCATATGTTTTCATTTTAGGAGGTTAGCGTAGGAGGTTCTGTTATTACTAGGGTACGGTACCTGAATGTCATTAGTGTTTCCTTGATTTGTTACCTGTGTTTGGGGAGGATGAGGTTTCGGGCCAACCGAACGCTTGATGATAGAGTAAACAGGGTATCCTCTATAGTTGGTGATGTGATTACCGCTACAGTTGCTACATTTTTTTAAGTTGGGGTCGTTTTTAGACTTATCGCAAAGAACTGTACCATGTAATTCACCGTATACGACGCGAACAGGGGGTAAATGGCAGTATGCCTTAGTATGACATTGAACGGGACCATTTATCTTGTGCGGCTCCTCTATAGCAACTCTTCTGAACAGAATATATTTCAAGCTGTAAATGGGGTGCGTCTCGTTTTTTTAAGCTTAACGTCGACGGGTTCTAACTCCACTCGAAATAATGGTTGGGAATTTTTGGCCCTATTTTTAATAATTGTTACGTTTTGTTATTTTGAAGCCATTGTCTTCTAAAAATGTTTTTATTTCGTCTTGGTCAACGCATGAGTCAATCCCCTTAATCACTTCCTGAAGACCAAATTTAGTAACTGCTTTGCGAAAATCATCCTCATGATTCATCTGTATTTTTTGTCTCGTTTATACTACCTTCCTTTATTGCAGCTACATAAAAGGAATTTTCACATATCAGCGAAATCAAACTTTTTATTAACTTATTTGAGTTCTGCTCTTTAAGATATATCGGGGGTGGCTTATGTTATGGTCATACGACGATATAAACGATATATGGTTTCGCTCTCTGAAACTAGATTGCCAAACATGCTGTTCATACGATTTATTCCTGTTTAATTTTGACATTTCAAGTGTCAGATTCAAGTGTACGTTAAAATTAAAAATACATTATTCAATACTTTTATTAATATTATTATTTAATAATTATCACTTTATTTTATTTAACATGAACTTTTATTTTTTTTTTTTTTTTGATTTTTTTTAGAGCTAGTTCAGATAAACTAACTATAACTGTTATCAAAATTGGAGATGCTAGTACATTTTTCCTGTTTCGCAGCATGTTTCAAAATGAAACGACCTGGTTCGCTCTTAAAATTTTGTATGTCAAAACATGTTGTTTCAATCATGTTTGGAACGCGAAACAGGAATGGGAGAGCAAAACACGAATATTGCTGTCCGTGTAAACATGGCATTAGGCGATTTGATGACATTTGGTGCTTCAGGGGATTCTTCATCCAGAATTGAAAAACGATTTTGGGAATTTATTCTATCAAATGCAGCATATTTTAAACTTTTGGGACCGAAGCAACTGCTGAAGAGGTGGGACTGCGTTCCCGTTTAAGCACTGTAATATATCTATAAATTCCAACTTATACTTGAGACTTTTGAGGATGTTTAGCTTGTGTTACTGAGTTTTCCATTGCTGTTTTTGGGTTAACCGTATCATCACTTATTAAAATTGTTTTTGCCAGTTCATTATTCATATAATTTACTGTGCTCCTCTTATTATTTATTATGTTGTTGTAACACCGAAATAAACAATTTTTGCACAGATTATAAGTATGCACATATGTAGATACATACATACATATATATTTTCTTTTTTTTAATAATTCTATTGTTCACTTAAATATTAACCCCCATATTCATAAAAAAATATTTTAGGCTTATAGCAGGTTTATGACTTGCTTGTAAAATGCGTTTCTGAAATTAAAAATATGTCGATGGTGTTTGACTGCAAAAATGCTTCAACCCCTCGTAAATGATTAAAGAGGCCGTTCGCGTTCCATATTGTTAAACGAATATCTATAGACATAACTTAGTACAAAGCACTGACATCATATTAAGAAGGGAGTTCGTCAACTCCATCTATTTTGTGAATAAGCTCTCAATTGTTTGTATAGTTGCATTATCATTATTTAATCTAGGCATCCCTCTTGCATCATTAGAATATGGAAAATTTGGTGATGATTGGTACGAGTTAGGAAGGTGATCTGAAAATAATGGTGTTTGATTTCTTGAATGTTGAAAATTTAAAAAGTTATGCTGTAATTTTTTATATTCTTGATGTTTTATGCATCCTCTGTAACTAGCAGGATGAGATTCCTCACAAGTACCACATTCAGCTGGCAAAGTTTTGCTTTTTGTACATTCAGCAGATTTATGATTTCCTCCGCATTTAACACATTTATATGGCTTTTTGGAATTAGATCAGGTATGGCCAAACTGTTGACAACGGTAACAGTGTGGAATATTTCTAGACTTTCGTAGAGGTTTAATTGTGATAATAGCATTAATAATATCTCTTACATTATAAATTACTTTATTGTTGGCATTTGGATCAGGTTCGAAATGTCTTCAACGTTTGTTGAGTAGTGCAAGTCTTTTTATAATCACTCTGTAGGCCCTTTCCTGTTTTACCTGGGAAGTATAATAACTTATCTTTTTTAGTTTAATGCTTGAGACAAATGTTCGATATGTGTTAATCGTTTTTATGATAACTCTAAGTTGACCGTATTTTAAAGACTTATATGAATACTGATCTGCAGCAATAACAGTTGAAAAATATTGATCATGTCTTTTATATCTGTGACATTAGGGAAATTCAGCGGCGATGGTTTTGGTTCGGTGGGATTCAAAATGTTGATACCATCGTCATCTTCATTGGAAAGGGAACTGAATCCATTCGTGGTTGATTTTTGAGATTCATCACTATTGAAAATGTGTCTACGTTTATTTTTATACAACAGCAGCGAAATTTAACGTTTTCTTGAGTTTGAAATAATATAGTTTGGTATTGTATTTCGTATGACTTTTTATAAACATTCGGTTTTTGTGCAGCAACAATTGAAAAATGATTTTTTCTTTTTTAACCCAATAATTTTTTCAATATAACAAGCAAACGAAGCCTTTCCCTTTTCAGGTCAAATGATTAGTCAATTAATAACATTTTGTTTTCCCTTTTCAAGCAAAACTTTGCCGTAGAAAGACGTCGTGAAATAGAATCTATTTTATTTTGACAGTATTTTTTTCTATTCGCTCACATATATACACTTATTTTCTCAACAATGGTACCGTACTATCATTAAATTTTAAACATTTTGCAAACAGAAAATTAAGAACAAAAGAAAATTAAAAATGCAAACATTAAAATGAGAGAGCATTTGAAGTTACTGCTTTTGCAAGGCGAATTCACTACAGATGACAACGAAAAGCCTGGGGACTAATTCTGTCAGCCATATACAATCGATTACTTACTCGTAAGGGATCTGTACACGGTCAATGAAGTGCTATGGTCATATTAGTGAATATGTGTTTGTATGTATGACACCGACGAAGCTGGATAGAAAATCAAAAAAATTTAGATATGATGTCAAATATTACGTCCAGCACACGTACACGAGCGAATTCGTCTGCATGACAAGCATTTTAACCGTGTAAAGACCCCTGTACGTAGTCGTTTTTTGTAAACAAACGAATAAAAAAAGAAATGTAAGTTAGATTTTTTTATAAACTTAAGAAAAAAAACTTATATATAATTTTTGGTGGTTAAAATTAACAAAAATTATTTATACCCAAAATACGAGAAACTTAATGGCTAACCACACAGATTTTGCAAAAAATACGACGGATTCCGAAGATGATGAGTCAAAAAAGAAACTGTGGTCCATTTAAATAATTTTCAAGCCCAAAAAAAATTACTTTTCACTTTTTTAGATTGTTTAATTGCAAACATGTTTTTTGTTTACCAAGTTCTCAAAATGTTTTCAGTGTTGTAATAATTTGTGTAGAATTCTTTGTCTTTTTTTGGTAACTAGAAGCGATCGATGATTGTATGCAAATTTTTTTAAACAATGAAATAACTTTATTATGTTGTTATACATATGAGATATGCATAAAAGCCAACTTATGTTCAAAACAATTTCGGTTAATTAAATTACCAGACTATAATTTCACAAGTTGGAAAACAAGAAAGCGATAAATAGACAAAAGCGATAAGTTTTGTAATAATTACTGAAAAATCTCTCCGTAGCGATTTTTGCGTGAATTAATTATTCAAACTGTTCGTTAAAAAGAAAACATAACTTAACTGATTTGAAAATATTTAAGCAAAAAAAAAATTATAATCGGTTGACTTGTACAATTTTTATTACATAATATCTGATTGTCTTTGTAGTCTACGAGTACATACTGTTGACCTTTAACATTATGTCGAATGCACAGAAAAAGAAATTTCAATTATATTTCTTGTTAAAAGATTTGTAATTTTACGCACGACCTATTACGAACAAACCAACATAAAACATCACTAGAATTTTCCTTTTCATTCTATAAAATCGATTTAAAAAAAAACCAAAATTGCAAATTAAAATTTCAAATAAACTTGTCTTACGAAAAAAGATACGCATGTTGATGGATCATTAAATTGTTAAAAAAGGCCTGAGACTAGTTTAGAATTTTAATTCGAAGATTGAAATAAACAAATTAGAAAATGTTAGACAATCTGTTAGACATTTTCAACTTTGTACTTTATAGACAACATTTGATGTAATTTATGTCATACGAAAGCAAAATTGACTAAACAACCAAAATCTATAAAAATTTAATAAATATGTATGTTTGCACGTACATATTTCGCTCATATGCTGCAAAGTCGTCATAACTCAAAAAATATAATTTTTGGATTAGTAATGCAGAATATTTGGCCTTTCTTTATATTGTGTATAAAATTCATTCTTTTTACTCTCCCCGTTTGAAGAGCATGTGCCATTATTTTTTCTAAGTGTTGCGAGAAATTCAAAAACTTTAAACACGTTTATTTCAAAATGTATTTTTTTGAGTTATGACGACGTTGAGGTAAATGAGCGATTTATTTTTATTTTATTTCACTAAATGCATATTTCAGAGACTTTTCATTAATTTTTGACAGTATCTTAAGCAAACTTATACATTTTATAATTGGGCCTTAATTTAAAATGGATTACAAACAAATGACATGATTCACTCTCAAGATTTTGTATGATGAATTAAGAAATTTGGATCCAATGTTGGTAAAATTTTTACTCTCGTGGGGAGAGAGTGGGTAATTTCTTTAAGGCATAGATAGGGTTAATTTGGAAATTCTTTCATTTTAAAACAAATAATATAAGGACTTAATTTTAGTGATAAAGTTTATACCATTTAAGATTATGCTTAGTTAAAAAGTTTGCAGTATATTCAACCAAAGTCACTTAAAATTTCCTTACTTTATCATCCAAAAGATCGATAGTGATTGGCGCCTGAGGGACAATTAGATTTCGATAAATATAATCTTCAAAGTAATTTAAGCCCCGAAGTTTATTGAAAAAGAAGGTATTTATACTAAAAATAACCAACCTGGATGAAGATATGTTTCCAATATTACAAGAGTAATAATTTTTGTGTTTGCTTTAACATTGAAAATGCTTTAGTTGAGAAATATGTATTAAGCGCCCTTAACATTTGTTAAACTGATTTGAGAAACAGACCATCTGAAATCATTACAGGGATTTAATTTACTAAATAAAGGTTACCAAGGATCAACATTAACGTTTTGCGCCTTCCCTAGACAAATGGAAGTAAAACTTATTATTTTAAGTTTTTATATAATTTTTATTAATTTATTTGAGGGTTTTAATGTTATTGTTGTCAAATTATTTTTAACTACTATATGAATCCTAATAGTATGACTAATATGATCTTAATTAAGTAAAAAAGGTATTATGAGTTTATGCTGATGTGTAAAATGTATACAAATATTTGTTGTAGTATACCGATCGACTTGAATCAGTATCTGAGTCGTCCGTCCTGCTGGCTGGTTGTCTGTCCAAGTATACCTTCTACGCAAAGCATAGGTCACAATTGAAAAGATAATTTAATGAAATTTGGTTTATAAGTTTTTTTTTTAAATTTTGAGAATCGGTCCAAAATTTCACACAGCCGCCATACAAATTTTTTTGCCTAATAGAGGGCTTGTGCCCATAAACCATCATATTATGTTGGTATTTGGAGAAACTTTGGCCCAAATATATTTTATTTCAACCTATCATATTTTATATTTCTAAAGGCGTACAAACGTCTTATATTTTGTTATAAGTTATCTTGTAAGTCATACTTTCGTGTAGTACATATTTGTTTTAATGCATAATTGTATATCACCTCTAATGGAAACATATTTGGTAAGGTAGATTTTAGATTTAGATGTATAAAAGTTATATTAAAATAATTGAATCATGAATTTTGAAAAGGGCTCAGGCACAAATTTTTTGAAATTGAGTTTTTTATTCTTATTGAAGGTACACACATAGACCGCTATACAATGAAGGGCTTTTATATCCATTCCATAGCGGTGGAAAACACGTGGGGTTTTTAACTGAATTTCGGAAAGGCTTTATATAGGCTTTATATGTCTTAGCAAACTGTAGTGGGCTACATTTTACAGCAATATTATTAAGTTTGTCGGTTAAGGGCGTAGTAAAGTGTTTTCCGAGATTGTAGTTTATATGGGGTATTTCGAGTGATTTCGAGTCTTATGAAAGTAGATTATACTAAATTGCACCACAAAACCATTATTCGTAACGCTTTTAGCCATACTAACATGATTTCCGAGAGTGGTCTTAACATGGGGCCGTAGGTTAATTATGGATCGCTCTTCACGAAATTGGGTGACATATAAAACGAATTTGTGGAAATATAATGACAATCGTGTGTTAGTTTTTGTCAAGTTTTTAGGGAGCTTATCCCACATTTGGGTGCATAACTCTTTTCCTACAGAAGCGATTCTGCTATTAGCCTAGAAGAACTAAAGGACCCATAATATATATAAGTTATGGGATCTGAAATGAATATTAAAAAAAGATTTACATTAAATGACAAACTTTGTATACCCTCATTCACCACTGCTGATTAGAAGTGTAAATCTGTAAAAATATGTTATTAAATATGCTAAATTTAATTTCTCCTTTATGCTAAATTTGTTAAACGGTGAAATGGCTTCAGAATTCCTACTTCGTCATGTTGAGCTTTCAGTTCCTCTTCGTCCTTCCATAAATTATATTCCCCCAAGACGTCAATACTTTCATTCTAATTATGCAAATGAGCTCTGAATTTGAAAATGTTTATAGGTATATTAATTTATATGATCCCATTGGCCTCAAAATTAACCTCCTAAATGTCTTCCATTGACTTAATTTTAAATTCTTTTCGCTTTTGTTATATAATAGACACTAGATTTAATTTTTTTAGCATACTAGCCAGTAAGATATATTAGTTTCATTGGAAAAATAAGTAAATAAATTAATAAAGAAATTTGAGGGGGAGTCCCGGTATCCCGGGGAATAAGATTTGCATTCCCTGCTTTCCTGGGAATCTAAAAAGTGCGGGGAAAAATAAACTCTTAAATTTTATACTATTTATAATAAAAAATTTTTAATTACTTCTCCTTAACCTAAGCTTGATTTATTTCACAAAAAAGTGTAACAAAATCTGAATAGTGACCACCGTTTCAGGAGAAAAATAACGATAAATAAATTTTTGTTTAACTTAAATTTTGAAAATGAGTGAATCCAGTTGGTTGGAGAATATTGATATCCAGATTGCAGATTTCCAAAATTTTTAAGAAGACATTCTACAATTGCCAACTAATTTCTAATTCATATGTTTTTCTTGTTGGAATATTCTCGTTTTTGCTATTTCATGAATGCACTATATATTAGGGTGGGTCACTGATGTATGAGAAAAAATAAAACATCTCGAATCATATTCTAATAGCAATATTTTGTTGTCTTAAGTTAAAACAAAAATGGTAAAAAAAAGTTTAAAAAAGTCACATCTTGAGCCCGCGCCGGAACTCCTAAGAATTAAGTATTTTTAAAAAAGCCATTTTTAAAATTTTATGATTTTATTTACTATAAATAATTTATTATTAATAAAAACTGCACACATTTCTAATTACACATAAAAAAATAAAACTTTGGTTCCTATACAACATAAAACAATAAAAACACGAAATTTTATTAGTTATTTTTCGTCACAAAAGCTTGTATACTGTCAAATCTGGGCATTTAAAAAAATTAGATAGTCACATCTTGACACTCAACTGCCGCATTTATTTCTTCAGTA
This sequence comes from Pollenia amentaria, assembly GCA_943735925.1. Taxonomy (NCBI): domain Eukaryota; kingdom Metazoa; phylum Arthropoda; class Insecta; order Diptera; family Polleniidae; genus Pollenia; species Pollenia amentaria. The sequence continues at coordinate 254,855,917 of OX031007.1, forward strand.
GTGATGTTCCGAAGAATTGGTGGATCGAAAAACTTTTGATTCCAATTAATAACTTCAAAGTAGTTATTTGCGTCAAAATTGATAGAAGGGGATCAAAGACGCGAGGTTGCTTTCGGGTATGAGGTGAGCTTCGTGCTTCATGAACACGTCTGCCTGCCAGTTCTCTCACTGTTTCACCCAACAACATCGACAAAAGCAAGTTTTTCGCAGTTTTCTAAAAAGTTGCCAATAGGACCAGCATGCGAATATGGTTCCTTGGTTACACCATATAACTTGTTAAATATATGTTTTAATGGCAATTCGTTCAAATGTAAATAATCCATTGCAGTGGGCGCTGAAGTCTTTTTGTTAAATTTCCTAGTGTTAGTGACTGTACTATCACAACCAATTGCCATCAAATTTTCTTTATTAATTTTTTTGAAACGAAGAAAGGGCAATAATTGACATTTCAATATTTTTAGAAGTACTTCGATCCAAAATTTCAAGTCGCCACGCCCGTTCGTTTGGGCGGTAGAGAAAGTTCCTTGTGAGCAACGTTGGGCAATTTTGGTATATAAAATAATTTTGTTTTGTAATTAAAGCCGTATTAAGTTTTATTGAATTATTTTAAAAGTTAAGTATGAAAGGACAAAAAACAATTTTTTTTATTATTACAGCAAAGTTGGACTTTACATTTAAGACATTTGGACATTGGAGTTCCTGTTTTGCAGCGATCTTTTTCGCCAAATACTACCCAATGATCAACTTTATCATACCGCTTTGCATCTGGAGGGTTCGGTTGGAACCTATACTTTTTGGTGCTTTGCGAAGACACACTGCTCGAGGGAGAGATACCATCGGAAGATGTAGGAATATTTTTTTCCAAATTCGATGGTCGACCTCTTTTTCTTTGAATGGAATCTTCAGAAACGGAACTATATTGCAAAAGTGCATTAGCAATTTCCAGTTGAAATTGTATTAATGGAATATGTTTCTGGTTGGGTTGAAGTAGACGAAGATGTTTTCTATAAAGCAACCAGGCATTTGTAACGGATGTTCCAAGGCACCAATAGAAGATTCTTATGTACCATTTTCTTGAGCGGTGGTTAACCTTGTACAGCTCCATGAGCATATCTGCCAGGTCAACCCCTCCCATGCCTTTATTATAGGAACCAACAATAGCAGGTCTTGGAACATTAATGTAAGCTTTTTCCTTCGGGCTCCAACGCTTACAAACATCAACAGGTTGGTGGTCTATACACGAAGATGCTAGCAAAACTGATTTGTTGTTAAACCACTTAATACATACTAGATTATAATTAGCTTCACATCTCACGACAAAATATCATCTTCCCCGTTTTTTGAGTTCAGCATCTGAAAGCAACTAGCAACTGCTTATCCGATTTTTACGTATAGTACCTGTTGCATATATGCCCATTTCCTTCAACGCAATAAGAAGACTTACTGATGTAAACCAGTTGTCGAAATAAAGTTTAAAGTTCTTGTGTTTGGGAAGGTTTTGAGCCAGATAAAGGACAACATCCGAAGATAATCCCAATCCATATGACGGGCAGGTTCCTTCGCCAACATACATTGTAAAATCATATACCATGCCAGTAGTTCCAGCACGAGTAAACATTTTCAAGCCCCATTTGTGGGGCTTAGCTGGGTTATATTGTTTATAAGTAGACCGTCCTATAACCAAGAGTAACAGTATAAATTTATGAATATATGAATTTATATCGATGTATACCTTTGAATGCAATTATCTGTTCATCAACACTTTGATGCTCTTCCTGAGGTAGATTATTGAAGTTCTCCTTGAGCATATTTAGCAAAGGACGTATTTTGTACAGCTTGTCATAATTTAAATCATCCTTTTTAGGTTGTTGGCTGTTTTCGTTGAAATGTAAGCACTGCGTAATTTTTTCAAACCGGCCGCGAGACATTGCTTCTGATATAGCCGTAAGCTTTATGTTTTGGGCCGATGCCATTTTAAACTGGGGCAGCCTAAAAACACCTAATTATAACAAAGCACCAATATACCGTCTTATTTCCTCCTTAGAACAGTTAAGCTCAATGCCGAATTCCTGTAGTCCATATAAATTAGTTTGCTGTGTGATCAAATCAATACAACGAGTATCAAACATTTTTTCGAAATATTCAACTGGTGTCTGGGGCTTCATATGGCCTTGATCTCCATTTAAGAGATTTCGGATCAATTTTTTCAAAGCACATATTAACACCTACAGAAGATTCTTGCTCAAACTCATCCGCCAGTATGTTGTCCAGAAGGCCGATCTCTATGCTTTCTCCTCTTTCCACGATCCCTTCCAAATTCCTCTCCAGCACTGCAGATATGTTTTCCATCTCATCGCCGCTTTCCTCGTCACTGGAAACATCCCAATCGAAGTTCAAAATTGTTTCAATATCTTGGTTTGGCAAGCCCTTCTCTTGGGGTCTCATGTCTAAAAGTATGTAAATTAATTACCATAATTGCCCAAAGTTGCTCACAAGCAACTTGACAACTGTAAAGAAAGAGAACATACACCAAACTTTGAAGATGTTAAAATATTACAAACAGAAGAGAAATATAATAGAAGATATACACTGGAGATGTTACACATAATCAACATACCGCTACATAAGAGAATGAATTTTAAGAGTGACACTGATAACTGCGCCCAAAGTTACAGACATATTATTAACAAAGGGAAAAAGAAAAGCTACAATTAGTGCAATAATAGACCTACAAAATAATTGTTGTGTATTTTTGTGACTCGTTGTAAGTGTTTTTTTTTTTGTAACTTTTTAAATTTTGTTTTTGTTTATATGTATATTGTTAAATGTTATGGTAACATAGAAAAATGATTTATGTTTACTTGTATTTCTTTCAAGATTCCTGAAGATGACATCCAAAGGATGTCGAAATATTGAAAAATAAAGAATTTAAAGAATAAAACAGACCTCGAACTTGAAAAAAATTATTTAATTTATGCAACTTGACAACTTTAAAAATTACTCACCTGTTGTTTGTTTGCAATTCTAAGATTTAACTTCCACAAATATTTTACTTGATCTTTACTAAAAAAAAATTCAATAAACATATTTTAAATTTTTATTATAATTTTGAAAAAAAGTCACATGTATAAAAACCTCTTTCTAAATTCGCAAATATATTTGTCTTGACACACGCGCGTACTAATGTTGTTTTATTCAACTTAAAGAGAGCACTTGTAGCTTTCGATATCGATACGGTTACACGAACAAAAACAAAAACAACGCTGACCGTTAGTCGTCAAACATATGAAGTTGCCAACAAGCAACGTTGGGGCCGAAAGGGTTAACAGATACATGTTCCTCAATCAGTATTTGTCTATATTTCCTAGCTCCCTTTTAAATAATATTAAGCGTCGTATCTTTTCGGCGGTCAAAGTATAAAGCTAGTAGGTCTAGCTGCTTCTGGTCTTGAATACATTCATTGTGTACTTTTTTTCTTTCCGGTCTTATTTTTGATTTATCAATTGGTTCACTGCTAGAAAAGATATCTTGCAATAAAGACGAAGCAATAGCACCCGCTGCTCCATCGGAAACATTGTAACGGTTACAAGTTTTTGACAAAATAGGCAAACTAAAATTTATTTTCTTTCTGCCTTTGACGTGGAAGGTAAGTTAAAAGAGTCGTCACAAGAAGCACTGGAATTACTTACAGATAACTCCTGCTGATTTAAGTTTATTTTGACGTGACTTTTATTTGCGTTCTTTTTTCTCTATTTGGTGCTTGGGTTGCTCTTTTTTGCAATTTAGTTGGAAGATCTCGAACTACTCCTCCAATACGCATTTTTCTCGCCCTACCATCTCACTCAAAAACTCCTGTTCTTCTTTGCGTACCTTATATTGCCTTGGACATCAAAAAAAAGCTCAATTGGTTTACATCTACAGGAACTGTAATGCAAAGATTCAACAAGTTGTTTAATTGCCTGTCAGACGCTATATGCGCTTGCTTTTACTTTATTTCAAAATGGCTCTTTTTCTTAGACATTTATGTACATTACGATGTTGGCTACAATGTTTACAGGGTTGCTTAAAATAGTATTATTATAAAATATACAATGTAAACTATGATTGTAAAGATAATAGATGGCGCTATAAATATAATAATATAAAATAATAAACTATTAAAGATAAAACTAACTTGACAATAGTAATTGATAATAATAGCTAATACATTACATGACATTACAACTCGGCCATCCTGATTTTGATTGTCCTCAATCAAATTATTTATCTATCCATTTTCGTATACGTGAAGCTTCTATTACTCCATCATATGGCAGCTGGGTAATTTGGCAGTTTTCGACATCTCGAATAACATATCGGTCATTGGGCAAAACTTTGTGAACTACATAAGGACCTCGGAAGATCTCGTTTAACTTCTTATTTTTCCCAATGGTTGTGTCGGTATAACGAACAACAACAAAATCACCTACTCTATAAGTCCTTGCAGGTTTGCTCCTATCTAAAAAATATTTAAGATTCCGTTCCTGCGACCTAATAATAGCCTCTGAAGCGTCGGTTCGAATCTGATACAAGTCACGAACATGTTGATTCGCGTTTTTCCCTTCTAAATGTTCCGTCAAAAAATCTATGGTCGCACCTCGCTGCTCGACACCAACTAACAATTTGCTAGGAGATTGCTTTGCAGAACAATGAATTGTAATGTTCATAGCGAACTCAACTCTTGTTAGCATTTGCGACCAATTAGCGTGATTTAAAGTGTCAGTGAGCTTACTTAACATCACCTTTAATACTCTGTTCACTCTTTCAACCTGTCCATTCGCCTGTGCGGATGCCACCGCAATACGAATGTGATCTATATTATTAGCCAGAAGATATGAACTAAATTCAGAAGAAGTAAAACATGATCCCCGATCACTAATGATTCGTCTCGGTCTCGAATAAGCTATAAAATATTTGTCTAAACAAGAAATAACTTCCCTTGTGCTTGTCGACTTTACTGCGTAGAGTTTAACAAATTTCGTAAAAGCGTCAATTACAACTAAAATGTGCCTCCGTTGAGAATTTATGGACGGAAGTGGTCCAAAATGGTCAATGTGTATCGTATCAAAAGGTAATGGGTTCTTTGGGATGCTGTACAAATTCTGTTCATTAATTCTAACTGGGGACGAACACATGATACATCGCAAGCAGTTTTTTATAAAATTCTCAATTTTCTTTTTCATATTTCTGAACCAGTAGTTCCTTCTGACCTGCTCATATGTCTTTTCAATGCCCATGTGGCAAATTTTCTCATGTACTAATCTAATAACATTCTCCTCTAATTCACAAGGAACAAACAATAATAAATCACCCATATTATTGCCTCGGAAAACTATGCCATCCACCAATTTGAAATTAGCTACCTCTTCCCTTTCCAGTCGCGATCTTATCCCCGTAATTTCCTCATCCCTATTTTGGGTGACCTGAATCATAAAGTCCAACTCCCTTTCATCGGACACGTTAATGGTCCTACACGGGATAACATTCGGTATATCGAAGTCCTCATGTTCGCCAGTGTTAACATCGGCTACGTTTCCATGTACCTGAGTTTGAACATCGGCTGTGTCATTATAAAGAATATCAACTAGAAAACCCATATTTTCGTACGGAGGTGAATCAGAAAGTTCCGGAGGTTTGAATTTAACATCAGTACAATTTCGAGAATTAATACCTGAATCTGTTTTATCTGATCCCAAAATGATTTTATCTAGTACATCACGACAACATTCATTGGATACTACTGTCTGCTCATGGCATCTGCTCAGTGCATCCGCGTGACCCATTGTCACTCCTCCCCGATGTAAAATTTTGTAGTCATAATGCTCCATCTGCAGAGTCCATCTGGCAATCTTAGGACTAATGTCCTTTTTGTTCAAAGTAAGCGCCAGAGCATTGCAGTCAGTCACTATTTTAAAAGGAATTCCCCTCAAATAAATATCAAAGCGATTAAGAGCGTAAATAATAGCCAAGGTTTCAAGCTCAAAACTATGCATTCTAGACTCTGATGCGGTGGTAGCCCTAGAGAAGAAAAAACAGGATGAAATTTTCCATCGTTTTGTTTCTGTATCAATACAGCCCCAAACCCCACTTTACTTGCGTCCGTATGTAACTCGGTTTCATTCTGGGGGTTGTATAAGGCCAAAACTGGGTGTTTTGTGAGCCTCTCCCTTAAGTCGTAAAATGATTGCCTACAAAGCTCATCAAAATTAAAAATTTTACCATCCCTTAGCAAGCGTTGGAGAGGGTGTACAATTTTCGCATAATCCCTTATGAATTTCCGAAAGTATGAAAATAACCCAAGGCACGACTGCAGCTGTTTAAAGTTTTCCGGAGGGGGATATTGGGCCAGGGCCCGTAGATGCAAATCATTTGGGCGTATACCCATTTCGTTAACTGTGTATCCTAAATAATCTATGCTCCCATAAGCAAAACTGCACTTTTTTAAATTCAATTCCAGACCTAGAGTTGCTAATCGTTTCAAAACTTCAACTAATACACGACAATGTGTATCAAACGTAGGGGTTGCTATTGATATATCGTCAAGATAAACAATTATTTTCCCTGTTTCTATTAAATCCCGTAAGACGCAATGTATATATCTCTGAAAGACTGCGGGCGCATTCTTTAGACCAAATGGCATACAATTGTATTCATATTGGCCATCGGGTGTCACAAACGACGTATATTTTTTCGAGTCCTCATCTAACTTAACATGGAAAAATCCATTCTTTAAGTCTAAAGTCGAAAAAAAATTATTTATTTATTAAACATACCATATTGATAAATTGTACCGGATTTGTTCCTCCATCGCCTAAATCGCCTTCAGCAATAGCAGCAATCGTTGTCTTCAACCTTTGTATGCGTTTGATGTTATTGCACGATTTGCGCTCATGTCCCACTTGCCAGCAATTAAAACAAACACCAACTGGCCGCTCTTCATAAGGACATTGCGGTTTGATATGTCCCATTCGCGAACAATTATAACAACGTGGTCCCTCGGTGTTAGCTTTTGGAACATTTGATTTGGCTTCAGTTAAGTTTGTTTTATTATTTGTAGGAATGTCACTGCCACCTCTTACACTTTGTCGCTGTTCATACATATGTACAGCATTTTTTACATCTTCCATAGTTTTAGCTGCCGCAAAAAGAATAAAATCTGTTACACGACCTTGCAACCCCTCTTGTATAAACGCTACTAGCTCAAAATCACTGACGTCACTGCGAATTGCGATGGACTCCATTTCCATGACGTATCGACGGACACTTTCATCGGATTTTTTTATTCGTCGCCGTAGGGTGTTATAAATTTCTTGGCGGCTTACAGTATGTCCAAATTCCTTTATTAATTTTTCTTTAAGTTCGGCATACGTCATTGCACTTCTCCCCAGTATAAGGCGCGCCGAGCCAATTAAGGAATTTCGTAGCGTTAAAAATTTAAGTAGCTCATCGGCTTTGACTTGTTCTAAAACTTCTTCGAGATTTTGAAAAAATTCCATAACACCAAATGTTAGGTCCTCGCCGCTAAATTTTATTATAGCATGCTCGATTTCTTGAAAATTTACCATGCGTTTTGGAACCGTATGCGCCTCACCGAGCTCCATTATTTCTATTTCTTTGCGCAGACGTAGAACTTCGTGGCGGCGGCGCAAAATTTCAATTTCCTCATCTAACTTTTTTGCTTCTGTCCTGCTATCTTCGACAAAGTTGAAAGCGTTTACCGGGAAAGTGGCGGCTGTGATTTTCGTAGCGGCGGCTGAAAAATTTGCGTTTTCCGTAATAGGTGGCTTAATAGCCTTCGAATTCAACGTAGCCTCGGCATGTACGGAAGTAAACGGAGTTGTCGAATGTTCTCTAGCGTAGGTGGTAACGTGAGTGTTAGTCGAATGTTTTGCGAACGCAGCGTCCGGATTTGTAGCACGTGTCGTAGAAATGCCAACAGTTTCATCCGTCTGGAAAGCAGTGGCAGATGCTAAAGGACAAGTTGAGATTGCAACTTGTGAGGAGTTCGTAGGTTCAATAGGAGTTTTGCACGCCTCAGTAATTGGGACACCTTCGTTGTCTACTTCGTTTTCTTTATCAGCCTCTATGGCGGCAATATTAGGGTTTTCCTTGATAGCAGCCTCCAAAATGTCCCGGTTCTCAGAAAAAATTTTGCGAAGTGCGTCGGTGGAATGCTTAGATGTGATTGGCACTCCAACATGTTTTAAAGCATTTTGCAGTTCCTTTCTATTGAGTGTTGATTCCATCTGTATATTTTGCAGGTTTATCCCACTTCTGACGATGTAATGCAAAGATTCAACAAGTTGTTTAATTGCCTGTCAGACGCTATATGCGCTTGCTTTTACTTTATTTCAAAATGGCTCTTTTTCTTAGACATTTATGTACATTACGATGTTGGCTACAATGTTTACAGGGTTGCTTAAAATAGTATTATTATAAAATATACAATGTAAACTATGATTGTAAAGATAATAGATGGCGCTATAAATATAATAATATAAAATAATAAACTATTAAAGATAAAACTAACTTGACAATAGTAATTGATAATAATAGCTAATACATTACATGACATTACAGAACAAATATAAAACAAAACGGACATTTTTTCATCGACTTAATGAGATTTTTGTAATTTATATGATAACCGTTTATTACTTGTATAACTATTGTATTTGACACTATAGGAAGAGACGATTTTCTCCAAACGCATTCTATCCTTTCAGCTACAAGTTTTGCAATATCTAAAAAGATGGTTCTTTGGTAGTATTCTTTTTATTTTTAGTTGCTCTCTATTCCAGTCATAGTATTTCGTAACATATTCGTAAGTTAGTAAAACATTATCATCAATATCTTCTTCATTTTCGAATCTCGTGCAGAAATAATATTGGCCTCTGGTTTCCATAATAATGGTTAGAAGTTAAAACAATTCAAATAAGAAATAAACACACAACTTCACTGTCCGTATTCTTTAAAAAATATTTCCTGGAAGAATACATACTTTTCAAAGAATGAATTGCTTGTGTCTGAATCCTGAGAACTTAAGAATCGTTAGGATACAGTAATATGGTTTTTTGCATTACAATGCTATTGCTGTTGTAGCGTAATATAATAAATGAAATATTAATTTTATTTAAATAAAACGCGAGATTGAATTTGTTTAAATGATCGATGTTTATTTCTTACTAGTTCAATATCAACTGACTTAAAAAATTATAACAATGTTAATTTGAAGCTAAGATTAAGAAGAATTCAAAATACATAGGTATTTAACTAAATATGCGGCCCGTTATAAAATAACAACAACAAAAAAGAATTACTTAAAAATGCAATAGTTATGTACTTAGGTTTTAAATTACTTTCCAATAATAAAAAAAAAAAATGATCAAGTGAGAATACGACACAAAAGAAAATATAAAAGATTTACAAAACCAATACATATTATTGTTGAAATTAGTAAAAATAAAATTAGGATGCTCACAGTTTAATTAAACAAAATTTAAATTAGAACAAATCAGAAAATTAAATTAATAAATTAAACATAAGGCGTTGGTTGCGATCTTATCCGACAGCTGTTATATAACAAATTTAACAAAATGAAGATCAAAGCGCGGGCTCTTACACTAAAAATAAATTAATAATATTTTACAGGGGTCTAGTGCAGACAAATATACAACATATTTACGCTATAAGAAGTCGTTACGGTATAATATTTTTTTTTTTTGACCCACCCTAATATATATGTTTTCTAATTTGTAATCTTAATAAACAGATAAAAATGTACCGAAATGTTTTTATTTTTCGTTTATAATAAAAAGATATCGTTAAAAATTTGTTTACTTTTATTATACTTTTCGAGTTTGTAAATGAATCTTCAAATGGGTTGATCTTCTCTGAAGATGCAAAATATATTTTTCAGCCACAATACTTATTGTTAAACAGACAAGGCACAAGCTCTATGTCTACATTTGATCTTCAAGTTCTGCTGATAAAAAGGTCAACAAGAAAAAGAAAGACAAAAAAGAAACATGAAAAACAGAAAAATGTACTTTGGACTTTAAGAAGAATTCTTGACAAAAAGAATGAAAAACAGAAGTAAGGAGGAACATGTAATTCAATTAAAATAGATAATCATTCAAAAACAAATTTCGATCTACTAATTTGGTTTAAGGCTTGATGTTTGGTTATTGACTGCCAGCCGCCTTCGATGGCGGTGAGTGTAAAACGGCAAACCCCTCTGAGGAGACTGTGGGCAACCTGTCCGTGAAAACCTGGATTCAATTCCCAGCTCAGTTAAGAATGAAAAATTATCAATAAATTTTAATTCATTTCATGTTGTAAAATTCCTTTCTTCATAAAATAATTTAATGAAAATTAAATTTAATGAACATTAGCCTGATGCAAAATATATTTTTCAGCCACAATACTTATTGTTAAACAGACAAGGCACAAGCTCTATGTCTACATTTGATCTTCAAGTTCTGCTGATAAAAAGGTCAACAAGAAAAAGAAAGACAAAAAAGAAACATGAAAAACAGAAAAATGTACTTTGGACTTTAAGAAGAACTCTTGACAAAAATAATGAAAAACAGAAGTAAGGAGGAACATGTAATTCAATTAAAATAGATAATCATTCAAAAACAAATTTCGATCTACTAATTTGGTTTAAGGCTTGATGTTTGGTTATTGACTGCCAGCCGCCTTCGATGGCGGTGAGTGTAAAACGGCAAACCCCTCTGAGGAGACTGTGTGGTTACAATCGAAACATGTCAGGGCAACCTGTCCGTGAAAACCTGGGTTCAATTCCCAGCTCAGTTAAGAATGAAAAATTATCAATAAATTTTAATTCATTTCATGTTGTAAAATTCCTTTCTTCATAAAAATAATTTAATGAAAATATAATTTAATGAACATTAGCCTGAATAAGATTTCAAATATTTGGATTAAAATTTCAATTTAGTTATTGTTCAATTTATACGAAATTGTTATAATATTGAGTAAAATTAATATGCAGCACTGTAACAGGTGTGTTTATTAAGCAAAACACAACTCACTAAACAAAGTGTCTTGACATTTGGCAACTGAAATACCAACACAACAAAGGTCCATCCATTAGGTCTGCACAAGAATCCAGATAACTATTACCTATACATGTCAAAAGTTGTTTACATTTTGCTTATACATGTATATTTTTGTTTGCGTTTTTGTTTTTTTTGTCACATATTCATGCATACAGAACACGTTTTTCCTTTTTCACACTGTCAAACGCTAATTGAGTTAGCTAAATTGTGTATGTGTGAACAGAAAGATAATTTTGTCAATAAACCGGATATTAACTCAATAAAAAAATGTATATCTGAACACCATATTCGGGTAGCCAGATATTGAATTGGCAAAAAAATACGCCAAAGAAAGAAAAGTAGTACAATTAACAAAAAACAGCACACTTGTGTTTTTTTTTTTTTTTTTTTTTTTTTTTTTTTTTTTGAAAACGTCCTTAAATTCATTAAATAACATAAAATAACATATGAGATCGTAAATATTATTTACAACAAATCAGTAACTTAAAATAATTAAGTTTTTTAATTGTGTGTTAAAAATTTGCAAGTTTATATTAATATTTTTAATACTGAATATCACTTGTTTCGGTTTGGTTGGTTATATAGTTAGTTTTTTCTAAAAATTTTACAAATTTTATCATTCCTTTTAATGTGGTTAACAATTCCATTTTTGCCATTTTCAGTTTTTAAAAAATTAAAAAACTCGACACATGTAAATTCTAAATTAATTTTAATAGTCACCTCACTCCCCAAACTTTCAATTAAAACTTTATTTTTTTCTTTTCCCCAAAAGGTAAACATTAAACTGAATATTCTCTCAGTTGCCGCATTTAGCCGCAAAAAGTTTTTTAAAAATTAGGAAATGATCATCCACTATTTAAAAATTCTTTCCATTTTTCTTCAACAGTTTTTTCTATTGATATATTTTCATCAAACGTTTTTAAATTAAAGAATTCATCAAACAGTTGATCCATGTCAATGTTTTTGATAGAAAATTAATTAATGACATATGCAAACTCATTAATTGATATGTTCAAGTTAAGGTTAAGAAGAACAGAAAGTTTTGCTAATGACGAGCTACAAGTAGCGAGCCGGAAAACGAACATGTCTCCCAGAGCGTGTTGTGTTATCGATCGGATGTACTGGCAAATTTGGACAGTCTTCATCTAGAGGCATTATAGGATTTTCAGGCCGTGTAGTATTATCATGAACTAACGATTGGTCAATATCCATAGAAGTATGATGACCTCGACTTTCTTGAACTTCGGGATTTTTGTCGTTCGGTTGAAACGCAGGCTTTAAACGGTCGATGGATACGTTCACAACACGTTGCCGCAATTGAATCTTAAAAAAGTGTTCCTCTTTGTTGAGTACTTCGCATGGTCCCTCGTATGGAGCTTCCAAAGGGGTACGGACATGATCAACGCGAACAAATACATGTTGACAATCTTTAAGACCAGGTTGTATAAAAATCTTGCTAGTATCGTGTCGAGAAGCTGTTGTTGGTTTTAATGACTGCATTCTATGACGAAGATCTTTGATGAAATCAGTTGCCGATTGTTGAATTGGTTTATCGTGAAAAAATTCTCCGGGTATACGAAGTTGTGAACCGAATAGCATTTCGGCTGGGCTGGCCTTAATGTCCTCCTTCATTGCAGTACGAAGTCATAGTAGAACAAATGGTAATATGAAAGACCAATCATTTGTTGCGTGACATTTTATGGCAGCCTTTAATGTACGATGCCACCTCTCCACCATGCCGTTGGCTTGCGGGTGATAAGCAGTGGTCCTCAAATGATTAATTCCAAGCAATTGCATGAGCTCCTTAAACAGTTGAGATTCAAATTGTCGACCTAAATCGCTTGTTATTCGTGATGGTTCACCGAAAGAAGCTATCCAGCCGTTAATTAAAGCAAACGCGATTGTTTCAGTTGTAATATCCGATATAGGTATAGCGAATGGCCATTGACCTCTTGATGGCGGAAGCGGGCCAATGATATCAATATGAATTTGATCAAATCTTTGGTTTGTAGGTCCAAAATTTCCAAGAGGAGATTTTGTGTGTCGATTTTTTTTGTTTCTCTGACATTCTAGACAAGTACGAACGAATTCAGCAACATCTTTAGACATTGAGGGCCACACATAAAGGTTTGACACTAAAGCTTTTGTTGCCTTTGAGCCAGGGTGCGACAAACAGTGCATTTTGCTGATAATCTGCTGTGGAACAAAAGGTCGCAGTAAGCCGTGGCTAACATCACAGTAAATTGAATGCGTGCAATCTGGAATCGAAAGTTTCTTTAATGATAGCGAGTGTTCCTTACCAGAAAGTAAAAATGACTCTAGATCCGCGTCATCGTGTTGTTCTGCTACCAAATCTTCGTAGTTTACATCTTTATCGATTACGTTTACTCGAGAAAGTAAATCGGCAACATTATTGTTGATTCCTTCCAAATAACGTATGTCTGTAGAAAATTGGCTAATGTAATCCAACTGACGAATTCTTCGGGGTGAAGTTTTGTCCCGATTTCTCCGGAAGGCAAAGGTCAGGGGCTTATGGTCCGTGAAAATTACGAACTCTTTGCCCTCCAATACGCGTTGAAAATGTTGCATACCTTGATAGATGGCGAGTAGCTCACGATCGTACGTGCTGTATTTTTTGTTGAGTCGGGGTTAGCTTTTTCGAATAAAAACCCAATGTCTGACTGATACCCCCAACAATTTGGTGGACAACCGCCCCCACTGCCTCGTTGGATGCATCGGTAGTGAGCGTTATTAGAGCATCGTTAACGTAATAATTTACTAAAGTTGCATTTGCCAGTTCGTTTTTGCATGCTTGAAATGCCTTTAATGACTCATCGTCAAATTAATTGGTGTGGTGTCGTTTTTTTTATTTCCACATATCAGCTTTTGTAATTCCCTTTGGCTACATACGGCAAAAAATCCACATGAGTCTTACCGAATCGACATTTTGAAAAATTTACTGTTAAATTATACAGACGAAGTCTTTCGAACACGTTTTGTAAGTGACACTCGTGTTCCATTTCGTTGCCAGACACGTCAAAATATCGTCTATGTAAACAAATACATAGTCGAAATTGCGAAATATATCGTTCATGTGCCGTTGAAATGTTTGGGCAGCATTTCGCAGCCCAAAAGTCATGCGCTTGAACTCGAAAAACCAAACGGTGTTATGATCGCAGTTTTGAGTACGTCGGATTCCTCTATGGCTATTTGGTGGTATGCACGTTGCAAATCGATGACTGAAAAAATATTTTTACCGTGTAAAATCGCTCTTACGTCTTGAATGAATGGTATCGGGTAACGATCCAGTACCGTAACGGTGTTTAAAGCGCGATAGTCGCCACAGAGCCGCCAGTCCCCATTAGATTTCCTAACCATATGTAGTGGGCTTGCCCAGCAACTATTGGATGGTTGGCAGATATCGTTGTCGACCATGTACTGGAATTCAGCTTTAGCTGCAAGTAATTTTGCTCCGGTCAATTTTCGAACCCGGGAAAAAACGGGATTACCATTTGTTACGATATGATGAGTAACGTTTGTCTTTATAGCCTTTTTGTTTGAGTTAAATGTCGCCAAGTCTTTATACTGGGACAGAAAACTAGACTATTTACCGTTTACGTCGTAGGATAAAACTGGAGAAATGTTTACTTGAAGTGTGTCGCATTTTACTTCCATTAAAGTTTTTCTGTCGAAGTCTTCGCTAAACGTCAACCAACAAATCAAATTTTTGTAGAAAATCAATACCAATTATAGCAGTATTGACGTCGGCGATAATGAAGTTCCATTCAAAAACACGCCGTAAGCCCAATGATAATTTAATTCGGCGTTCGCCATACGTTTTTATTGCAGACCCATTGGCTGCAAACAATTTCGTCGAATGAGGTCGACCTCGTGTGTTGCACGTCTGACCCCTTTGTGAACAGGTCAGACGATTTAATTAGTTTTTTGGCTCAGAAATAAATTTACATGGTTTTCGGCACGAGCGGGCCTTATCGTTCAATTTCCAATGATACCAGCATTGTTCAGATCCAGCCGTATTAAACGTAGTATTTGGCCGACTGTTTTTACGAGCAGAATGATTTGCAGAGCGACTGGCAGAGCCAAAAAAGTTGTTCAAAGTTTTTTTCTAATCGTGCCATGCGCTGATTGATTTCCGATATTGTAGAACTTGATCGCTTAGTATCTACAGAACTCACTTGACGATCGTCGCTGACTTCAAGAATCTTGTCAGCGAGTTTTGCAAGCTCGCTTAAATTCACATTTTAAGTTTGTAAAATTGCTCGTGCATGACTCGGTAGACGTTGCAGCCACAAGGATTTTAAAAAATCCTCGCTTACTCGGTCCTTGGCTAGGTTTCTAAGTTCGCTTAAAAGCTGTGTTGGACGACGGTCGCCCAACTCGATGTCGGAGAGTAGCTTTTGTGTCTTCTTTTGTTCACTATCACAAAAGCGGTCGATCATGCACTTCTTAAGATTGTCGTATTTACCATTGGCAGGTGGTGTAAGTATTGCATCAGCAATTTGTGATAAAACGTTTGATTCTATTGCAGCTACCACCGTGTTAAATTTAGTCACATCAGTAGTGATATTTGCATTTCCGAACTGAGCCTCCATCTGTGCAAACCAAATTTCAGGTCGCTCGGCCCAAAACGGTGGAACTTTGACGGTAACTCGATTGACTACCACTTCGTATGTAGCAGTAACAGCAGCGGCTGCGCTACCGGCAGCTGGCAATGTAGAAGTTGTTTTATTTTGATTTTCCATTTTGTTGAAATGTTCATTAAACAAGGGGTCACCACTTTGGCTTTTTCATTTAGCCAATAAATTTATTTATTTATTAATTGAAAACTTATAATTAGAATACAAAAAATACAAAAGTTATAAAAATGTGCGTCTTTACGATTCGATGGTAAAACTATAAAGTAAACCTATATTTTATGAAACGAACAATGTTGCTAACAAAACATTAACTTAGAAAACTCTCTTTTCATCTACACACAGAGTTGTGAAGAGGGAAGAATGCCACATATCGAATAAGTTAATGATTACTAGATTATGGTTTTCTTCCAATCTTTTTTTGGACAGTAATATCGAATTTCCGATTTTGTGGACGAATCCCAATTGACTTCAGAAAGTTCATGTTAAAAAAATGGCTTAAAACTGGTGAACAGCGTCTTGAGACAAAACATATGTAAGCTCTATAATTTTTTAACAATGTTTCTACTGCAGGTGTAAGATTTAGCAACGTAACGTGTTGGTATGTGACGCAGCATTTCAGACCATTCCAATTCACAAAATTCGAAATTTTTTTTAGCCTTTTTTTGAGGTCGCAAATTCGTTAAAAACCTTTATTAAAATATTTTTTAAGTGAAATTTTAAGAGCTTCATAGCATTTTGAAACGAATTGTTTAAAACATGACACAAACACAGAACAACAATAATATTGGGGTTGTTTTTTAAGCTCCACAAATACACTTTTCATAGACACAAAATTTACATTTGCGTTATCCGCGCAAAAGCTAATTACATTTACCAAACTTAGATTCACCACCACTAGTGGTGAATGAGGGTATACTAAGTTTGTCCTTCCGTGTGAAACTTTTTTATTTTACATCTAAGGCCCCATAAAGTGTATATATTCTGTGTCCTTGAGTAATTCTAAGTCGATTTAGCCATGTCCGTCTGTTGAAAACACGCTCACTTTCGAAAAACGCAAAAAAAACAAACTTGGTCTCAAATCGTTTGTAGTTATCCTAAGCAGCTTGGGATTGAAAGTCCAGCAACATCGGTTCAGCAGAAGCAGAACTATGAATCAAAATGTGGAACCACCACCCTAAAAAAATTGATAATTTTGATACAAAAACTAGCATAAATGGTGGAATAATGTACGGAATGATAGCAAATTTTGCACGAATTCGCTTTTTACAACCATACTGCTAAATTTCGTGAAGATCGGCACATAATTAACCATAGACCCCATATAAACCCTACTCTGGGAAAACAGTTTATTGCGCCTAAAACCAAATGAAGCCTACTTTGGGAAAATTATTAAATTCGCCTTAAACCATAACATATATAGAAAAAGTATCATGCAATTTTGTGAAATTCACTGTTAACGCTTAAACTAATATTTTTTGTAGTACCAAAAATCAGTCTTCAGAATTTTGGGATGATAGGTCCATAATTTAGCAAGGGTCAAATATAAATTACCCTCCTAAAAATAATTGTAGTTCGGCTAAAGCTGTTACGAATCTTGATATTTTACACAAGCCAGTTCTAAGTTCTAACAAGAAACGCATACAACTTTCTTATTGTCGGTCAATAATTTCATATAGCGGCAACCAATTTTAATGCTGACGTTCATTTTTTTGAAGCTTAGTTAACAATCTAAATGTATTTACAATATAGAGCCCACTCCTGTTGGTGGAGGGTATCAAAGATTCAGCACAGCCGACTATAGCACTCTAACTTGTTTAATTTTAAATTAAACAAAAAACGCGGTGCTTCTAATTAATATTATGTGTCGAATTCTTTCAAAAAGTGAAAAAATAAAAATTTTGTGTTAATACACTATTGTTGAACAAGTGCGATATGTTAATTGAACTGTATTTTGAACGAAAACTTGAGACTTTAATTAAAAAATAGATTTTAAAATTTATCGAAATGTGTCACACGTTCTAAAAACGTTCGTTTTGAAATCGATCCATTTTCATCACATACCTGAAGACCTAAAAAACAAATTTAAAAAAAGAACAATTAGGTTTTTTTCAATCATTTATGCATAAGAGACCAAGTTTACATCGTTACATTCACTCATAACCAGTGTTGTCAATTCATGTGTAATTGCACATATTGTGTTTAATTTTTACTTGCATTTGTAGCCCATGTGTAATCTATGTGTAATTTTACTTTCAGGTCTATCTTTTCATTAATTTTTGACAGTCAAGATTTTATTTTGGACAATTGAGTTTTGTTTTTTACACCCTGACTATTTTACTTTCCATCACCACGAGCAATACTCTACTACCAAATTGTATTGCTAAGAATGGGCTTACACTATCAAAATTTTCTTTCAGAAAGTCTGAGTTAATTGGTGACAGAAGAATAACATGTGTAACATAAACTGGAAAATCTGATTTTAATTTTTTTGACACAGATCAATAACTATTTAATAAGAAACCCATTTAAAAAGAAAAACAGATGTGAACATTTTAGAATTTAAGAAGTAAGTTCCTGATGTCTTATTAAATAAAAATAAATTTGAACTAATTTGCGTAATATAATTTTTTTATTTTGCGCAACTTATTACATAGAGTGGAGCAAAGCGACAATAGTTTGTTTGAATCAAGCAGAACCAATTACAACGAATTTTTAAAATTAATGTTGTTTAGGCGTGTACAAAATATTTTGTGCTGTTCTTCCGCCGAGGTTTGGAAATAAATAATGGGCGTGGATACGTGCCGTCGTACTTGTTCATTGCATTTTTTTTAACGACTTAATTCCAAATAAGGAATATTAATAAGGTTTTTCAATGTGTTCATTCTAGCAAAGCTACTTTTTCCATATGTTTTGTATAATTTGGTTCACAGTCATGTGTAACTTCCGAATTCTTCTTTGAAAACACTGCTCATAATAGACAATATTGCTAAGTTTCAATATTCGTCAGTGCGTTGATAAACAAGAAACCAAAAAAATATTTAATAGTCCGTTATTTTTTTCTTCAACCATTGGCGAATACTTGTAGCAGACCAATTTTAGCAGAGTTCAGCTTTATATCGAATTATAACAGACAATGTCGATTACTTTCAACTTTCTTTTATACAGTAAATCTTTCATAAAAATGTCATTAGCAGGGTCGCTGTCACGTTCTTTCATCGACATTTCGATATCTTCATAGAAATTGCGCTTTAAGACCTAGTTTGTCAGAAGGAATCATGGATGAAAATATCAGTCGCTCAAACAACGCCACCGGGAAGCAACTACTTACAAACATAGCATTCAATAATGCTCATCATTATTAAATGCCATGCAGATGCTTATTGCGAAAGAGCATATGCAACATTACGTAGCTCTATAAAGCTGGAGGTCCACACCACGCGTTTTAGCTTCCACGCATTGCATGCGTTTTATACCTTACTTGCGTTCTACGTTTCAAGTTACATGCAACGCTTCTGATGCGGCATCACCACAAGCAAAAATAAAATTTCATTTGTCAAAATCAGCTGATTTATTCGAACGCTGCTTGTGACGCTTGCAAAAGTAGAAAGTAAATCTACTTTTCGCGTTCAACGCCTCAAGGCATCCTACGCTTTTGTAACATGTAACTTACTACGTATAACTACACAGATTCTACTTTTTTGACAGCTGCGTATGCAGCGAAAAAGCGAGTAACGCGTGGTGTGGACCTCCAGCTTAACAGGGATTTCCAAAAATTTTTTGGTTGTGTATTAGTGAGTACCAGAGAGTAAAAAAATTGAGAGAATGCATTCATTTACAGCCGAAATAAAATGTTAGTAATATATTTTAAAAGTTGTATAACACAAAGGTACAAAATTAAAAATTTTTTGTGTTGATAAAAAATGTGTAGCAATTCTTTACCAATTCAATGTCGCTGATTTTAAAACTGCACTTTTTTTTCATTCGGAAGCTTTTTGACTCTAAATCAGTTTTAAATATCTTATCAAACAATTGTAAAAAAATTAAAGATTTTTATGTTTTAAAAATTCATAAAAAATAAATATTGCACGCAAATCTCACGTTTAATAACATATTCCGTTCCTTCCTTAAATGTTGCATACCATATAAGGCATTGGATGTTACCAAAAGCGTTTTTGACCGCACAATATTTTTTAAGTGCCATCATAAAGTTTTTTCTGTTAACCTGAAACAAAAATATGTATTGAGGTACGTTCAGACTAATGAAATATTTGACGAAAATATTTGTTCTGATATTTGCTTCAAACTGTGTGAAACAAAAAAATATTTTGTCAAACATTTGACAATTTTTGTTTGATGAAACAGTTGGCAAAAAGTGTTAAATAAAATAAATTAATTCATGTTTGCCATGCGTTCAGACTAAAATAAATATTTGCATCAAATAATTATTTAATGAAAGTGTTCAAAAATAATAATATATTTCACAAATAGTAAAAATGAGCGCAAAAACTAATTTATTTTTTTTTATTCTGTGGAGCAGCATCTTTCATAGTGTTAGAACAGGAGAATGTAAAATATAAAAAAAACTGGAAGACAATGGGTAACGGGAACATGGCTAAAATTTGCGAAAAATTGCAAACTTGGATATAAACCCTTAAATATATTTGAAGTCTCTAAATCAGTTAAAATACAAAATGTCGGGAAAAAAAATTTTTGCAAAAATAGCGAAAATTCGCGAAAAATTTAGATATTTCAAACAAGCCATAAAATTTATTAAAAGTGCCTAAAACTAAAAGGAATGGCAAAAATTCGATAAAAATTGCTTAATTAGCGGAAATTCGCAAAAATTTGATAATAGCGGTATGATAGCAAAGCCTAATAATTATTAAAAATCGTTAAAGCTCTAAAAAATTGCAAACTTGGAAATAAACCCTAAAATATATTTGAAATTGCTAAATCGGTTAAAAAACAAAATGTAGGGGAAAAACAAAAAAAAAATGTTGCAGAAATATCGAAAATCGCGAACCATTTTAATATTTCAAACAAGCCATAAAATTTAGTAAAAGTGCCTAAAACTATAAGGAATGGCAAACATTTGCTAATAGCGGCACGATACAAAGTCTAATAATTATAAAAAATCTTTAAAATTGTAAAGAATCCAAAAACTTACAGGAAAAATTGCTTCTATCCGGAACATGGCTAAAATTATTTGTCGTTGTTTGCTCTTACAATTTTTTTGTAATATCAAATATGCTCAAAAATTACTAAAATATTTGATTTTTTGTGTTCACACTATGTTCACATTGGACAAATATTTGTTTGCCGGCAAATACTTTTATTTGCTCAAAATCAGCTGTTATTTTATTTGATACTCAAAAATATTTTGTGTTCAGACTACGTTAATGAAATATTTGATGTTTGCTTTCAAATATTTCACCAGTCTGAACATACCTTTAGTAGTGGTATACACAATTGTGCATAGAAATGGATTTCCCTGGTCTATTTTTTCAAAAATAAAATAAATTACATGAGAATTATAACGTGAAAAAGTTATTTTAGTAAAAAGTTAGGGGGTTCATAGTGGTAAGTAAAATAGAAAGGGTATTCACGTTGTTGGGTTACTCATACTTCAAACATCTGTGCATACATTTTAATTCTAGCTAATAGTATATCATAACTTTTTACAAAATACCAAATGCGCACCTGAGTTTGCCTGCAAAAATGTATTGTCATTGTAACAGGTCAAAGTTACGTTAAATAAATACCATAAATTAGTAAGGTTAACTCTTTGGACTCGGTCATATAATTGTAGCATCAAAAAGTAAGCAATAAAAATAGTGCTAAACAATAAAGTTTCATTAATACATCAATAAAACACATCTTCTTACCCAAAAATTTTACCTGCTGTCATATTTGCTTTTATATGTATAGGTTTACACATAAATTGTAGGAAAACAAGACTTTTTTAACTTGTTTTTTAAATATTTTTACTTACTTAAAAAAGTGTTTTCAAAAAAAAAAACCTACCGACGCGATTGGTACAGAAACAAAAATATTTTTACAAGCACAAAATACCAACAAATTCTTGTGGCTATTTTTTTTCTTAATAATTTCTGCATTTAGGTACGTCTTTTTTACGAAAGAAAAATTGACCCTTTTACAGGCATCAAAGATTTTTTTTCACAAACAAAACACATATCGTTAGCTTAAATGCAAAACAATGTAGATATTATTTGAAAATTTGAAAGTTTTGTTGATTTGGATTCACGTTACATATGTATTTTTATATAATTTTAAGTTATTTACAAAATTATAAATGACGTATCATCAAATAAATATAAAATTTTTTTAACAGCATAATGTATAATCACACTCAATAAAAAAATTAGCAGAGGTTTTATTTCTTTTTATAAGAACACATTAATATTTTTAAACACCAAAACTGGTTAATCTGTTTTATAACGATTACCACGGTGTTAGTGGAATTAGTGATCAGATAATAATTTATAATAATAATTTTTAGTATTGCATAAGAAAAAATAAAAAAGTGTTGCAAAATTATAAGAACCGAATCCATATACGTATGTAAAATAAAACCTATAATAAATGTGACTATCAGCTTCTTCCACATAGGACTGTTAGACATTTTGAAATTTTTTATCTGAAATATTAAAAATTGCTTTTAAATCTCAAATAATTACCATTTTACAAAGTTCTTTGCTTTGCATGTAAACTTATGAAATGTTACATTATTCTACATTTTAGTCTTAAAATTTAAACTCTAAATAAAAATTGCACGCAAGGCATTGGATGTTACCAAAAGCATTTTTGATCGCACAATATTTTTTGAGTGTAAGCTGAAACAAAATAATATAGCATTCGCTAGACATGCACACTTGTCGAAGTCACATCGACGACTGAATTGAAGAGTATAAAAATATGTGTTAGTAGCGGTGCGCACAATTGTGCAAAGAAATGGAAACCCCTGCTCTATAATTAATTTCGAACGAAACTCTGTGTTTAGGGTTGCCAGATAAATTTGTGAAAAATCGTTAATTTCCTGAGAAAAAATTAAAATGATTTTTTGAAATTTTGTTCTTATTAAGTTTTTTTTTATATCAAACAATACAATTTTTTCAAGTTATATAACTTACGACGTTAGTGTATTTTAACAGGAAATTTTTTTTGTCCCAATAGGATCCAAATCGGTGCAAAAATTAGAAACCTATAGAAGATTAATTCAATTATTCCACTTTTTGACTTTTATCAAATCAAAAAAAAACACAACAAGTAAATATACAACGCTAAATGTTAGGATCAATAAATATTACAAATTGCTTAAAATTGTTGAATTGCTACATCATACGCCCTCTGATACGACGTTCCATTTATTGTATTTATTGTTGGTGAAAACGCTCACGATGCTCGTCACTTTCAACGCCAAGGCTATTTGGAAGAAATTTATGTGCGAATGCACTTGAATTAGATATAAAAATTAATTTTAATTAAAAAAAAAATTGAGTTAAAAACTGTGTCTACCAATTTTCTCCTAGTTTTTTTTTTCAAATCTTGACTGATGTCTTCATCATGCTCGTCACTTTCAACGCCAAGGCTATTTGGAAGATATTTATGTGCGAATGCACTTGAATTAGATATAAAAATTAATTTTAATTAAAAAAAAAATTGAGTTAAAAACTGTGTCTACCAATTTTCTCCTAGATTTTTTTTTCAAATCTTGACTGATGTCTTCATCATTTAGGCTTCTCGAATTCTACAGAAAGCTTGATACATCCAAACTAAATTACTTCCATGCCTTAGACTTATCTTCGGACTAAATCAAATTAAAGTTTTAATCTTTCAGTAGCTTCGCAATTTGCGGTCCTACAAAATCCCCTTCTTTAATTTTCTCCTCCGTTTCCTCCTTTTAGCGAAGCTTTGACGAAACTTTTTATTTGTAACGGCGGCAAAATAAAGTTTCCCTTTTTTTTACCAGAGCTTTGTATATAACATTATCTTGGCTACGCGTAAAATTTACTCTATTCTGCCAATCTTTTCGGGCATACTGTTCATGTCGAACTTGGCTGTCCCATTTGCATAAAAAACTGGAATGTTTGGCGTAGCCTTGTTGCAAACCAGTCACCATGGCACCAACTGTTAGATCGGCACAGATTTTCCTGTTATGCTGTTCGTTCTCTAACACACCCAGTAATTTAGACATGGACTCATACAATTTTTTAACCTTAACTAAATGCGTCACTGGAATTGAGCTTTTTCAGTGATATTTTTTTTTACAAAATTAAATGTTTCTAATATTTTCAGCGTTCTTTGTTAAAATTTTGCGTATTTACTTCCTTTGAGTTTTTGA
This sequence comes from Pollenia amentaria, assembly GCA_943735925.1. Lineage (NCBI taxonomy): Eukaryota > Metazoa > Arthropoda > Insecta > Diptera > Polleniidae > Pollenia > Pollenia amentaria. The sequence continues at coordinate 254,880,057 of OX031007.1, forward strand.
TTTGTGTTAGGTCACTATCTCTTCTGTAGCTTTGTCATTTTTGCGCAAAATGTTCATATTGAAACAAACTAGTGTCCTTTGCAATAAAACATTAAAATTTTTAATTATTTGCTTAAAAAAAATTAATTTGAAAAGATAATAAATACATTTTTCATGAAGTCTTAAATTTTGTCCACTGTAACTCTGTAATTTCTTGACCAATTTCTACAAGCCACCCATGGCTGTTTTGCTAATTTTGTTACCTTTCACTAAAAAGATAGAAATTCATAATCTGTTTAACATTTTTGAAGACATTTGCATTTAAGTGATATCATTAAAAACACAAATAACGTTTATTTTGGAATATCTCGAACACTGTTCTACATTTAATCAAGTTAAATCAATTAGTGTTAGGTCACTATCTCTTCTGTAGCTTTGTCATTTTTGCGCAAAATGTTCATATTGAAACAAACTAGTGTCCTTTGCAATAAAACATTAAAATTTTTAATTATTTGCTTAAAAAAAATTAATTTGAAAAGAGCCAAATTTGAAAAGATAATACATTTTTCATGAAGTCTTAAATTTTGTCCACTGTAACTCTGTAATTTCTTGACCAATTTCTACAAGCCACCCATGGCTGTTTTGCTAATTTTGTTACCTTTCACTAAAAAGATAGAAATTCATAATCTGTTTAACATTTTTGAAGACATTTGCATTTAAGTGATATCATTAAAAACACAAATAACGTTTATTTTGGAATATCTCGAACACTGTTCTACATTTAATCAAGTTAAATCAGGTACAGATTTTTTTTAAATATTTTAGGTCTTTATTTTGTAGTAGTCTTTACAATATGGAGGTATCCTTCCAACAGAGCTATTTTCTAAAAAAGACATCGAATTTGTTTACCCTTCACCACAGGTCGAGAGGGTATATATAATTTCGTTTTTATAGAAGTTTCAAATTTTCACAATATTAATTTAAACTCTATAGAGGATTTTTATTAAAAGATTTTGTTTGTTGTGTTAAATTCCCCATTTTTATTCTTGATGAAAAAAAACTTAAGTTTATTGTTGGAGGATAAACTTTGAAACTATTTTTATTTTCACAAAAATCATCAAAAGTAAGGAGAATATTCTTTAAAATTAGGATACGAAAGATACATTTTTCATATCTTTTGATGACTTCAGGTACCATGTTTAATCCTGACATATATCGTATCTTTTGAATCTGTACGCTAAATGTACAGAAATAAAATACTAAACTTTACGTCTCTGACAAAGTTATCATTTCGTTATGAATACTAAAAAACAATGGCAACTAAATACAAAAATAACATAACACATATGTAAATGTTGTTGTTAGGTTTTCTTAGTTCTTCTGTCGTCTGCTTATTCTTGTCTATGTATGTTAAGATGAAATTTATATGAACTTTTTGATATAATCGCCTTAATATAAACGCCTTAGCTCGTATATATGTTTTTACAAAAAAAAATTTGTTTTGATAGCATCCAAACATATAATTAATTTTAAAGTTTTGAAAAATTACATACTACCTAATATTTATAACTTAAATATAAAAAAATAAATTTATATGATATCAGTTTCTCTACAATATTCATGAAATATGAAATTACAATGTTATGTTAATATATTAAACGCTAAAAATGGATTTTAAAATTTATTTCAAAATGTATCTTTTTTGGAAACTGAAATGTATCTTTCTCGAAATTCCACTGGCAACACTGATAGCATCACAATGTATGTATGTGTAAGCATGATAAAATAAACAGGTGGCATTACTACGCCAGATGACGATTTTTTGCTCTTGTATTGTTTGTCTAGTCTTATGTCAAGTTTTGTTTATGTTTACAAAAAGTCCACGTTTTGTGCTGTGATTATTGTATTGTATTAAACAGGCGTGGATTCAGGGGGAGGGAAAAAAGGATATTCCCCCCCCCCCTAAATTATAAAAATATGTTTTGCTTATTTCGATAATACACGAATTTCCGAATGTACAAAATTTTTGGAAATCCCATCAAGTTTTTTTTTTTTTTGTTTTTTATAGAATCTCTAATCAAATTTTCAATAAGTATCCAAGTATTTATCCTAATAGTTATTTATTATATATTTCCAATGAAACATCTAGTTTACTGTATTTAAATACATATAATTATACATTCAATCCCAGCAAGTAACATCTATTTCCGAAAAATAAACGTTTGTCTTGAAAATGCGAGCGGTTGTATTTGTGTTATGATAAATATTTACTATATACATTTGAATATAACCGTTTTTCGTATCATATTTTCATAATAGTAGGATTTGAATTGGAAGTTTATATGCATTGCCATTCTACCTTCCCATATATACAAATGTATATATGTATTGGTCCAGTAAAAGTTCACCAAAGAAGAATTATATAACTGTCAAATTTCAAGTGCATTAATAAGAAAAGTTCTTTGATATACAAAAATACATAAAAATTAGTGAAACAATGGTGAGTCCGTAATTTTTTTTTTTAATATAATGTACCTATATAAGTATATATCATTACCTTCAGTCGAAAAGGATGTAGTCCAATGTATAAATATTATAGGAAAGAGAAAAAATTTTCTAAGGTCTTTAGTTCTGAATATATTTGAAGTCTGTAAATCCAGTTTTGCTTCATTGATGACTCTTTATTGGCTTGCAAACCAACTAAAAATAATACATTTATGTTTTACATAGCTTTTTGTGACTTATCACCTATCTATCACCTATATATTATATATTTTATACTTTTAATGTACATTTTAGCATGTCAATTTGCAAAAAATAAAATATACTATAAAATTATTTTATTTATTTCAATGTTGACTATTAACATACATATATTAACAATTTTTTTTTTAAATTTTCACATTTCAATGGGCCCAGCGCTTTTTCTTTAGCATTTTTGGAATTATATTTGGATATACATATCGTTGCAAAACAAGAACTAGAAAAAAATATTTGTATTTTTTCTGCAAACGATGTATTTTTGTTTACTCTATTGAACTGCATCAAAAACTTAATTTTCAAAAATTGTGGCATTAGCGCATTTACGACTGAAGGTACATATGTATGTGCAGCGAAAATTATTTTTGTCTTTCCATTGTTATAAGCTTTAAAATTCCTTTCTAAATAAAAATAATTTAAATAAAAAAATTAGCTGTAATCAACTTAAACCCAAACAGTTCGACTTAAATTCATCACTTAATTTTAAAATTAGTGAAGCATATTCCTTCTTCCAAAATGTTGTTAACAATTGCATATGTTTTTTTTTTTTTTGGGTGAAAAATTGGTCAAACAATTTAGTATGATGTAGTCAAGTAAATTGTTTCAAATAAAAAAAACATTAAAAATAATTAAAATTATTCTTATAGCCAAAACGTTATTTAAAAAGATTAATTTATTTTAATTTATATTGAACTGATCTTATATTCTATTTTACCTTGCTGTTGAGTTTTTTTTTTTAATATAATATAAACATATCGTTTTTAATAAACTTTTAAAAACAAATTTTTTACTTGTTTTGTACCATAAAAAATATATAGATATATTCGATTTCTGGGTGGAGGGTATTAAAGATTCGGCACAGCCGAATATAGTACTATTACTTGATTTCTAATGAATTGAAAAGTTCACAGGCTTTAAATATTTTAATTTTTTATTTTTATCTTTAAAAAATTATAAAATCGAATAACTGTAAAATAAATATATGTAAAAAAAAGGTTTCTAATTTTATCAAATAGTTTTTGTTGCCAAATTATATACTAAAGGACAAAAAAGATGCCAATAATTTAAAATCTATAGATATTTATTTTCAAATATTCAGAAACTTAAGAGTCTTATATAGTATTTACAAGAATCAAGTATTTACTCTGCTTAACTATTTAAACAATCAAATGATCAAATATTTTTTTATACATAACATTTATGTATGTTCTACATACAAATGATGTATGTACATAAAAACAATAGAAGAAAAATGATGACGACAACCATTCACATCAATGATTATGATGGCGTGTAAAGACTAAGGACTTGGGTTTACACTTATTTACACAAAGAAAATTGGATGCCAATAAAGAAAACTAGAGATTAAAAAACAACTGCTTGAACATTTAAAGTGAAGATAACTAGTACAAATATTTACTGAAGAGAAAGGATGAAAAACGTAAAATAAAGCTAGAATGACCTTTTTATCAAATTACGTTGACATTTCTTTCACAGTCAACAAATTATGTTTATATGTAGAATGCACCCCTTAAAACATTAAAGACATCCATTTTGTTTGTTTAAAATTTTCTAAGACAATCAACCCCTTTTAACAACACGCGCGCCCAAATTAGTAAAAAACAAAGTCATGATTACTGGGAATCTCTGCAATACCCACACCATTATTATTTTTTGCAACGGAAAACATTCCACCGGAACAAACTCGATTATGTTCAATTCCCGATTTTTTAACTTTTAACTAACTATTCGGTTAATTTTTTAATATTGCGTCGAACAATTTCGTATAAACTTCAAAATGGTTTTGAATTATAATGGCAACTACTCAACATAATTGGGTTGAAGTTTCAAAGATTTTTAAGCGTAATTTGCATATTATACGAGTAAAACTCGATACCATTAATATGCGAACATTAATTATATTGAAACATTTTTTAAACAATTTTTTTAATTGATAAAAAAAACTACCGATAATTTTTTCTGTGCATACAACATGAAATGGATCGAACTGAGCATAGTTTGTTGTATAATATTTAATACTCAGGATACTATAATGCCTTAATAGACGCACAGGTACATTAAGGTTAATTCTTCCCAGAAGGAATTAAGAATTGACACTACCGCTTATTAGCTTAACTAATAAAGATAAATATGAGATACTATGGGCATATTTAAGGCAACATTGAGCTGACATTTTACCCGGATACTGCATACGGAGTTTTATGAAGTCTCTGTGAAAGCCAATATGCAAGATCTTATGGACCATACAGCAAAACGGCTGCTGGAGAGTCGTCCTAAAAATGTGGTAGAAATTCCTCTTGAGAAACTGAAATTGATCAGTAAATGGGGCTGCGATGGATCATCTGGACAAAGTTTATAAAGTAAAAGATATCTTCCAATGGTGCTACAATATCGGACGGAAATATGCTTATGGCATCTGTTCCCTTGCGACTAAAATCTGATGTTTCCTTACACTGGAAAAATCGATGACCGTTATCAATACATTATTGTCGACCAATAATGTTTCAGTTTGTAAGGGAATCACCGGAACTCAAAAGGCCCACAGTGAAGGACATTCAAGAACAAATAAACAGGATTAAACCCACAAAATTCGAAATTAGTGAAGGATAAAAATTCAATGTAGTTATGAGTGTTGCTTAGTCTATTAGGGTAGCAATATTTTAAGAAAAATTTAAAAAAAATTACAAAATTGGTTTTAAATCTTTTCTGAAATAATTTTAAATCATAAAAGCCTTTATAAAGAAACATAAAAAATTATTTATTTCATAGGCTGGTCAATTATTTATCATATGACTTTTAAATTTTTGGATTGTCGCATTTGGTTCACAGGTTATGATTTTTGCAACGAAAAAACTCAAATGGCGCCATTGTGCGACGCACACTGGTACATATATTGAGAAGGCGGCCAAAGTGATTTTATTTTATGTTATCCAACTTTAAAATTATTTAATTCATATGAAAGTAAATACTTCTAAGCCTCGGGAAAAAAATTTCAACCCTATTTCAACTAGTATTTCTTTGAGAACAGGGTGGTACAAAATGGACTTTCTCAGTATTTGGTTATAGTTATGAATTTCTTAGTCAAGTTTTAAAGCTTAAATGCTTACAAGTTGTTGACAGGATAAGTTTTGTGTATTAGTTTATCTTATTAACTATTAGCGGTTTAAAGCATTAAACTTTGCGAATTGTAGAACTATTTAATTCTTAATTTTTTTCGAATGTAAAAATTTCCCGGAAATCTCCTACTTTATACAGCATAAGTCCTGTGCGTCAAAATGAGTTGAAAAATATCTATACTCACTTGTAGTCCGGACTCTAACCCCATTGTACATACATCTGGCTCCGATCTTGCGAACTACAGCAATTTCTGCGACCCAAGGTAAAATATTCGGTTCAAAGGTGGTGCAGTATTATTAGCCACATTATCTTGCACGTCATGTTATCAATTAACTTGGAAAAAGGTAAAAATTGCTTCTATTGCCATTTTATGAATTTATTGTGGGTGAACGGATGCTTCAAAACGAATAGGCGACATAAATTGTGTGATTTCTATTACAATAGTATTATTTATTACCGTTTTAGGCGTACTTAACTGTTTTCCGGAAGCAGGGTTTATGTGGGCCCAAGGTAAATTATGAACCAATCTTCATAAAACTTTGTTTTCCAGTCATATACATGATTTCCTGCATTATTCCACCATTTATGTTAGTTTTTGTAATAAAATTATACATTTTTTAGGGTGGTCGTTCCACATTTTGATTCATAGCGCTGATCCTAATGAACCGATTTTGCGGGATTTTAATCCCAAACTGCTTAGGATAACTACAAGCAATTTGAGACCAAGTTTGTTCTTTTCTTTTGCGTTTTTCGAAAGTGAGCGTTTTCAACAGACGCACAGACAGACGAAAATGGCTAAATCGACTTAGAATTACTTAAGGTGCCAGAATATATAATTCTTAGATGTATAATAAAAAAGTTTCACACGGAATGACAAACTTAGTATACCTTCATTCACCACTAGTGGTGGTAGAGTGTTTGAAAAGAGTAGTTTTTGGTATTTCAGTATTTTGGTCATAACTCGGCCATTTTTTAACCGATGTGACAGACTTATATACCGATGTATTAAGGAGAAATTTACCATTTACCTGGATTATAAAACTCGAAAAGATCTATGCTTGCCGAAAATGGGGCTTTTTTAATAAAAAAATTATATTTTGGCCATAACCTTTTTTGTATCTTTGTGTATAAACAAATCTATTTTTTGCCGCGCCCACTTATCCAATCTCGCCCACATTTTGTCGGATGTTGCGTCTTGGTAACCAATATGCTTGGACCTTAGTTTGTTATGTTGGCTCTTGCAGTTCTCAAGATATTAAAAAATCTATAATGTCTTTGTATGGGAACTGCCACGCCAACTTCTCCAATCCCGCCCATTTTTTCAGAGAGTTGGTGTATTGATAATCAAGATGCTTGCACCAAATTTGCACTACAAAAGGCCTTAGATCTTGCAGTTCTCTTGATATATAGAAAAAACGGATATAAAATAATAGCCACAATATGGGATTTATGGGAAAAATTCGAGGTAGTCAGGGTTTTTTGTTCATAACTCGGCCATTTATGAACCGATCTGGCTGAAAAGCAAAATTATAAAGAGCATATCTGACATATATATATATACCAACCAAGCCCCATCATATCTGGGTTCCTAGGAAAACCCATTTGAACAGGCGGACGGACAGACGGACAACCGGATTTGAACTTCTCTTCTCACATGAAGCCAAAATATATATACTTTATAGGTTATAAAATCAATATTGTAGCAATTGCAAACGGAATGTCAAAGTTATATAAACCCTTTTACCTTCGGTAAAGGGTATAATAAGTCACTAAAATGTATTTAGCTTCGAATAAAATTTCATACTTGTAATTCATTTTAAGCAAAACTTTTTAAAAAATTTTAGCATTTTTGGACGATGTCTAATGCCAGATTTAGCTGTAAAATTTTTTTAGATCTGGTCACACTGGTTATATATTTAATAAATAAACAGCCTACAAGTAAGCAATATTTTTTTTTTTTTTTTTTTTTTTTTTCAAAAACGATATGGCAAGTTAATGGTCAAACTGGTTAGATTAAATAAATAGATATCCTAAAAGTATGCAACAGTATTTTTTGAAAAACGTTATGTTAAGTTTCGTGGCTGTTACCAGGTGGCTAATTCTGGCAGTCGTGATCAAATAGTTTTTCGATTCGAAAATAATTTTGTTTTTTATTCTTTCAGTCAGTACTAAACGAATCTAAATAATTTTTTTAGTGTTGTAAAGCATTTGTTCGAGTTTTTACAGCACTGCAAAAATAATTTCGATTCGCTTATAATCGACTGATAGAATAAGAAATAAAATTGCTTTCGAATCGTAAAAGTATTCGATCACGACTGTCAGAATAAGCCCCCAGAAAATTAAAGTTTTCATCCTGTTGCAAGCTGTTATTTGATGTTATTGATATAACATCTTGGGGGAAAGTGGGCCAACATTTTTTTTCCATGAAGAATTAAAATTTAGTTTATTTTTAGAGGCTTATAGACTTGGGCATATATTTACAGAAAAAATGTTGCAGTAAATTTTTATCAAAAAAAAAATATTGTTTGAAAGGTATTTTAATTTAATTAAGATGTAAATTGAATCAAGTATTTTTTTAGTTAAAAAAAATTCAAAATATAATTTTCATTTGTTAACACTTTAGTTGGTTAAAATTATCTTTTAATAAAAATTTTAATTAAATAACAAAAAATCTTAATTGATTTTTTCGTTTAAAATAAGATAGTTTATACTTGTAAAATTTATGTTGGGAATTGTCAAAATCTGAGCTGTATTTGTCAAAAAATAATTTTTTATTCAATAATTTTTTTTTTTTTTTTTTGAACATATGAAATTTTTTTTTATAAACATATGAAATTAAATATTATGATTAATTTTTGCTTAAAGCGTATTATTTTCAAAAGTAAGTTTTATATTTCTTTGGTATATTATGGACCGTACGGCATAAAATTGAAAAGTGATTTCTTGTATTCAAAATTTAAAAATGTAATAAAACCACTTTAAACGCCTTAATTGCTAGTAAAGTGGTTTACTCTCGGCCAACCATCAGAGAAGTCTTTTGGTATGATATTTAGTCTCACGAAACTAAATTGGACAACATTTTACCACAATATCTATATTTCCTTAAGATGTTTTAGACGTATTTATATTAGTGGGCTTTCTATGAAACCAATAGTAAAATACGAACCGATCCTAAAAAAATTACATAGTGATATTTCTAGACATTAGAAACTAAATTAATTAATTTTGAATTTAAATTTCCATTATACATTTTAATTTAATCAATAAATAACTATTAATTATTCAATTATAATTAAATCAATTAATACATAGCTTAAAATGGCAAAGTTTTTTGATTATTTCTTTTAATTAAAATTAAAAATATCATTTATTGAAAAAAACATTCATAATTTTCAATTTTTTAAAATTTTGGTAATCAATATAATCATTTTGGTAATAAGTTCAAAATCAACAAATTGTTTGCTTGATTCTACGAATTTGGAAACAAATTTGAATATTTTCTGTGTTCTTAACGGTTTATGATATTCTCATTTTTTTTTTTTATATTAAGGGAGAAATGCTATATGTAGTTTTCAAATATGTTAATGTAAAATAATAATTGTGATTTTTTTTATTGAACTCCAGGTTTTTAATTTATATATTTGATATTTTTAAATTAGGCTTAAGCTCATCAAATTTAACTTTCATTGAATTATTTTAGTGAAGGGAGGAATTTAACAACATGAAGTTATAAAAATTTTTTTAATCATTTTTATTCTTGTCTGAACTCGGGTCGAATTTACATGTTTTGAAAATAATCACAATCTTATCATCAGCATTCAGTTCAACCGTTTTGTGTGACCGAAAAAACAACGCAACTGACATTTAAAGATTTGAGAGTCACTGAAGAATTAGCGAAATAAACATATGAATTAATTATAAACAGCAAACAATTTTTACATATGTTACTGTTGTCTATTAGTTGTTTTAATTTAATTATTTCTAGAAATAACCCTAAGGATATGAATGTAGTTCGTTTAAACGTACAGATTTTTTAAATTGGAAAACATTTTCTGAGAGAGACTGCAACGCTAAAGAATAATATTGAAAATACAAACAATGTCATAAATACATATTTTGTAATTTTGTTTTTGCCTTCTACATAAATTCACATTGCGTTTTTAAATTTCAAACGCTGCAAAATATTTATGACATTGTTTGTGCTTTCAATGTTATTCTTTGGCGTTGCGCTGCGTTTTACATGATTAGGGCCTAAGTTTAATTTGTAATATAAGACAGTGGAAGAGACTGCATTAATTTCCAATACACGAATAGTTACTTTAGAAAATGTAGTTCAAAAGAAATACATATCTCACTGCTTCCTCTAAAGAGCTTAAACTCAAAATTTAAAAATTTTCAGTAGAGACAAAAAATTGTTTTCTTTTTATATGTACTCTTATATCACAAAGGGGGATACAATTGCATTTTTTTTACAAGATACTAGAGAAAATTATGTAAGATTTGTACACGTCGATTTCTTGAAAAAAGTGAAAATTGAACATTTTTGAGTTGACCCTCTTTAGAGGAAGCAGTGCGATATGTATATTATTAAAAACAAAAACTGTTGCTTTTGTACCTGAATTAAATTAAAATTATATAATTTAGTTCAAAAAAACTATACATATTTATTTTTAAAACCCCTTTTTTCATTGCTTTAAGATCAAAAGTACATACAATTTTTCTTTAGTTTATTTTGTTATTAAAGCTCTACTGTACATGCGTATGAGAATAAAAGGATTTTTTTTCGTATGCGTAGGTATTTATTAAAAAATCTTCTGGCAACACTGAGTCATTATAAAAGATGTGAGTTAAAAATATGCCTGTTATCCGTAATTGAGAAACATTTCTCAACACAAAAATATCAATCGTTTGACATGAAAAAGTCAAACCCGTATTTTTTTAAGATACGAGGTTGAGAAAGTAAGGCATCGATATGTTTAGTGCATATTATTCTCAGCTAAATGACACTAATAAGAAGAATCAGTACATGTTTAATAAAAAATTTAAAACAAAACCAAATTTTCGCGGCTTATTTCAACATATTCAGTGAATTTAAATACATATGTTTAAAAATAAAATTATAGAAGGAATGGCTACATTCCTATCATTGTGCTTATCGTCTTCCGATTCTGAAGTTGATAATAACACAGTACGTATCCGAAAAGAAATGAGGGATAAAAGCGATCCAATGTCCTTGCCGGCTAATGCGTAAGTAAATTGCATCATTTGATTGTATTTTTAATAAAAATTATGTAATTTTTTAGGTTTATTAAGCGCTTCAGACTTTCAAAAGATACGTTTAATTTTCTTCTTTCTGAGCTATGTTTCGAAGGGCATATGTCTACCCTACCGCCTTACCACCAAAGTTGCAGCTGGCTGCAAATTTGTCGCAAGTGGATGTTTCCAACATACCGTTGGAAATGACTACTTGATGGGTATGTGTCAAAGTGCCGTATCTAAAACAATCAACCGTGTCATAAATTAAATTGAAGACAATATGTCCAAAGTTCATAACATTTCTCCCAAATGCATATACTTCATGTATGGAATTATTCATGCAAAAATTTAAACTCCCTGGAGGTAATTGTATGATATATGACAAAATCTGTAAATACTTTTTTCATATGACTTTTATGCTTTCAGTTATCGGGTGTGTTGATGGTACACATTTTGGTCTCCAAAAGTCATCTGAAAATCATCCTCTAAAATTGACAGCACACTTTCACTGATGGCGGCATCTAAATCACATGTATTGGAAACATTTGATTTTAACTGCGGAGAGTCCTTCCACATGAAGGTCAACCCCAGTGGCTTGGATTATTTGTTCTTCAGCAGAAGTCAGAATCATCTCCTCGTAAGGTCCACCTCCGGTTTTCTGCGTTGATGCTTTGTTTAAAGACATTTTTTTCTTGGCATTGAATTTTTGATCTGCAAAAGCCTAAAATTACAGTGTTTATAAATGTTTAATTTACATGTGTACACCAATCTTTCCACTATTATACCTTTCTCCATAATTGTACGTCCTTAGTTGGTGGTCCATAGGAATTCAGCTTTAGAGCAAGTTCATCTCATTATCTCTTGGCTGTTGCTTTTTCTTGGTTACAATTTGGCAGTATGATCGACCATGTACTTCGCCATAATATCTTTTTGTTTTCCATTTATTTTGTTGGTATTATAATATAAACAATATATAAACAATAATCACTTTATTATCTTGTTTTAAAACTTTAAAAATTATAATAAACTTTGACGAGTAAAATTTAAACAGCTGATACTCGATCACGCCCTCGTTATCGTATGCTATCATCTCAAATTTCGATTGTGCTTGTTCGATAACGAATGCAGTAATCCCAAAGAGAAAAATTACGAACAATTTTATTCGATCACGTATGCGGTAATTCGGGTCCTGTTACCTTTTAGAGGGGTAGCGAAGCGGATCGGGTAAAGCAAGTATTTTATAAAAAAATTTTGAGGCATTTGTTATCTTTTGTATAAAGAATATTATATAAAAAATTTAAATTTATAAGGACCACTTGTATAAACATGAAATTGTAGAAACTTCGCTAAAGTTTTGAATGAACAAAAGCTTTATTAAAGCCATTCATACACGACATGTTTTTTACGTCTGGCTTGACATATTTTTAACTCACATGTAATTCTGCTTGGGGGATTGTGGCAATTAACAGAAGCTGAAAGTTCTCTGACTGCCATTCACTTGGGAATGGCCAGGAATGATTCTTTTGCTTAATTGCTAAAGCAACTCACACCGCCAGCCTTATGCTAGGTATTCCCCGGGCAATGGTTTCTGATACCTATCAGAATTAGCTAACGTGAGAAGGCGTACTGTGTAGCCTGATGGTCAAGAAGGCAACTAGGTGATGATTCAGTCACTGAAGCACAGTATTCATAGCCGGTCTGACGGCTTAGATGGCAGCCCCATCATCAGACTAGGATATCTTGTGCCGATTCCTCATTATATCCGAAACCTTACAAACAATTCCCAGTAACTCAATAAGAAAAAATCAAACGGAAAAACAAACGATGTCGACCCCCCGCAATGATAAAGGACTTCGATTCGCTACATGGAACGTTAGAACACTCTATCAATCAGGCAAACTTGAGCAAGTTACTAGAATTCTTAAAAAGTATAATCTCGCCTTCCTTGGTATGAGCGAAGTGCGTTGGAACCAAAATGGTACCATAAAAACTGATGGTGGACATCAACAGCTATGGTCTGGTATGCCCAGCGAAAACGACATACACCAATATGGCGTAGGAATTCTAATACATTCGAACTTATGCGAATTTTTACAGGAATATAAATTTGTTAACGAGCGCATTATGTCTATCCGTCTAAAATGCAAAAAAAAAGTATTACTGTTGTGCAATGCTATGCTCCAACTGAAGACGCTGATGAAGATCAGAAAACAAAATTTTATGATGCACTTAATCAAACTTTGAAAGATGTCCCTAACAAAGACTTTAAAGTTGTAATGGGCGATCTTAATGCAAAAGTTGGAGCTGAAAACGATGGAATGGAGGGAATAATGGGCAAACATGGTATTGGGTCCATCAATAGTAATGGTGAGCTCTTGGTAGAAATGTGTGGCCTAAACTAAAAATTGGCGGTACACTTTTTCCCCACAAACTTGACCACAAAACGACATGGAAATCTCCAGACTCCGAAACTCAAAACCAAATAGACCACATCTGTGTAACAGCAAAGTGGAGTAACTGTTTATGGGATGTTCGTAATAAACGAGGAGCAGACATAGGATCTGATCACTACATGCTTTTCGGTAAATTGCACTTGAAACTACCAGCAAAATATAAAAAATCACAGACATCTCGTACGAAATACAACGTAGATCGTCTAAAAATACCGCATTTCAATAACCTGTTCTGTGACTCATTAAACGAACGTGTAAACAACCAACTTCCCGAAGCAGATTTAAACCAGAAATGGTGCAAACTAAAAACTGCAATACAAGATACCTGCCTAAATACACTTGGTAAAGCCCGGAAACAAAACGACGAATATATCTCTGAAAACACATGGAATATGATTAATGAACGTGGAATATTGAAGAACAATGTGAACGCTGCTACAAATGCTATAAAACAGAAAAATGCTCAAAAAGAATATAACCAGTTTGATAAATTGGTCAGGGGTGCAATTAGAAGCGATAAAAGAGAGTTGTTAAGGCGAGTTTTATAGTCAACTTTTTTTTTTTCCTTTTAATTATTTTTATCTAATTTTCTAATTTGAATTTTTATTATTGTTAATTTTGTTTCTTTTTAATTTGAACTTTTCTGGCAACACTTTTATTATCATTTTTTTTATTTTGTAATTCATTTTGTTGAGTGTAGAACACTCGCTAGTTTTTTTTGATTTCTTTTTGGTTTTTTTATATATATACTAGCTTAACCCGGTGCGCTTCGCTACACTGACCCCGCACATTTTTATATTGAAATTTATAGTTTACTATAATAGTAGCTTTAACCACGTTTGAAGACTCTCCCTTTAATAGTTCTTCAGTTGAGCGATATTTAATGTATGCATCCTATGGGAGGTATTTCCCCCCCTGCGCCTACCCGCTTTATTTTTATTTTCAAAAGTGTAGTATACCATAAGAGTGACTTTTAGAAAGTTTGAACATTCTCACTATTACAGTTCTTAAGATATGCGATGTTAAACATTGGCGTCCTATGGGGTATTCCTATACCCCCGCTGCTATTTTATTTCAATTCCGGGGCTCAGAAGATCCTACTACAAAAAGTTCAGCAAAATGCGTGCAGCGGCTCTTAAGATATGCGATAATTAATATTGGCATCCTATGGGGGGTACCAATTCCAATGCCCCTATCGAAAAAATAAGTAGCCTATTTTATTTTTAGGGCTCACGTGATGTTACTGTAAAAATTTCAGGAAAATCGTGCGATAATTAATATTGGCATCCTATGGGGGGTACCAATTCCCCTGCCCCTATCGAAAAAATAAGTAGCCTATTTTATTTTTAGGGCTCACGTGATGTTACTGTAAAAATTTCAGGAAAATCGTGCGATAATTAATATTGGCATCCTATGGGGGGTACCAATTCCCCTGCCCCTATCGAAAAAATAAGTAGCCTATTTTATTTTTAGGGCTCACGTGATGTTACTGTAAAAATTTCAGGAAAATCGTGCGATAATTAATATTGGCATCCTATGGGGGGTACCAATTCCCCTGCCCCTATCAAAAAAATAAGTAGCCTATTTTATTTTTAGGGCTCACGTGATGTTACTGTAAAAATTTCAGGAAAATCGTGCGATAATTAACATTGGCATCCTATGGGGGGTACCAATTCCCCTGCCCCTATCGAAAAAATAAGTAGCCTATTTTATTTTTAGGGCTCACGTGATGTTACTGTAAAAATTTCAGGAAAATCGGTTCAGTAGTTTCGGAGTCTATAAAGCGACAAACAAACAAACAAACATACATAATCCATTTTTATATATATAGATATGACGGTAGTGACTCACTTCTTTTTGTAACCTTCATCAGGCAAGAAGCCAATAAATTTGTTGCAATTTAATTTGAAAAAAACCAAGCGTGTTTTCTTTATTTTTTTTTGAACAATACTCAACGGCTAGGAAGAAAGTCTAGCCCACATTTTGGTCCTTCGATAAATCCTAGAGGAGCTAGGATTGCATGAACCAGTGGAAAATCTTGTCCACAAAGTGTCTTCAATAGTTGTTCTATCGTAACAACTAAGGCACATTTGAACTGTCGTCAATAATTGTTCTACCGCAACAACGACGACATCAACCACAGTCAAGAGGGCTGCGTGCAGAAAAATCTATGGTGTATCCCGTTCCAACAAGAGGAAAAAATTGAGCTAAATATTCCAAGAAGGAAGAAAGGTCTACCAGACGATTGATTTTCAAGAGGGAAAAATCAGCAAGGTAATCATTAATTATCATCAAAAGGATTAGATTGGGTAAGTGCAGTGTTTTAATTATATTTAATGCGATTGGATGATTTTCGTGAAAAGTGCTTAAAAAATTGATTAAAATTACTGCATAATCATATTCAAACAAGGTATCGAACATAACCTTAAAATTTAATAAGATTCCATCACTGATAGAAAAAAATCCCTACCGTGCCAACACTGATAAAAAGTAGCAACACTGGTAAATAAGAAAAAACAACGGAGTTTTTTTTATTTAAGACATGCGCACTGCCGTTAAATATAATTGCCATACTCGTCACACTCATTAGCAAGTGTTTCAATTCCACCAGTTCCCCTAACTTTGTTATGTACAATTGATTTTTTGCCAACAACTACATACATTAGAAAAGGTCATAAGATAAACGTGCGCTGGATAAATTAAACCAAAAAAAAATATTGTGAAAATATATAAAAATTAAATAATTAAAATAAAACAATAAAAAAATAAGACAGTGACTTAAAAAAAAAACAGGAAAGCCACAGGAAAATAATAAATAAAGTGCAAGTAGAAAAAAGGAGAAAAAATTATTGAACTTCTGCTGGATTTCTACAGGAATAAAAACCAAAACAACAACAACATTGCAAATAAAAAGCTGTATAAGGGTGAGTGTGTGGAATTCAAATAATTATATGTATATTTTTGTGAAGAATTTGGTACGAAAAATTTAAATTAAAAAAAAACAACACAGTGATTTGGCATAAGCGGTTTAAATTGCATATTACATATTTATAAAAAAGTATGATAAAGAATTAATTTTGTAGTAAAAATATTTTACACGGTGACCTTTCAAGTGGTACACAAATTTTTTGTAAGCATCATTATACTTGGATGCACAGTGACAACGAGTCTGTTGAATTTGGGAAATAAAAGGGTGATTCGAAGAGTGATAATTTTTTTTTAAGGAAAATTTAAAGGGTCTCCCTTCAAGTGGTGTGCATATTTTGAACAATAGCATAAATGTTGAATGCAAAAATACATCATATTTACTAAATTTTGGAATAAAAAGGGTGAACCGAAAAGAGGTAAATTTAAATAAAAAAGTTACAAGGTGACCCTACAAGTGGTACATATTAAAAGCATTATTTGATGAAAAAATTTGATGCTTATGAACAACCCGTTCTAAATTTGTTGTGAAGTTTGTTCGATTATTTTTTGAAAAATTGTTTGGAGAAAAGAGTGCGTAATTTTTGAAAAATTTAATTTAAAGCACAATTATAATAATTATATTTGGAATTTTGATGAGTAGATTTTTAAAAAAATTTTTTTTACGGAATCTGAGTAAAATTGATTTGTGGCTAAATATTGAAAATAATTTTATGGTGATAGAAAAAATTTAAGAAATAAAAAGTTTTGAGGAAATAAAGCTACAAATATAAATTTTTTGGGTGAAATTTAAAAACTTGTTTTAAACATTCTGCATCGCTTTCATTCGTCGCGAGTAATTTTTAATATACCTTTGTATAAGGTTGAATTTCTTCACGATTATTTTTTGTAAATTTTTCATTTCGGCTGGTGAAATCGTTGAGGTATAAAATATTTTAAGGACTTTTGAACAAAAATTTTTAAAATGGTTTCGGAAAGGGCATGTAAATACGATATTCGACAAGTAGTGAATTTTTGTTCTACTTTTGAGAATCAGAAGATTTGACGATTTCACTTTTAGAGGTAAAGCAGTCTGAACTTGAAAGAAGATGGCTGAAGATGATGACGACATTTGAAGAATTCATCAAAGGCTATGAAAGGGTGAAGGAAGAAGAAGATTTTCCAGATGAAATTACTCTGAAATACGAAGATGCCTGCGAACAGTGCCAAATACTAAAGGCTAAAATAATGGACTTGTTGAAGGCGAAAGCTCCGCAACAAAAGGCGGCAGACACAACGGTACGTCAGTCGTCACTTAAATTACCTGCGGTCGAAATCCAAACGTTTGAAGGGGGTTTCGACAAATGGCCAGCATTTAGGGATATGTTTAGGGCAGTGGTTGGAAACGAACCTTCAGTGGCGCCAGCGCACAAATTATACTATCTACTTGGCAAGACGAGGGGGGAGGCCTACCAACTCATAAAAGATTATGATTTGGTAGATGCTAATTTTGAGCTAGCTTGGCAGGCTTTAAAAAATCGCTACGAAAATAAGCGAATTTTAATTAATAATCAAATTAGGAAAATTTATGGCATCCAGGCCCCTCAGAATGAAACTTTGAAATTTTTAAGGCAACTTCAAAATACGGTCAGCGATGGATTGTCTATTATTAGTTCGTTTCAAGTTGAGGTAGCGGATAATGACCCCTTTCTCATGCATATTTGCACTTCAAAACTCCCTGAAGAAACGTCGCGTGCGTGGGAAGATTCTCTGACTAACCATAAGGAATTGCCTACCTGGCAACAACTTAATCGATTTCTGTCTGAACGAATTGAAACTTTGGAAACTTTTACGAATTTGAGGAAACCGCCCAGCCGAGACAGTAATACCTCCAAATCTCAAGTTTTCTATTCTGATGCTCAACCTGACAAGGGTAAATTTAGCTGCAAGAAATGCCAACAGAATCATCCATTACGATTCTGCAAATATTTTAAGGGATTATCAGTCCATGACAGAATCAAATATGTTTATGCGAACAAATTTTGTGCGAATTGTTTTTCACCCACTCATTTTAAAACGAAATGTCAGAGTAGCAGTAGCTGCAACAGATGCAATCAAAGGCATCACACCATGTTGCATATTGAAGAAGATAAAGTGAAAAAGGCTCCCACTCAAAGGGCGTCAACTCACCCGCAGTCTCGAGACTATGAAAGGCCATCAGGGTCGAGTACTCAGAGTAACACGAGGCCATCCAATTCTCAATCGGGACGATCTGCCAGTTCGGGTGCAAATGGGGAGTCGGTTCAGGTTAATTTGTCTCAGCACAGCGGAACTACCATTTTACCCACCGCTTTGGTTCATGTCGAGCATTTAGGCGAAAAATTCACTGTTCGCGCACTAATTGATACAGGGTCGACTAGAAGTTTTATCCTAAGGCGTGTTCAACAGAATTTAGCTATCCCCCTAGAGCGCCATCATAGCGAAATATCAGGGTTCGGTGATACGGTGGTAGGAAGTTCGAAAGGAAGGTGCTATGTTACAGTTAAATCTCGAATATCCGATTTTAAAATTAAAATTCGAGCGATTGTGGTACCAACGTTAGCACATTTTATGCCTTCACGGCCGATTCCAATCCAAAATTTAGAAGATATACGAGGTTTAAAGATGGCAGACCCCTATTTCTACAAACCGGCGGCAATTGAAATGATTATTGGTAGTGATTACTTGCCTTTTATTAATTTGAGCGGCGTAAAAATGAATATTGGCAATAATTTTGAAGCTCGAGAGTCCCACTTCGGATGGTATTTGCTAGGCCCTGAGCCAGAGACTAAAGTTCAATCTTTCCATACTTTTGTTTCGCCTTGCAGCGATCTGGCCCTTCATGAACAATTAAAAAAGTTTTGGGAGATAGAAGAGGCGGAAAAACCAGATTGTCAGTCTGAAAGTGACCTCTATTGCGAAAACTATTTCAAACGTACCACAACGCGACAATCTGATGGACGTTACGTGGTGCGACTACCGTTTAAAGAACAATTTCCGAAAGAGATTTTTCTAGGCCCCTCCCGAAATATGGCTCTTGCGCAGTACCACAGAATGGAGAAAATGCTAGATAAGACTCCAGATTTGAAGGCGCAGTACGCTGAAGTTCTCCAAGAATACCTGGACTTGGATCACATGGAACCAGTTGCGCATTTTGAACCCAAAGCAGGAAAAGTTTCTTCATTTTTTCTACCGCACCACGCGGTAATCAAGCCCGAAAGTAAAACCACAAAAGTGCGAGTGGTCTTTAACGCCTCAAAGAAAACCGGAAGCGGGTTTTCATTAAATGATGTGCTATACCAGGGCCCAACGCTTCAAACGGATTTGATGCAGCTTGTTTTACGTTGGCGAAATTATAGGTATGTGTTCACTGGAGACATACAGAAGATGTATAGGCAGATTTTAATGCATGAAGCAGATCGCCCGTATCAACAGATATTATTTCGAAACAACACTGAGGGATGCGTAAATTCATTTCAGCTTAAAACTGTAACGTTCGGCGTAAACTGCGCCCCCTTTTTGGCGATTAGGACTCTTCTTGAGCTAGGTCATGATTGCAGATACTTGTACCCCAAAGCATCGATTATTTTGAAAAACGAGGTCTACGTTGATGACATACTGTCCGGGGGCCACACACTGGATGAAGCCAAGCTGAAGCAAGGGGAGCTTATCACAGCTTTGAAATCAGGTGGCTTCCCCCTTAAAAAGATGACAGCAAATGATCAGTTTTTACTCGAAAGTTTGCCCCGGGAGGATCTTCTAGACGAAGATTTCTTGAAGTTTGATGACTCCAGCTCTTTAAAAACATTGGGAATTCGCTGGAATGCGTTAGCGGATATATTCTACTATGCTGTAGAGCCAATTGAGATTACCCCATCTGCTACAAAACGTAAAATCTTGTCCGTAATTGCAAGATTATTTGACCCTCTAGGTTGGTTAGGCCCAGTCGTTATTGTTGCTAAGACTCTGATGCAAGAATTATGGGAAGCAAAGTCTGATTGGGACGAAGGGGTACCTCCACACATACTTGTAAAATGGAATTTATTTTTAAAAAACTTGCCATTTATCTCGACAATTAAAATACCTAGATGGGTAGATTTTTCGCCAGGAAACAAAATTCAGATACATGGCTTCTGTGACGCCTCAGAGAAGGCATATTGTGGTTCGGTGTACATTCGAACAGAAAACTCAGAAGGCCAAATAAATAGTCATTTGCTGGTAGCAAAAACGAAAGTTGCTCCGATCAAGCGGACTACCGTTCCGAAACTAGAATTGTGTGGAGCTTTATTGTTGGCTAAGCTCGTCCGTAGTGTAGTCACGAATTGCCAGTTCCCCTATGAGCTATTTTTGTGGACAGACTCGTCCATAGTCCTGGGGTGGTTGCAAAAGCCTCCCTACACGTTAAAAACTTTTGTCGCAAATCGTGTGACTCAGATCATCAGCATCGCCAGCGCTCAACACTGGAAACATGTCAAAACTGAGGAAAATCCTGCAGACATGGGCACTCGAGGCTGCTCCCCGCAGGAACTTGCAGACAATCAACTCTGGTGGCATGGGCCCACCTGGCTACACTTTCCCACACCATTGTGGCCAATCCCTCGTACGTTTGACCCAGTCGACTTGGAGACAAAAAAGTCCATCATCAACTTTCATCTTGACATAAACTGCACAGATGTCCTAGAAGAATTTTCATCGTTTGAAAGGGCGTTGCGAATTCTTTGTTATCGACTTAGATTTGTCAACAGAGTTCTCAAGAAACCATTTTCCACCGAAAAGTTTATTACAGCTCAAGAAATTAGCTCAATGAAAACTCGACTCATCGCGCTCGCTCAAAAGAGATATTTTTACCGTGAATATGATTGCCTGAAAGAAAAGAGACCGTTAAGCCGCAAAAGCAGATTGCTTAATTTAAATCCTTTTATTGATAAGGATGACCTTTTACGAGTTGGCGGCAGACTTATTAACGCAGGTTTAAGTTACGAGGAACGTCATCCAGTTATCGTGCCAGAACGGTCACATTTCGCAAGACTTTTAGTCAGTTTTACGCATCGCATTCTGCTTCACTCTGAGCACCATATAATGCTACGTGCGATTCGCCAGGGATTCTACATCCCACGATTAAAAAATCTTGTACGGAAATGTATTAGAGAATGCAAGGCGTGCACGATCTATAAGCATAAGGTCCAGCACCAAATCATGGCCGCACTCCCCCCAGAACGCGTGAACTTTTCCCTGCCTTTCACATATACCGGAGTCGATTTCGCTGGTCCATTTAGCATTAAATCCTCTACCGTGAGAAATGCCAAAGTCCTCAAAAGTTATGCTGCTGTGTTCGTATGCTTCTCTACTCGAGCCGTCCATTTAGAAGTCTGTTCAGACCTCTCAACCGATGCCTTTCTAGCCTGCTTTCACCGATTTACCGGGCGCAGAGGGCTCCCTAAGACCATGTTTTCCGACAACGGTCGAAATTTCGTCGGCGCAAGTTATGCTCTTCTTAAAGGCCACAACGAGTTCTTGAAATCGGTTGAAAAAACTTTAATCGAAAAGTACTCCACCTTGGGCGTTACCTGGTCTTTTATACCGCCATATGCACCTCATATGGGTGGCCTCTGGGAGGCCGCAGTAAAGAGCATGAAGTCTCACCTGAAGAAAGTTACCAATAACCTATCCTTCACCTTCGAAGAATTCAGTACGCTTTTAGTTCGTATTGAGGCCATTTTGAATTCGCGACCTCTATCGCCTCTTACCGAAAACCCGGGTGAAGTACTACCACTGACCCCAGGACATTTACTTCGAGGAGCTCCAATTACAGCATTACCAGAAGCACCCGCAGAACCACCGCTCAAAGACGTGCCATTCCTAAAACGCTGGGAAAGATTAAAAGCGCTACAACATATTTTTGCTCGACGGTGGAAGTCTGAATATATAACCGAGCTTCAACGCCGTTTTAAATGGCAAAAGGAACGCGACAACTTAAAACCAGACGATATTGTTATAGTCAAAGAAGACTTACTCCCACCTACCGAGTGGCTCCTGGGTCGCGTTAACAGCGTCATCTATGGTCGAGACAGCAAAGTACGAGTTGCTGAAGTAATCACAAAGAAGGGTAAAATTTTACGCCCAGTTGTAAAACTATGTTTACTACCGATAAACAATACTGAAAGTAAACTCCCACCACAACCTACCAAATAATCTACCAAATTCCTAAACAAAAATAGAAAATTAGAAAACTCAGTCGCATTAGGTATTTTTTAACACTGTATATACTTCTTTCTTTTCTTTTACTACATGTACAGATGGAGAAACGGCAACGCTGCCACATTTGCCACCTCAACCACCCTCTGCGATACTGCAAAGCGTTTCAAGGGCTCAGTGTTGCACTCCGCTGGAAGACAGCACGGGGAAAGGGCTTTTGTCTCAACTGTTTTGCCCATGACCATTATCGACGACAGTGTCCCTCGGCCAACCGATGCGCAGTAATGGTTAAAGGTCAGCCCTGCAATGCCCTCCATCACACTCTGCTTCACCCAGAAGCGAAGGAAGATGTCCTCGCTGAACCTCAGCGCGAGGACCCAGGGGCTGTTAAAGTCTCTGGAGCCATACCACCTACAACTTCCGTGGCAACACCACAAGCCGCGGTCCCTCCACTTGAGGACGCTCAGTTGGCAGCCTTGGCCACGAGGTTTCAAGTGACCGTTAGGAAAGTGCTCTCCGATGCAGCGACACAGACGCCGGCCCGACCCAACGGTTCGAATCAACCAGGGTACCCAGACCCTACCGCAGGCAAACCGCAAGGCTAAGGAGGCCGTGTTGACCGTCGCCCGACAGACGGTGTCAGTACAGGTGTCGATAGCGACGTCTTGGCCGGTCCCTCCCATCGTGAGAGTCAATTTAAATTTGCACGGCCAGAAGATGTTCACCTCCTTCATCATTGATAGACGAGCCAAGAATTCTTATCTGTTGTGGCATGTGGCCAAACAACTGCCTGATTTCCAGCCGCGCCGGAAAGGTGGAGAGGTGTTCGGTCGGTTTATAATGGAGCCAAGCTTTCCCCATCACAACCAAGATTCGTTCCAGGTGGACCTAACTTTACGTGAGCGTTTGGAGGCTGAGGTGCCAGACCCTATTTCAGATCCTGCCTTGTGTCAGCATTTTAAGCAGTACGACCCATTGGCACACCCATTTTTTGCCACTGAGCGCCAAATAGACGGAATTCTGGGCAGGGACGTGGCCCAACGAATCTTCAAAGCTGATGTGGACCAACCCGACCTCGATTTACCTATCGCCCAAGCCTCTACCTTTGGCTGGGTCGTCTCTGGAATGTGGAGGGGGTGCTCATGCCACTCGCCGGGGGGAGTATGTTAAGGCGAGTTTTATAGTCAACTTTTTTTCTTTTTTCCTTTTAATTATTTTTATCTAATTTTCTAATTTGAATTTTTATTATTGTTAATTTTGTTTCTTTTTAATTTGAACTTTTCTGGCAACACTTTTATTATCATTTTTTTTATTTTGTAATTCATTTTGTTGAGTGTAGAACACTCGCTAGTTTTTTTTGATTTCTTTTTGGTTTTTTTATATATATATATGACGGTAGTGACTCACTTCTTTTTGTAACCTTCATCAGGCAAGAAGCCAATAAATTTGTTGCAATTTAATTTGAAAAAAACCAAGCGTGTTTTCTTTATTTTTTTTTGAACAATACTCAACGGCTAGGAAGAAAGTCTAGCCCACAAGAGTTCATCCAACGCCTAGCTATATCTGCTGATGAAGCAGCAAAGTCACACGACATGAAAAAGCTTTTTGATATTACGAAGAAACTCAATGGATGTAGCAATGTAAAATCGGTGCCAGTTAGAAGCAAAAACGGAGAAATTATAACAAATACACGAGCCCAGCTCTGTAGATGGAAAGAACACTTTTTGGAAACAATGAATATACAGCGTTCCGGAATTGCAGCAACACATGACGAACACGTCGAACCACTTCCCATACAAACAACCCCCCCTTCCAAATCAGAAACATATGAGTCAATAAATGCCCTTAAACTAAACAAAGCACACAAAGAAATGTGTGGCCTAAACTAAAAATTGGCGGTACACTTTTTCCCCACAAACTTGACCACAAAACGACATGGAAATCTCCAGACTCCGAAACTCAAAACCAAATAGACCACATCTGTGTAACAGCAAAGTGGAGTAACTGTTTATGGGATGTTCGTAATAAACGAGGAGCAGACATAGGATCTGATCACTACATGCTTTTCGGTAAATTGCACTTGAAACTACCAGCAAAATATAAAAAATCACAGACATCACGTACGAAATACAACGTAGATCGTCTAAAAATACCGCATTTCAAGAACCTGTTCTGTGACTCATTAAACGAACGTGTAAACAACCAACTTCCCGAAGCAGATTTAAACCAGAAATGTTGCAAACTAAAAACTGCAATACAAGATACCTGCCTAAATACACTTGGTAAAGCCCGGAAACAAAACGACGAATATATCTCTGAAAACACATGGAATATGATTAATGTACGTGGAATATTGAAGAACAATGTGAACGCTGCTACAAATGCTATAAAACAGAAAAATGCTCAAAAAGAATATAACCAGTTTGATAAATTGGTCAGGGGTGCAATTAGAAGCGATAAAAGAGAGTTCATCCAACGCCTAGCTATATCTGCTGATGAAGCAGCAAAGTCACACGACATGAAAAAGCTTTTTGATATTACGAAGAAACTCAATGGATGTAGCAATGTAAAATCGGTGCCAGTTAGAAGCAAAAACGGAGAAATTATAACAAATACACGAGCCCAGCTCTGTAGATGGAAAGAACACTTTTTGGAAACAATGAATATACAGCGTTCCGGAATTGCAGCAACACATGACGAACACGTCGAACCACTTCCCATACAAACAACCCCCCCTTCCAAATCAGAAACATATGAGTCAATAAATGCCCTTAAACTAAACAAAGCTGAAGTTTTTAAAACGGATCCCAATATGTTCTCTGAAATGCTTTACCCACTTTTTAATGAAATATGGGAGATAGAACGCTACCCCATGGATATGATGAAGGGAATCATAATTACATTCCAAAGAAAGGCGATAGGACTAGATGTGACAACTGGCGAGGTATAACGGTTCTTCCAGCTGTGATGAAAATACTCATGAAAATAATATTAGAGCGAATGATGACCCTTATAAATAACAAGTTAAGACCCGAGCAAGCTGGCTTCAGGCCTGCTATGTCCTGTACGGACCAAATAAAGACGCTCCGAATAATCATAGAACAATCTCTGGAAATGCAGTCACCCTTATACATGCTGTTTGTTGATTATGAAAAAGCTTTTTATTCAATAAACAGAAACTGTATTTGGGCTGAGTTAGCCAACTTTGGCGTACCGGATAAAATAATACGCATGGTACGCACGAGTTACGATACATTTGAATGCACCGTGCTACATAATGGCGTAACGTCTACCCCATTTAAAACAACGTCTGGGGTTAGACAAGGGTGTTTATTATCACCGCTTCTGTTCCTAGTTGTACTAGATGCTGTTGCTAAACGCTCAACTAAAAATAGGCCGAGGGGAATTTTATGGGATCCCTTAAACCCGCATATTCGATTAGAGTCGCTGGGCTATGCAAATGATAAGTGTGAGCTTTCCCACAGACGTGCTGATATACAAGCAAAAATTAATGATCTAACCAGAGAATCAGAGAAGGTTGGGTTGAAAATTAATATCAATAAAACAAAAGAAATACGCATTAATGCAGAGTCAACTGAACCACTAAACATCGGCAATGAAGTAATAGAAAGTGTTAGTGAGTTTCAATACCTCGGCAGTATGAAAGATACAAACGGGGGTGCCCTTCTTGACGTCACGACAAGAATACGAAAAGCAAGAGGCGCTTTTGCAATATTATCAAAAACTTGGAGGTCAAATGAATACAGCAAAAAGACGAAGTTAAATATATTTTCGGCAAGTGTGCTGCCCGTCTTATTATATGGATGCGAAACGTGGCTTGTAACTGAAGAAATCAAGCGTAAAATGCAAGTTTTTACCAACAGATGCCTCCGAATAATACTTGGAATTTATTGGCCTAATACAATTTCAAATGCTCAACTGCTCGCTATAACAAATATGAAGGACATAAACTGTGAAATCCGAAGAGAAGATGACAACATATGCCAAAGAGCGCTAACATAAAACCCCCAGGGTGCAAGAAGACGAGGAAGGCCGAACAACTCTTGACGACGTTCAACATTAAACGAAATTAACAAGCTGCCTGAATTTAATGATAGAAAGATAGTTAATTTGACGGAACTGAAAAGTACTGCAAATATACGCTCCAGATGGAGATTTCTTATTGAGAGCCTATGCCCAGGTAGCTCTAAAATAATTTTTATTATTATTATTATAATTCTGCTTGTATGTCAAAATGGTTGTTTTACAGAAGGTTTAAAATATTAGGTCACAAACATACATGTTAATTGCTTTTGATATAGTTTCTGTTTTTTCGTATGGTTTTTGCAGATACGTTTAGTCATCTAAACGTGGTTTTAGACGTCATGTGCATCGTGATTGTCAAATTTTCGACTGCAAAATGCATACATGTCGTGTAAAAGCCAAACAAAATTGCTTATTTCTGTAAATATCAGGTCGAATTTCTAAATTGTAAATATTTTTTGTTAGAGCGTGTTATATTTTGAGATGACAAGCCATCAGACTACTGTTGCCAGAAGTGCAGATTTATCTGCATGTTGCAGATTTTATGCCCCTAAAATATAGAAATGCGGATTTGATAAAAAAAAAATAATCTAAACGATGAAAATAAAATGTATTTATATATTTTTTTTAAGTATACTCTGGGTATAATTAATAACTTAAATAGAATGTTTCACAGCGAAGCGACTCACATCCACAATCTATATATCCAAGTGCAAAAATTAATAAAAAATAGTAATGAGCTTTTTTTTAGAACAAAATATGATACAAAATAATAAAATCTCATCTGTAGGTTACAAAAATCCTTTGAATTTTCTAAATTATGAAAGTATTTATCTCGGAATTTATGTAGCTGAAACACTTTTAAATACAAGTTTGTCTCCATGAGTTTTACAAAAAATAACTAGATTAAGTTTTAAAAAAGGTCGCATTTTAAAAATCAAATCAAGTCTCTGAAAATTATTAGTCCAAATTTAATAATAATCAGTCACTCTCATTTAATTTAAATTTGTTTAAAGCAAATGAAAAACGAGATCTGGATTCTTAGTTTAGAGAACAAAAACTGTTCAATTTTAACAATATATTAAATAACTTTAACATGTTTTTGGAAAAAAAATATCTGAAATCAAACGTGCTGGTTCCGACTATGATTTTGTTACTATTACTTAATTTTTTCAAAATATACTGAATTTGACACATTCATCGGCAAATGTCGAGAGAATATTAAGTCAGGTGAATCTTAATTAAACAAAATCCCGAAATCGTTCGTGTAATTAATCCCTTGTCGAAATATTGCTCACAAAAGATTATTTAAAACTGATTAGACACAAACAAAATTTTTAAACAACAAAAATACAATTAAAAGCGAATATAAATATAGATTGGTATAGAAGTTATGTCAAATGAAACCAAAAATTAACGTGTAAAAGTAAACATTATTTATCTTCTGCATTTACCAATTTTGACAGACATCTGCAATTACATATGGGTCTTACATCTGACAATGCCACTGTAAAATACATGTCGTGTACAAGTGCCTTTAAAGATTTTTTCTTTAAATTGAAAGATAACAATTATGGATATAATAATCAGCGATGCAAATTTAGCGGGTTTCGCCACATATTTAGCGTATTTTACAATGTAAGGCGCGATTTGTTCGTATTCCACATATCTTCTTACGTTTTTTTTTACAAAAAAATTGCCTTAATACATACTTTTAAATTCTATCAGTGCGAAAATAATCGCTAAAAAAAATTTTTGTTGAGGTCCACACTTTAATAAATTCTGTTCTTAAAAACCCGTTTATTCTGCGGTCTTCATGGTTAAGCGCGTATGTCTTAAAATCAAATTTTTCAGAAGAGCCGAAAAAATATTCTAGATAAAACTATGGACTAGGTATTGCACTACTTTGTACTTGGTTTTTACGTTAAAAAATCGGAATTGGTCCATATTTTTCAGAAATTTTTAGAACAGTGTAAAGAGCGTTTAAAATTAAGCGATTGCCTATGAAAATCAGAGAATTATTAATTTGTCTTTATTTGTTATATACCTTTTAAGTTTTCCATATTCAATTGCAGAAGCCAGACAGTATTAATAAAAGTACATACCTTTTTCATTAACGATGATCAATCTTTTTAACTCAATTTCTTAAACATATTCTTATTAAAAAATTTTTAATCAGATAGAATAATAAAAGTTTGATTTTAATAGGTTCGCCCGGTGGCCGAATTTCGAGCACTTGAAATTTACTTTCGGGAGAACCAGTGCGTTATACCACAAAAACGTTCTTATTTTAAGCAGCTTTACCGTTGGCGCTACTAAAGTAGCAGTTTGCCACTTTTTCGACTGCTTGAATACTATTTTGCGGCTTTTATAAAATGCACCCAAATCTCATACTTTTTGTAATTCTTGCCACTTTTTTGAAGCTTTTACTAAATGAAGCTTTTACTAACCGGTAAAAGTTTTTCAAACATATTAACTTTCAGTTTTATTTAATTTTTGATTTAAAAAAATTTTTTTAGTAAAATACATGTGGGCTTTCTTTACATACGCAAAACAATGTCGCATATTTTGAGAGACTAAAAACGCCAAATTGTGCAAACTCTTGAGATAGGTAACATTGATACATATCAAATTTTTCGTATGAAATAATAGATGTTGCTGAACATTTTTCACAAATTGGAACAGAATACTAGGCTCTAATTAAAAAAATTATCAAAAAAAACTTCAAAATAAAAAATGTTACAAATATTAAAAATAAGAAAAAAAAATCCCCAACCACTATTTCGAGTGGAGTTAGAGCCCGGCGATTTTAAGCTAAAAAAAATTAAACGCATCCCATTTACAGTTTAAAATACATCCTGTACAGAAAAATCACGATAGAAGAGCCGCACACAAGAAATAGGCCCGTTCAGTGTTTAAACTGCCAAGAATTTGGTCATACTAGGGCATACTGCTATTTACCCCCTGTTTGCGTCGTATGTGGAGAATTACATGGTACCGTCCGGTGCGATAAGTCCAAAAATTACCCTAATGTAAAAAAATGTAGCAACTGTAGTGGTAACCACACTGCCAACTATAGAGGATGTCCGGTATATTCGATTGTCAAGCGTTCTGTTGGACAGAAACTTAATCCCCCTCAAACGCAGGCAACTAATCACGAAAACACGTACGGCGTCCAGATAATCCTATGCCACTGCAAGGTGATTTACCAAATATTGACAAAATTCCCATTTCTAATTTAACTCGGCTAGAAAAAACATGGAAACATTAGTGCAAACAGTTAACAATTTTACTAACACAATGGGTAACATGATGCAAGAAATGTTAAGAATGCAATCGATGTTATTGCAAGCTGTACTAAACAAGCCATGAACTGTTTAAAAATTTGCTTTTGGAACGCAAATGGCATCCGCCAACATAAAAGTGAACTAGAATACTTCCTTAAAAATAAACAAATTGATGTTATGATGGTTTCTGAAACTCATCTGACCTCAAGAAATACGCTTAAAATCAATGGTTATATATTATATGATACCAAGAACCCTCGAGGTAGAGCTTGTGGAGGTTCTGCCATTTTGATAAAAAAAAACCGAGTAAAACACTACTTAATGTGTGATCATTGCACAGAGGAGTATTTGGCCTGAAAAGCTGGCCAAAAAGGCAAAACTGAATTTTAAGAAATCTTAAGAACTAAGTACGCAGCTCGACAGACAACAATATTTTACATTATATTGTAAATTTTGAAGACTTTTAGTTGCGATTTGTAGCTCTAAGACCCTGCTAAAGTCAGGAAAGTGAAGAAAATTATATGAGATTTAAATGTTTTTTTCGCTATCTGGATGTTTATACGATATTTTTTTTTGCGGCTAAAGGTTTAACAAAGATTATTTTTTTCGCTGAAAGGTTTGATCAAAAGTTATTTAAAAAAGAAAAAAAAAAATTAAAATATGTTGAATATTCATGTTGAAACAATTCGTTCAAAAGCTAAAAAAAAAACAAATTATACACTTTTTTTTGCAAAAAACGGAAAAGAAGAGGTTTTTAAAAGTGAGGTTAGCATGTCTACGAATTATGTTTGATACCACAATAAAATTTGGAATCTCTAATTTTAGAAACCAAAAAAAAAGTGACGCGAGTTTGCGCCATTATTTTTGACGATTTTTTTAAATTTTCACATATCTTCTATTTTTGCTCATCGGGCAGGGCACTTTTTCTTATACCTTTATATCGTCATAAACGTTTATGTATTTTGAATTATAGATTTCAACAGTTATTCACATCACTTTTAACACTTCACAATATTAATACCTGCCTATATGTTATTATAAATTGCAAAAATTCTTAATTAGCCATAATAGTTTTAAGGGAATGTCCCACAAATCCCCATAAAAGATATTTTTATATACCTGCTCTACAAAACATTATTTGTTAAAAAAATAAATATATGTATGTATGAAAAATTTCAAAAATTGTTTCAAAAGATATTCAAAAGATACATGCACGCATATGCTTTTTAGAATCGATACTTCATCTCTCATATAAACTGCCAATTAAAAAGTGGCAAGCAAGGAGCGATGAAGATAAAGCAATTGTTAAAGAGAGGAAGATATTCATCCAAAAAAGACTTAAAAACGAGATAGGAATACTTGTAGATGTTCCAAAACCAGGATACGGTAGCACTTATGATGGCAACACATCAAGAAGATTTTTTTCGGACCCAGCAACTGCATCGAAAATCACTGGAATAAATGAAGAATTAATCAACCGCCTGAAAATAATATTGGAAGCAATAACTAGCGGACACCGAATTAATATTGAGAAATTTGAGGAATATGCACATAAAGCTGCCGAAATATATGTGCAACTTTACAACTGGCACCCAATGAGTCCTACGATGCACAAGATTATTATTCATGGCGGTAGTGTTATAAAGCAAGCAATCTTGCCAATTGGACAATTGTCAGAAGAAGCTGCCGAGGCCAGAAATAAGCACTTACGATTATATCGTACGAATTATTCGAGGAAATTCAGCAGAAGCGATACAAATCGAGATGTCTTGAATAGGTTATTTCTGAGCAGTGACCCTTTTGTAAGCTGCAGTACGCTAAGAGAACGGAATAATAAAAAAGCTTTTTCATCAGAAACCATCACACTTCTTCTTCCTGACACCGATGATGCAGCTAATGAGGATACACATACGACATAATAATTAGGAAGGAATTTTTATTAGTTTAACTTTTCCGTTTATAAAGTATTAAATAATATAAAATAAATATAATAAAGCTTTTTTCATAAAAAAAAATATTGTTTTCAAATTTATTTAAAAATAATTTTGTTGGAGGTGACCATATTTAAACATATTTTTTCTCTGGGTGTAGATTTCCAATATCAGAAAGCCAATATAATAATTATTTCAAATCATTAGGACCATGCTTCCTGGTTGCTGGCGATTATAACGCTAAGCACACTTTCTGGGGGTCACGACTTATTACACATAAGGGTCGTGTCTTGTTTAACACAATTTGTAAAATGGATCTAAATGTGGTCGCGAGCGGACAACCAACATATTGGCCTACTGATCAGCAAAAAGTTCCAGATGTCATAGATTTTGGAGTGGTTAAAAACATCCCCGCAGACACGATTTATGTTGAAGCTTCCTTAAAATTATCTTCTGAGCACACACCTACAATTCTTACTATAACAAACCCTAATAGAATTGTAGCTCCGTCTGGTTACTTAGTGACGTCGGCAACACAAATAAATTGGTTAAAATATCTCAGTACCCATTGCACTGAAAATATTCCGCTTAGTACACGGGAGAATGTGAATCTTTCTATTGTTAATTTTGACAGTTTTCTAAAACTAGCTGTTCAACATTCTAGCATAGCCCCCAAAAAATCAAAAATAGTAAAATATATTCTACAGATGTTAAGCGTCTCTTGACTGAAAAAAGGAGAGCTCGAAGAGAGTCGCAATTGCATAGATCCCCTCAACTTAAGAATTGACTAAAAGAGTGCACAAAAAGGCTAAGAAAGTTACTGCAGTCCCAAAAAACATCATCCTTTGAAAAATATCTTAAGGAACCCGATACAACTTCTCAATCAGACTACTCATTATGGCGTGCAGCTAGAAATCTTAAAAGACCAGTACCCACTAAACCACCATTAAGAAACTCAAATGGAAGTTGGGCACGAAATGATATAGGAAAAGGAAATATTTTTGTTAATCATTTGAAAACCGCATTTACCCCTCATACATCTCTCGATATTGCGGAGGAGTTACCACCTGTTGCTGTTAGAGCAGCTATTCCACTAAGATTTGAGATAAGAGAAACCGAAGAGGCTATTCATGATTTAAACCCCAAGAAAGCCCCTGGTTTTGATAAGATCAGTAACAAAATGCTTTTGAAGCTTCCCAGCATAGCAAAGGAAATTATTCTCCTGATTTTTAATGCTATTTTACGCCTTGAATACTACCCTCAAGAATGGAAAGTATTCTTAGTTACCATGATACCTAAACCAGGAAAGGACCCTACAAAAGTTGAGTCATATAGACCTATAAGCTTATTGTCTAATATATCAAAGCTGTTTGAGAAGCTGTTAGTGTCAAAATTAGCCCCAATTTTAAATGTAAATACTTAGATGTATTCCTAACCATCAATTCGGCTTTAGAAGAGAACAAAGCACAATTGAACAAACCCATCGTATAGTAAACGCCATAGGAAAAGCCTTTGAAGAAAAAAAATATTGTCCCGCCTTCATCGATGTTTCTCACTTTTGATAAAGTCTGGCATGAAGACTTATTACTTAAATTGAAGTTAAACTTACCAGTAAACACACACAAGCTGTTAGAAAGCTACTTAGTCGGTCGAAGGTTTATTATTGAAGAAGGTGATTTTATAAGTTCTTCTCAGCCAATTAACGCTGGAGTCCCTCAGGGAAGCATCATGGGCCCACTGTTATACCTTATATAAACCTCAGACATGCTAACAAACAACTACACTCTAACTTCAACATTTGTTGATGATACAGCTTTTTTAAGCGTACACGAAAACTGTCATGAAGCATCTCGTTGCTTGCAGGATCATATATTTGAACTGGCGAAGTGGTTAAAACAATGGAGGATAAAGGTCAATGAGCAATGCGTACATATAACATTCACCTTGCGTCGGGAGTCATGTCCCCCTATTAAAATCAATAATCAATAAGTGCGCCAGCAATCACATGTAAAATATCTCGGTATTCATCTAGATCGGCGTTTAACATGGAAATGCCATATAAAAGCAAAACTAACACAAATGAAACTAAAAGCAATTAAAATTTATTGGCTTTTTGGAAGAAATTCTGTTCTTAGCCTCGACTGCAAACTTCTACTTTACAACTCTATATTAAAGCCAATCTGGTGCTTCGGTATTTAGCTATGGGGCACTGCCTCGGACGAAAAAATTTAAAGGCGCCAAAATAAACTTCTTCGAATAATCACAGTCGCTCCCTGGTATGTTAAATACTCTAATATTCACAAGGATCTTAATGAGCCATTAGTAAAAACTATAATTACGAAGGACGCAGCAAAATATTTAAAAACGCTTGAGTCGCACCCAAATCCACTAGCTCGAAATATTTTAAATAAAACTGGTCACTCTAGATTAAGGAGAAGAGATACTGCAGTACTCACCGGACGAGAAGAGCGCTAAACGTCTACATATGTGAACAGAAACCATGAAGAGAAAAATTTTCGTCTGGCATTGGCAGGACAAAAATAAAGTATACGTATAAGATTTGATTAATTATTGTTAGTTCATATTTAATATATGACGATTCAATAAATAAATAATGAAAAAAAAAATTTTTTTTTTTAATAAAATTTTAAGTTCACTGGATAAATTGTCAAACAAGGCTGAAATTTCACGTAATTTTTGTTTAGTTTAAAATTTATAAATAAGGGGCGGGGCTTATTTTAGTAGAATAAAATAATTTTAGAAAATCATGCGTAAGTTCTATTAATGTATCTCTATGTTGTTGTAGATAAGGATCATTACACACCTATGTTTTTTAGTGAAACCATAAAAAAAATTATTTTCATCTGTATATGTATTTCTATACAGATTAAAATAATTTTATTTAAAGTTACTTTCTACTTTTTTAATATAATTATGAGTATTTATACATGTACATTTACATTTGGTAATTAGCCGGTAAATTATGTAAACAAAACTAATGGGCAGCCGGTTGGTATTGATAAAACAAAGTGGTTGAAATCCCACGATCAGTTATATCCCTTAACAATTGTTCTATTGTACATACATGGGTAATTCCATGTCAAATCGACCAAGAGTGGGAGCCGACCCCTTTCGATTTGAATGAAATTTCGTGTGAAGGGTAATTTTCATCCTACAAGGCACATATATTAACGCAAAAAAGAGTTACGTCATATTCAAAATGTAATAATTTCGCCGAATTAGCCGAATGTGTTGAGTTAATTTTTTCAATATCTCAAAAACTAATGCATATACGAAGATGATTTGTATGTCATTTTAAAGAGAATACTTGGGGCTACAAACAATATATTAAAAAAAATTTAAACATTTTTAAAAAATGGACTAAGTCAAAAACCTAATTTTTTTTTGCTTTATTTCACACCTTTGACTAAATAAATAAATTTCATTCCACGCTATTTCCCTTTTTCCCTTATATTCGTTTCTGATACTCAAGTGATATTATAAATTAGGGTTGTGACCTTGCTTTCAGATTGAGCCTGGCAACATTAAACAGGGCTGCCATATATTATAGTGGTGTGTGACTTTACTAAAAACGAGCCGCAATGCACGCACTAGAACTCTCATATGCGGATTCTGGATATTTGATCCCAACTTTGTATGAAAAAAAAAGGTCTAGGAGGTACATATGAAAATGCGGATTCTGGATATGTGATCCCAACTTTATATGAAAAAAGTGGCCGCGGGCCGGCATATGAAAATGCGGATTCTGCATATGTGATCTCAACTTTGTATCTAGTACTAGATTTCTCATTACAAGTGCCGTACTATATTGCTCATTTGAGCGATCTAGTACTATATTGCTCATTTAAGTGATCTAGTACTAGATTGCTCATGACAAGTGCCGTACTAGATTGCTCATTGGATTCTGGATATGTGATCCATATTTTACATGTAAATGGTTGATCGCGAACAGAATTGTTTTTTAACATAAGCAATAGCGTCGGCAGAATAACATTACAAAAATGTCTGCATAACCATATTCCTGTGTAGGTTGAAATTGGGTTTCCGAAGACCCCCAGATATTATGAGGACTAGGTCGTTATTTTTATTACATATATTTTGGAATAGGTTGCGATTGAAATTCAGCTATATCGGGCTACAAATGGCTGACATATGAGCAAAAAACCTCGACTGCCACTAATTTTTATTCATGAATCTCTGTCTTTGAAGTATTCTTATAATCTATGAACTCTTTCTCAGTTTCACCTTAAATAAACTTAATAGAATACTACGGTCTACACATAAACACATGTTGTTAGCAGTGGAATTTAACAGTTGATAACATAAATATTCTCACTTAATTCTTCGTGAAAACCCCATGTTACATTTATTTATACGTTTGTGTTGAAAAACTAGTTTGACTCTGATGTAAACTGAAAACAAGTTACAAAAAATCAGTATTCGAAAAGAAAAAGTTAAGTGCCAAAACTTAATCAAAAAATAGAACGAAAAATAAAATTACACACTGATTATACATGAGCTACACATGACATTAGAAATTGCACACAACATGTGTAATTGCACACTGATTAGCAACACTGGCTAATATATTCCCTTTTATCTTCAGTGAAGGATATAAAAAAAGAGTAATTTTTTAGGAGTTCAGTCCATATTTTGGTCATTTACACCGCCGTGTTTTGAAAGAAATTTTCTGTTAATATGGGTAATAAAACTTGGGCTCGGGGAGAAATATGGTGCCCAAAAATGGATACTTTTCAAAAAAAAATATATATATATATATATGTATATATATATATAATATTTTGGAAAAAAGATCTGACTTTTTCGGGAAATATGTTCTTCTAGAAATTTACGATCTTTTGAAAATATAAAACGTATCCATGGGTCATATAAATAATATTCCATGACAACTTTATTAAAGAAATGCAAACGCCAAGTACACCTTGTTGTTATTGATTTTGTAAAGTTTTCTGCTTCTCCTGTGAAAAAATAGTGTTGCTACGCCCTTTTGAATTTTAGGTGACGATATATAAGTTTGTCATTCCGTTTGTAATTTTAACAATATTGACCTCACACCGTATAAACTATACTTTTTAAAGGTCATCTTGATTTATTTAACGATTTCCGTCTCCGTGTGTAAGATGAAATGGTTTTCCGAAGTCCCCAGAAATGATTGGGACTAGGTTGTTATATATTTATGTCACATATACTCCGTTAAAGTTTGCTATTGAAATTCAGCCAGATCGGTCCATAGATGGCTGATATAAGAGCAAAAAAACCGCGACTGCCTCTAATATTACCCATAAATCCCTTGTTGTTGTTTTTTTCTTATTTCATTTTTCTATATATCTGGAGAACGGCAAAAGAAAACGTTTCCAAATTAAGTACAACAAATCTTGGTTATTAATACACAGCATCCGACAAAATGTGGGTTTCGGAAGCCGAAAGAATCTGGGGTCTGAAAATTTATGTTTTGTTAAAGTCCAATAACATACAACAGTTGTGGTAAATTTCATTGAAATCAGAGGTGTTGTATCTATTTCATTCTTCAAATAGTTAAAATGTTACCTTATTTTACATAATGAAATTTACATTATTTCACACGCACGAACCCCCGATCACATTGCAATTTTAACCGAAACTGTCTTTATTTACGCATTTTGCTTTTGTACCAGGTATTCACTATTTAACAGCAAATCGTTGCGAAGAAGTCAATATTATATGGGCAATGTTCAATCGTGCTATTGTTGTAATTATATAACCATTACAATTATTTGAACAACTTTTCAGAACATAATTCGATTCTAACGCATTTTGTTGTTGTTTAATTCCGCAAAATCTACTGTTTAACTACCAAATGTAACGAAGTAGTTAAAATTCGAAGACCATCGAAAAACAGTCTACCAATTGCTTGGAAGGATACATCATATGTATATTGGCGTAGTATAGGTGCTCCGCAAACTAGATTTCAGCCGAACGACAGACGAGCAAACGGACAGGCGGGCATCGTGATCTAGGATCTAGGGCTGCGATCGCCAAAATCAGGGCGCCGCGATTTCTCTCTTCTCTTTTATTCTGTTTTGTGGCGTACGTGTGCACACACATTGCAGAGAATTAAACAACATCAGCAACAACATATGTAAAATGTATACAACGCATACAATCGCAAAATGTAAAAGTATAGGTTGCCGATCGCAGATCTAGGGTCAATATTGTAGAAAGTTAACTTCGTTCAAGGGTACAAAAAAAACGTTGAGTAAAAGAGATTAACAGTAGTTGGATAGGTGTGAGTAATTTAATGAATATGGAATATGGGATTACATATGGATGCACCTGCTTTTGATTGTTTTACGAGGATTCTTAAATATGTATTATTGGAATTAGTAATTATAAAATTAATATTTTTTATATTGAACTCCACATTTGTTATATTAAAATATGTTAAAATGCTATATTCGACTGTCCCGATTCTTCGATAACCTCCACCGATATTTAGAATATTTCAGGAGTGGGCTTTATTTTGGGTCTATGGTAAATTATCGACCGATCTGCACGAAAATTGTCAGTATGATTTCTAGTCTTATACAACTGTGCCTGACCAATCTTTATTATAATAACATTATCTGTTACGGTTTATCGCATACTAAAGAGTTTTCTGTGAGTGGGTTTTATAGCGGGCATATGGCAAATTATGCACAGATCTTCGCGAAATTCTGTAGTAAATTCTAGTCTTAGAGAACGAATTTGTGCAGACTTTAAGCTTAAAACTACTCAAATAAATCTTCAACAAAACTAATGATATCTCGCAAGTGAAATATTCGATAATAATTTAATAATTTTCTCGACTTCTGTTTAAATTTATATTTGTCAGATATTTTCAATCTTTTGTATGAACAAATTTTAAACGTGATTTTTATGTGCTTACTTTTTTACTTTATTTAACTTTATTATAATTTTAATGACGTTTTTACATTAAAACGAACTCAATCATGACAGACAGTTAAACAGACAATCAGAGAAAATATAATTATTTAAAATGATTTCCATTCAATTACACTGATTTATAATTAATTTTTTCTACTTCAATGCATTTGTTGCATGATTAAATCTTTAAAAGTTCATACGAAAATAGAAATAATAAAAAAATAATAACCTCTCCACTATTGTGGTGTAGGCATTAAAACTCAAATAGAATAAAATAAAAATAAAACTAAATAAAACACAAACACTTTTTGTTTAAAGAACATGTTAACCCACTAAGATAATTAAAATGTTAAAGTTCTCATCGGAATTTAAATATTGAGAAAGATAATTATTGAAGTAATAACTTGACAGCGAGAATCACATTAAATACATACAATAGTAATAGTATACATTTTAATGTATAAAAATTTTTAGCTTTTAGCTAAGTCAAAATTACTATATCTATTACAGAAAATAAAAAACAAGAAATGATTTCTAATCAATTTGTTCCGAAAGCGGTAGTTTCAAAAAAAAAACAAAAATAGAAATAGCACGGAAAGAATTGTTTACTAAAGGCCCAGAAAATACTAAGAAAATTTGGCACGATGCTCGTCCAAGCCAATAATTTTTTATTCTAAATGTATTTATGTATATTTGGTTTGGTTTAAACAAAAAGTTATTACTCAAAGCGAACAAAAATTTTGTTGTATTCGAAAAATGGACATTTTAAAATAACCGGCTTGGGCAAAACTAAAAAACTTGGTTAAATAATAACCAATTTTAACCGTTCGATATCCTACTACGTACGTACATAAAAACATAAAAATTACAAGTTTTGTATACATAATAACATTAAAAATGTAAGGAGAAGATAAAAAGTTCGATTAACGGTTAAAACATATGGAAAATTCGTACGTTCGCGACCGGTAATTAAGCCAATTGAACAAAAATCAATAGAGCTATTTTATTGTGTAAATACTGGATAGAGACCTACATTAATACACTAAATAAATTAATCACGTTTGAATATTCTGTTCCATTTCAGCTAAAGTTGAATTCCATTTTGCGTACGTTCGTGACAACATGTTTATAACTATCATTATGAAAACTAAAACTCAATGAAATCCATCTTTTGCACTAAGATAGAGCTACCAAAATGCTATGGAATTGCAAAAAAAATGCTAGGAAAAAGTTTTGTTTTCCATATTATTTATACAGCAAAAGCGTACGAACGTACGTTCTTGACCCCAGGAAATGCCCATATGTATTTATGCTTTTGGTTGTTTTATAAGGTATATTTTTTGGTCTAAAAATCTCTAGGTTGCATTTAAAAGAAAACTTTATAAATTAGAAATGGCCACTCTCAACAAACGTTATTTTTTTATTGAGCTTACATAACAGGTAAATACCTACATTTAATAAATTAAAGTAAGGAGTGTGAGAATAAAAGGTGTTCAACAACTTAATCTCAAATATAAGTAGGTACATTCTTAATTCTGACATCGCTAAAAGTAAACAATACTTACTAGATTCAAATATTATTCTAAACAACAGAATCTTTTAACAGGAAACTTTTTCTTGATATAGTAACAGCCGTACCTAAACAAGAGCGGAACGCGATTTCTAGCTGTCAAAAATTCTCATGTCCATTCAATTTGTATGTAGCGTATCGAAACGACGCGGAGGCAACGCAGCGGAAAACATGTAGCATTCATTAGTTACTTATAGAATACTTAATATGAATTAAGAAACTTTTGCTTGATTTGCCTGAAATGTCGACGCAAATAATAAATATTTTTCCCCTTTTTAAAAAATACATTTTAACTGTAGGTCAAATAAAAGTTACATTATCAATAATATTTATTTTTCCTTGATTTTTCTGGGCAACTTTATGAAAACATTTTTAGCCTTGCAAATCAATTTTTTTCTTGATAAAGCCCATCTGGCAACCATTGGACAAACCGCAACATAAATTTATAATTTTGTTCATTTATAAATTTATTTATAATTTATTGTTTGTGTGAATGATTATTTTTTAATATTTCTTCGATGAATCAAACAAATAAGAATTATCATTGCATTAGTTCATAAAAACTTTAACTAAAGAGAAAGATGTACAGAAATTATAAATTATTAAAATATTTTCAATATTGTAATACAAGCATTATAATACCCTACACCACATACATTATTTATTTTTTGAGATTAGCTGTATTCTTTTACCCCAAAATTTGCAAAAATTTGTACAAATTTGTACTTGATTTTACTGAACTGCGTTCGTTTACACAGAAATTTGCAAAGGAGAGGATCTACTAAGAGAGTAAAGTGACAGTTGTCAGACCAACAGCCTGCAAAGTTAGAATTTTCTAATTGTACCAACATGTTAATAAAATTGTACTTTTTGGACCCCAATTGTCCAAAAAAAATTTTGGTGCAATTTTTTTTTAATTTTTATTTTAACAACAAAAACTTCGTGGTTAACAATCTATATATATATAAAATTGTAACGTTACTGACAGACTGACTGACTCACTGACTGACTGATTCATCGTCGCACAGCCTAAACGCCTGAAGCTAAAAACTTGAAAATTGGACCAGGGGTTGGTCTCTCCCCAAATCGATCCACTAAGACGGGATTTATGGAAATTTGAATGTTTAGGGGTAAAAAAGGGTAAAAACGGCTAAATTCGGTAACCTTATATCTCCAAAACTAAAAGAGATACAAAAAATGTAATACTTATCGTTTTTCTTTAGAAAAATAAGCGGACAGGTGTCTGGTACTTTTTAGAAATTCAGCCACTTAACGGAGTAAACGGGTAAAACCTGTATTTTGGTACTTTTTTGTCACCCCATATATCTTTTAAACCCATAAACATAGAAATAAGGGTTATATCACATTTGAAACTTATCTAAAAAATCAAAATACGAATTTGGTACTTTTTCGAAATTCGGACGTTTAAGGGGCAAAAAGCGAAACTATTTTTGGTACTTTTTTTACAAAACATTTTTTTTTATTTATTGACATATACGTATTAAAACCTGTATTTTGGTAGTTTTTTGTCACCCCATCTATCTTTTAAGCCCATAAACATAGAAATAAGGGTTATATCACATTTGAAACTTATCTAAAAAATCCAAATACGAATTTGGTACTTTTTTGAAATTCGGACGTTTAAGGGGTAAAAAGCGAAACTATTTTTGGTACTTTTTTTACAAAACATTTTATTTTTATTTATTGACATATACGTATTAAATTGTGGGCTCCTACTACAATATTGAAATATTTTATGCTTTTTTAATTTCTTACTATAGCTTTTTGGTTCCACAACTGGCAATTTTTTTAATTATCATTAATATTGGGCCTAGAAACATAAACTTCAACATGCAATGTCCTGATTGAATGAGAATTCGTTAGAGGGATCTTTTTGGTACTTTTTCGTTCTTTAACTGGTACTTTTTTTGTTTAATAATCACAGCTGCTCCCTGGTATGTTAAAAACTCAAATATTCACGAGGTTCTCAATATGTCATGAGTTAAAATTATGAAACTTTAAAAGGCTAGAACTGCACCCAAATCCACTAGCTCGAAATATTTTAAATTAGGGTAGCTGCACTCGCTTTGAGAGAAGAGACACTGCTGCACTCACCCAATCAGAAGAGCGATAAACACCTACATATGTGAACAGAAACAGTGATGACAAAATTTTTTGTCTGGCACTGGCAGGACCTAAAATAAAGTATAAGGAAAAGATTTGATTAATTACAATGTGCTAGTTAAAAAAAAACATACAAAACAAATTGAATTATACAATTATCTTCTTACAAATAAAGATAAGGAAGGCAAAAACATTTTAAAAATTAAGCTAAAGTTTGATTAATTTGCTGGTCATGCTTTTTTGTATTTTTTCGTCAAATATTTGTTAGGTCTGAACATACCTTAAGTAAAGGTTAACTTTTTTTTAATTTGCGCAGTCATAATTATTTTTTGTTTTTTTTTTTGGCAAAAAAATTATTTTTTTAGCAACATTTTGAAATTTTTGGTTTTTAAAAACAACGGCTTGTCTCAAAAATTCTAGCACAGTGTTATTGTTAATTCATAATTAAAATATGAAGATTCAATAAATAAATACTGAAAAAAAAAATTATCGTAGATGTTGGAAAAATCGAAATCAGAATATCTAATTTCCCAGTCCTTTTCCTGGGTTTCTCTAAACATATAAAATCGTTCATTATGCCATTAGAGTCCTGGTTTTTTTTTCATTTTTAACACTTATTATGTCGGTTAATTCTGTTAAAAGATTGATATGAGAAGAAAAAAAAAAACTAAATACATACATAAAAAAGCTGTTGACAGTAAACACTTATTTAAAATGAACATCGCTGAACATCTTCTTTGTTTATTTGAAATAATATTTTCTAAGCATATACCTTTTGTATATGAGACGAAACAAATAATTAAAAACACAAAAAATGTGTTATAATCAAGTACCGGATTTTTTTGCAAATGCATATTTGTTGTCGTCAGTCTGAGATCAACATAAACTAAATATCATTGCGTTTGTATATATTTGTACTGTTCTTTTCTATAAATTTTAAAATTATTATTTCTTATTTTTCTGTAAATAAAACATTAAAAAAAACATGACCATCTTTGTTTAAATGAACATAAAAAACCCACTTGGGTTTTTTCAAACTAAATACCCATTAAAACCCGGGTGGGTGTTTCTGGGTTACCCACTGGGCAGCCAATCCTGAAACTTGACCTGATAATTTTCAATATCAATATTTGCTTACTTTTTAATATTGCTTAAAAAGCAATTATTCTAGAAAATTATAGTTTGTCTTTAAAACAAAATTTTTTAATAACTGTTACATAATTGTAAAGACAAACGGGGCAAAGCATATAAACCAATAAATTATAATAAAAAACGTGAAACGCCTATTTTTATTGGAATTAAAGATCTTATTTCTTATTTAATATGTATGACCATTTTCTGAATGCAAAACTTTAATTACAATAACTTGTTTCTTAAAGAATTGTAGAAAATAATTTTAGATCAGCTTTTAAATGTATTTTATATAAGTATGTATATACATATGTTACATGGCTATGTGCATGTCTTATACTTTGTTTCGTTTATATGTTTGTATGTTTGTACAATTAAGAAACGGTAACAATCTAAAA
The DNA here is from genome assembly GCA_943735925.1 of Pollenia amentaria. Lineage (NCBI taxonomy): Eukaryota > Metazoa > Arthropoda > Insecta > Diptera > Polleniidae > Pollenia > Pollenia amentaria. The sequence continues at coordinate 254,924,211 of OX031007.1, forward strand.
CTAGTTAGGTATACTAACCTAGACCCTCTTAACTACGCTTACAGTTTTTGTAAATTTTAAGATTTTAGTATGAACAATTTCCATGCCTTTGAAAATTTAAGTAGAAACAAGTACGGGCGCTATATTCGGCTTTGCCGAATCTTATATACCCTTCAATTTAGTATGTTTTAAGAAGGCAAATTTTTAGAGTTTAGAGTTTGAAAATTTATATTGTAGAAATTTCAAATATGATGCAGTATTTATCACTAATATGCATTTCAAAATTTGGACGTCTATTGGTACTTTTTAACGAGGAAAAATCTATTTTTAGTCGATTTTAGCACATACAATAAAGAAAAACTCTCTTATTTTTATCAGCATCATTTATATAAACTATTTTACTTGTATGGATTGAAAGTGTGTATGGACTTGGGATGCCAATCAGGGCTGGTTTTCGCCAATCCTGGTATTCGCGTCGATTGTTCGGTGCATCGTAAAACACATTACAGGGAGAAATCGTTCTTTAGCCAGACTGTTCGAATGTGGAATGACATTGCCTTGGAAGTCTTTCCTCTCACTTTCATCGTAAATAAGTTCAAATCTTAAGTTCACTCTATCCTCCTTCCCATAACCTTTTTTCTAGTTCTAACACAATGCAATGCAAAAAAAATGGAATCTGACTCGTCGGATTTATCTAGGTATTGCGACGACACGGAAGAGATAGAGCCAGTTGAGCACAGTCTGTGTCACTGTCCTAGGCTTCACCATAGCAGACTGCAGTGTTTGTAGTTGAAGACGTCTCGGGATGTAGGCTAGAGGATCTGACGCGATCCTTAATGGGCATTACCAGTCTGGATAACAGGCGGCTGAGGACTGGACGAATGTAGGAATATCGTGTCTGGTAGAGTTTTTTTCTGTTACTAGTCCGATATCTTCATCCACCATCTACTTTCACTCTTTCTTTTCAGATTTCTGTAATTATTTTTTCTTAAACCTATGGCGCACAGTGTCTGATTTCATGATTTCATTGGCCAAAAGTCCAATTTTTTTTTGTCACCGAATTCCAAAATTTTATTTAATAGTAAACATATTAAAACTAAGGTAGCCAAAAAATTAGGTCAAAATATTGGTAATTGGTAATTGGTAAAATGGTCGTACCATGTTGTTAAACACAACTTTTTTTTTAATTCAGAAAATTTTTTTTTATATTTAATCCGAAAGAAATTATCATTGCTCAAATACTATCATCGATAATTACCTGTTTTCTTTTCTGCTAGGTTGGTAGTCTTGTTATCTTTAAAAAGGTAATATGTGCGAATATTGTGTTATTTATGTTTGAGAATTAATACATATTTTCTAAACTACTATATTTTTGTCAAATTTCAACTTTAGTAGAATAGAACTTTTTCAAAAGGGAATAAGAAGGTAAAACCACTGAGGAAAATGTGAAAGTGTTTTCTTTAACCCTGTATATACTCTTGTACCCGTTTGGACCCTTCTCTTTAATACTTTTTTAATTTTAATGAAATTACTCCAAAATAAATTTTTTTTGTTTGAAATTTTTTTTTCTACAACTTTTTTTATTTTGCTAAAATGTTTGCAGAAGTAACAGAAATCATGTGCTCTTGCCTTCAAAAAAAATTTTATGATATGGGGAATATTGATCGTAATCGAACAGAATACAGGTAGTACATATAAAAAAATTATTATTGTTACACAATCAGAAAAGTGATAGGAGCCCTGATTCATCCCTACCCGTTACACTACGTTCACACTAGCGTATTTTATAGTAGAATAAAGAGCTTAAACACGCGTTTACGCTAAACAGGTATATTGTGAATCCCACTTTAGAAGGGATTTTTAAATATTTTTTGGTCTTTTTATTTTATCTGTTTTTATGACTCTAATAATATTCTATGACCCTATAACTATGCAATGCGTTGTTAAATTTCTGTCAGGTATTTTATAGCATATAAAAAAAGTATGAAAAGTTTTAAAAGCAAGTGACGTTCGGATGCAATTTCAGTGGATATAATATATCTGAGCAATAACAACGTTTTCCATAAAAATATGGAGAGTTTCAGCTATAAAGAATTGGCCGGAGAGTATTTTAGAAACAAAAACGAGGAAGATGTTAAAAATTACATTCGAAAAAAAGGAAACTTAAATTCCTATAGCACTGAAATACAATTGGACTTAAAAAATAAATTATCTGTTTTCATCAAAAATTTAAAACAGCGATACAGGAAAGTTGATTACAGCAAAGATATATTTTATAAGACCTTTGCAAACTGGTTAGAGAACGAACTTTCTGACAACTGGACAACTGAAGTGATCGATCTAATAGGCGGAAGCTTAAGGGTATCAATAAACAAATCGCATATGAAAATATTCAAGATACTTTCCTACATCAATTACGATCACAGAATCAATTGAGAAAAGTGTATATCATTGAAAAAGTTGTTGAAGCTAGTCCATTGAGAACAAAACGGATTCTTAAAAGTATACCAACTCCGAGCGATGCCAAACAATTCACATAATAAGCATTATTTCTGGATTTGAAATTAACAAAACAGCAATATATTCAGCTCAGATTGCGTGCGATTGAAAAAGTCTCAAATCTGTATCCAGCATAGCATCACATAACAGCTGCTAAAATGGACCATTAAAGGACACTATTACAGTCACACCAATTTCGGCAGAGGTTCAACTACAATCTCTACTTGATTACACAGCCGAACGCTTGCTACAATTAATAAAAGGAAATGAGTTAAATAAATATGGAAACACAAAGTTAATTCTTTTTTGTAAATGGGGATGTGATGGTTCTTCCGGACAAAAACATTACAAACAAGTAGTATGTGAAAATATTTCGGACTTGGATATGTTCATGGTATCATTTGTACCATTGCGATTAAAAAAGATTTTGGAAGATTCAGGGCCTTCGACTAGTTCAACGCAAACAAAGGATATTTGGAAAAATGAGACACCATCTTCTACGAAATACTGCAGGCGTATCAAATTTGAATTCAAAAAGGAAACTCGTGATATAAATTTAGATGGGCAGCAAATTGAAGTTAGCTACCAATTAGTGCTAACAATGGTAGGTGGAAAAGTAGGCCAGGTCTTGACTAACACTAAAGCTGCATCCAGCTGCATCATAGATAATACTGATGCATATGAATTTGGATTATCACAACTACATGCAGAATACAACTTATGGAACACATACTAAAAATCAGTTATGATTTGGATTTCTGATCTTCAGGATCAATAGAAAACAACGAAACCAACAAAGAATTAAGAATTTCAAAAAGGAAACATGTTCAAGATGAATATCGCAAATTTGGGTTGATTATAGATCAGCCAAAACAAGGGTCGGGCATTACAAATGATGGCCATACCGCAAGAAGATTCTTTTCAGATCCAGAAATAACAGGTGTTGATTTTAACTCATTTTTAGATTAAAAAATAATCCTAGAAGTGCTTGCGTGCAATGAAGAAATTGACTCTAGAAAATTTGGAGATTTTGCTAAGGAAACTGCAAAAATATATAAAACCAAGTACCCATGGAGAAATATGTCTGCTACAGATCACAAAATCCTTGATCATGGAGAAGATGTCATTAGAGCACAATACTAGAAAAATTTCACGAAATTCCACAAATGAAGATCTATTCAATATATTATTGGCAACGTTAGATCCGTTCATCGCCAGTATTCGAAATCAATGGAAAGTGGAACATCGGGATTTAGATGAAGAAGTCAAAAAACTACTAAATAACAGAAATAACACAGAACAGAATATTGAATATTATCTAAGACAGACATTGTAGTAGTAAAAAATAATAATAAACAGAACCTCACATTGTTACAAAAGCTATTAAAATCTATTGCTGCTTTTATTTTTAAAAGGTTTTTTATCCACATTTGTATGAAATGTTTTAATAAATAAGAAATATTCAAAAAATAAATACCTATATTTTCGTATCAAAATTTAAAAAAAATCAGAATTCAGCGAATTTATTTTGCTAATATTAACAAATTTTACAGCCAAAAATAATATATTCTTCAATAGTAATAGCAAGATTTTTGAGAATATTTCTAAAGAGTTTTTAAGCGTAAACAAATTTGACAGCAAAAAATTGTTAATTTTTCAGTAATAATAGCAAAATTTCCAGTTGATTTTATTGTTTTTTTTTAATGTTAAAATTTTTTTTAAGTGTAAACATTAAATTTTTTTGAGTGTCCCATTATTACAAAAAATGTTAATGATTACACTGTGCAAGAACTTGACACTTTTTTTTCGTGACAAGCTGGGCACCTGTCGTTATAACATAATTCGGGTACGCTGAATCCAGTGGTGCCCGCGGTTTTTTAAGATTGGCTCTGGTTTTCGAGATATACCGTTATTTCGAAAATGGAGGAGGTGGCACAACATATATTCGCGTAACTCAAAAACGCGTTAGCTTATTCAAAAAACTTAAAAAACCGAAACAAAAAACATTGGAGGTCGGTAATACATGTTATCCCCCTAGGAGTAAATCCTAGGCCTTTGTTTTTTATACGCGTAGAACCCTAGCTTTAAATGTTGCACCTGCAGCGCCTGAGATACCCCTAGACAGGCCAAATGTATGACCAGCGCAACTTTATTTTTCATTCCCATCATTTATTTCTAAGGGTAGGATTCACTCCTAGGGGGATAAAATGTATGACTGACCTCCAATGTTTTATGTTCTTAACATTTTCTTAAAACATAGTTGCAATATATATCCACCCCTTAGGGGGCTCCCATACAAATATGGCCGTTTAATGAAATTCTTAAATTTGGCCCCTGCAGCGCCTAGGATGCCCCTATTTGGGTCAAATGTATGACCAACCCCACTTTATTTTTCATCTCAACCATTTATTTTTAACATACCCACCCGCTATCTCCATTCCTTAAGGGGGCTTCCATATAAATGTTCAATGCAGACTAGAAATATACTGAAGAAAAAGTCCCATAAATGACCAGAGGTCGCCCCTACGGGGATAAAATGTATGACTGACCTCCATTAGTTTTTTGTTCTTAATATTTTCCCAAATTATACTTTCCCTTTATCACCATCCCTTTGGGTGCTCCCATACAAATATTGCGTTTTATGAAATTCTTAAATTAATTAAAATTTGTCGACTTTTGTGAATAAAATCCAAAGTTGCAAACAGATTTGAATCATTTATAGCTTGTTTTGTTTTTATATGCCTGCAAAAAATTAGAAGCATAGCTTCTTTTTCCAATTTTTTATGAATTTTTAAAAAACAAAAATTTCGAAATTTTGTTAAAAAAATTATTTTTTTTTCCAAATGTTTCTAAAACGACTAAGGATATTAAAAAGAAAATTTCATTGCTATTTTTAAGTTTTTTGAATAAGCTAAAGCGTTTTTGAGTTACGCGAATATATGTTGTGCAACCTCCTCCATTTTCGAAATAACGGTATATCTCGAAAACCAGAGCCAATCTTAAAAAACCGCTGGATTCAGCGTACCCAAATTATGTTAAAACGCCAGGTGCCCGGCTTGTCTGTTTTTTCAACTAGCATAGTGTTATTATTTAAATCCAAAAATGACATTTTTAAATTATTAAAAAAAACATATTTACACTCTAAAGTTAAAAAAAGCGAAAGTTCTACTTTAAGAATCTGTGTCGATTAAAAAAAATTTCACTAAAATATCTCCTTCGGTTCAAAAGTTACAGTTTTGGCCAATGAAAAACGATTTTCAGCTACTGTGTGGCGTCAAAATGGACCACACCGGTCATTGGGTAAGGATGTGAAGATCAACTTCGCACCGGCCTTTCTACCTAACTTATCTAACCTTGGTGCTTTTATACGAGGAATACATGTATTAGTAATCGATTTAAGCGCATGCAGTAAAGAAAATTCGCTAATTTTATCCGCATCATAATTGGAAACCTTTTTTTTTTCGAATTGGAAGTTTGTATGGACATTTACAAAACAAATTCTATTTTTTGTCACGTTACGACAATAAGCAATTAAAATTGATTATCAAAAAAATTACATTTGATTTAATTTTTCACATTTTCGTGAAGAGCATACACAGAATTGATACCAAAGCAAAGAATTTGTTGATTTTGCACCTATTGCCAAAATTATTATAAAGATTACTAAAAATTGTAAATATAATTTTTTTCAATAAATGATATTTTTAATTTTAATAAAAAAATTATTAAAAACCGTTTCAAACAATGTGTTAATTAATTTAAATTCTACAAGTTTAAACTATTTTGCTTACTGCCCGTTCGCCGATATCGAACGTTAACGTTCGCATAGAAAATTACATTTAAAACAAAAACAATTTTTGAAATTTTGTTTTTGTTTTAAATGTTATTTACTATGCGAACGTTTACGTTCGATATCGGCGAACGGGCAGTTAAACTATGAAATGAATTAAGATTTTTCTATTATTTAATTAATATTTTTAATCCAAAATTTTCATTAAATTATTTTTATGAAGACAGGAATTTTTACAACATGAAATTAATTAAAATACTAATATTGTTAACAGCTAAGGCACGAGCTATGTTTACATTTGTCCTTCAAGTTGTGCTGAAAAAGGTCAACAAAGAAAGACAAACACATGAAAAACAATAATGTACTTTGGATGCCAAGAAGAATTCTTGATAAAAAGTACGAAAAAACAGAAGTTAGGAAGAACATGTAAATCAATTAAAATAGATAATCATTCATTCAAAAAAGCAAATTTCGATCTACCAAGGTGAAATACCGTTTGGTTTAAAGATTGATGTTTGACTATTGACGTCATCCGGGTTCAATAGCCAAGTGAGTAAAACGGCAAGCCCCACTGAAGAGATTGTGTGGTTCAAATCGAACTAGTCTGGGCAACCTGTCCGTGAACGCCTCGGTTCAAATCTCTGCGCAGTCAAGAATGAAAAATTAACAATAAAATTTTAATTAATTTCATGTTGTAAAAATTCCTGTCTTCATAAAAATAATTTAATGAAAATTAAATTAACTTGCCTAATTAAAAACTATCTAAATTTGGATTAAAAACCATTAACAGTTCAATAAAATAACCACAATACTAATATAATTAATATTTTTAGTAAAAAATTATTTCAAAACAACTAAAATGTTTATTAAATCAAAATTATATTTTTAATTTACTTTCAACGTAGAAATATTTATTACAGTAATTAAATTGAAATACTTTTTAAGCAATTTTTTTAATTGATAAAAAACTACTGATATTTTTTTCTGTGTGACTAGCTCTACATTTAGTGGAAGAGGGGAAAAATTTTCATAACATGACTCAGAAATCTCAAAAAAAAAAAAAAAAATTTTGGATTTTTAAAAAAAATGTATGCAATATTAGAGCTTACAAACATGTAATTACAAATTTCGATCACAATGTCCAGCCTACTATGACGACAGGAGTTAGCATATTTCATTATTAGTTTTTGCTTTTTGAACAACAATATCGAGGTAAGCTAATTTTTGATATTTGTCTTATAAATTAATTTTTTTTAGTGGTTCTTAGAGGTTGAAGGGCCTTACAACAGGGCAGTACAAAGGCTCCAGCCGACTCTGTAAGTAATTACCATTTTATTGATCCCTATTATTGCAAATTTTACACTTTTCAATGTGTGGAAAGAACATAAAAATAAAATAACTTAATGAATAGTTACAGTTATTATTGAGATTTTCTATTGGACTAAGCAGATTTTGAAATTCAACTTGTCAGCAAATAGCAATTAAAAATGTTTAATGTTTACAATGATATATATATCGGGTTTTTAAATAGGTACTTGACAACTTTGAATTTAATTTGTGAACGCACTAGTTCACTGATTATCTAACTTTTACTTTCCTTTTTTCCAGTAAACTCAATATTTTCATCATGGTAAAGTACACGTTCTCCAATTGGGCTCTGGAGAAGATGCTCCAATTTTTTAAATTTCAAAAAATAACTGTGTAGTGCGGTTTGCATGCCGGCGTCGTCACTGTGCCATATTTTTCGTTGACAATAACGATCGTCACGTTACTGTGAATGGCGAGCGTTATCGCGCCATGATTAACGATTATTTTTGGCCCGAATTGGAAAACATGGACTTGGAGGACATGTGGTTTCGACAGGACGGTGCCACAAGCCATACAGCACACGTTACAATCGAGTTATTGAAGAGTAAGTTTGGTGAGCGTTTTATCTCATGAAATAGATCAGGCAATTGGCCGCCTCGTTCGTGCGATTTCACGCCTCTAAATTTTGTTTCTCTGGGGCTACGTCCAATCATTGGTATATGCCAGCAAGGTGACGACGTGAGAAGAGCTCAAAGCCAACATTGAACGCGAAATAGCGGTCTTTACGGCCGAACTGTGTGATCGAGTCATCGAAAGCTGTGTCTAGTTAATCGACCTCTGCCGACGTGCCCGCGGTACCATATGAACGAAGTCGAGTTCCATTCATAAATGTTTTGATTGTATTTCAAGTCGATCATAAAGTTTTGAAAATATCTCAAATGGTTTGCGTTTTATTTAAAAAAAGATTGCCAAGTCCTTATTGGAAAACGCTTAATATATATATATAGATGATACTAGATTGAAATAAAAGGTTTGTATATATATGAGTTCTTTTATATTTGACAACAAATGTCGGCGTAATTGACACTTCATTATTAGGGGCGTTATATATGGGCTTGGCAAACATTTTAAAACTTCAGTACATTGGCCTTTAGCTACTTCACACACGGAAAAAACTTTATCGCTTTACAAAAAGAAATAACAAAGTTATAGGGTCTTGGACGAAATCTCCCACTGTGCATGGGACTTTTCTGTGGAAATGTCTTTGTATATACATATAGTCACATTTGAAGTTATACTCTTATTTTTTTAGTATTTTTGAGACCAGTTGAGGTTAAGCCCAAGGCGAATTCACTAGAAGGTGAGGTCAACACTACTTTTTTGTCCGATTGTCAAAAAAATTTGTTTACATAAAAAACTGTAGTTTGTAGACAAATTTTGACAACTCGACCACTCGAATTCGCCTTGGTTTTTTGTTTGTTTCTTTGTTTATTAGAAAAATTTATATAAAAATGTGTAAAGTAATTTATTACAATTGTATTATATTGCAGTACATTAATGCGGAATATGTATATAAGCGAATGCCTTTACACAAAACAATTTCGGCTATTTTATATGGCAAACTATAATTACAACAGTTGGAATGATAATAGCGTTAATTTGTATGGGGCGATGTGAAACAATTGACCTATTATAGTTACCAAATAAACCGTATATAAATAGAATATAGGTACGTTAGATATAAAATAGGATCACAAACAAAAATTAAGCCGTAGTCTAGTCTTTAACAAGACAAAAAACGAAAAGAGATGTATTTTGGGACGTGGTAAACAAATTCGTTTGAAAGTTGTAGAAACTTAATTGATATATGTACCTTTCATTCTAGGGCGTGACTAGTGAAAATTTTTTTGTTTTGTTTGGGATCGACCTGGTTTAGTATAACATGTATGTGAAAAAAAATAATTTATATTTTAAGGCTTGTCAGAAAAGTGAGTATATTAAAAGCTAGGCATACTAAGTTTCAGAAGGACTTTCTGTGCACGTGCAAAGAATTGGTCATTCAAAGGGAAGGGTCCGAGTTAGCATAAGTGGCGCACAGAATTTGATGTCGGATTTTTTAAAAGGGGGCTAATTCTGATAGTAGTGATCGATTACTTTTTACATTCGAAAGCAATTTTATTTTTTTGTTTTGTTTTTAAGGAGAAGAGGAATAAAGAACAGCCAAACAAAAGAAATATAAAACTAGCAAGAGAAACTGGAGAAGCGAATGTTATAAAGCAAATGAAAAGAAGCGTTAATTCCAATGAAATAGATTTGGAGAATGAGGAGAACAATGGCTGGAGAATTCAAACTGAAGAGGGGTGAGGGCCAGGCCGTGAGGTTGAAAAACGCCCTGACCCGCTCACTAGGTAAAGATATCACAATAAGATCTGTTGTCCAGACCCAGACTATAGATATTAGAGACTTGGACGAATCTACAGACGAACAGGAGCTTTATACACTCTGATGTTTGCAACAGGAGTGCAAGAGACTACAGTGTTTAAAATACTTAACATAAGAGAGGCGTGTGTTAAGACTAGACAAGCCCTCGTTCGAATGCCTGCAAACCTTTCCGCGAAGCTTAACAACGAGGGGAGAATAAATGTAGGATGGGTTAGTTGCAGAATAAGACTGAAAACAAAGCCTTATATATGCCTTAGATGCCTAGATCATGGTCATCGGGAAAAAGAATGCAAAGGCGAAGATAAAACCAAGCTGTGTAGAAAATTCTGTCATCCTGGACACTTGGCCAGAGAATGTCAAAAACAGTTAAGATGTATTTTATTCGTAGCACATTGTGTTTAGACAGCTGAAAACTCTTAGCAAAATGATGATAAAATGTCTTTAAATAAACCTCGGAAGCCCACGATTTAATGATACAATAAACCACAGAGAATGAAAGTAATATCGTATTGATAAGTGAACCCTACAGAAAACCATCTTCAAAAATTTGGTATAAAGATTCCACACGTAGAGCAGCATTCATGATAATTAGCATACGTCTTAATATTAATGAAGTATGTGAGAACAATGCTTGTTTCGTTTACGCTACCATGCTATTTTTCTCAAACCATGGAGTACGACGGTTTTGTGTACGCGGTAAATGAACTCGAAATGAGTATTAAAGGGGCAGGAGGAAAGTTCATTGTCGGAGGCGACTTCAACAGTAAATCGCCCGAATGGAATTCCAAGAAACTCGATAGAAGGAGTATTGTTATAAGCGAGCTAATAGCCTCTCTTGGATTGAATATCTTCAACAGTGGTGATAGTCCAACCTTTATAAGAGGCCAAAAAACAACCAGAACATGAACTCGAGAATCCTCGGGGAGGTGTCTCTAATAGACTACCAATACATAACTTTTAACATTACCGATAGAACCGACAGGGTCAACCACGAAGCAGAACTCCCAAAATGGAATGTCAGAAAACCAAATGGAAGAAATTTCTCCGAACAGCTTAAACGTGACAAGTAAAGAGACCTACTTCTTAGAAACAATGGTGACTGCGAGTCTTATCGCTCTTGTCTGCGAGGTAATAACGAAAGCCTGCAATGCAAGCATGCCTAGGATGCAGAAGTATGAAAACAATGAATGAGGCTATATATATGGGCCCCATTCCACAAAATAACTTATCAACTTTTCACTTTGCACTTGTTAAAGTTTTCGCCAATTTGCTTTATGTTCCTTACAACAATAAAATTTGATGAGTGATAAGTTGAAATTGATAAGTGTAATTTTCAAAGCCTTTCCAATTTTTATATTATCTTTACAAAATCTGTTCCACGTACGTTCTCTTATGCAAAGTTAATATTAAAAAGTGTTTCGTTCCACAAAAACTTTAAATTCTAACTTTGCAAAGCAATTTTGATAAGTTTGTAAAAAATTTTCAAGGTAAACGATCGCTTTACAAATTCATATCGTATATGTACATACATATATAAATACAGGAACATTTTTTTGTAGTTGATTTTTGAGTATCTTATCACACAATATAAATTTATTTTCTAATTTCTTAGAATTAAAGTGTCTAAAAGAGTTTTATGCCCCTATTGCGGTTCTCCACTTTTGTAACAGTTTGGGTGTCTTTGGTAAATTTGCATTGCCATTCTCAACTCGACTGGCAGTTGGCTTTTCAGTTGTGTATCTGTTTTTTCGTGGTATTGCCGTTTTCAAATTTGTAAAAGTTTGGTCGACAGAAACGTTATAAATACACAACTGTTTATTAGTAGTTGAGTTGTTTTCAGTTTCAGTTGACTTTCATTTTTAAAAGCAAAAAAAAAAAAAAATAACAATGAAAAAACCATAAGTAGAAAGATTTGTTATAATTAGTCAATTCACAAGGTATCCTAACATGTCATATTGTCAAAATGTCCTAATATTTCACAATGGTTTAAAAATATTGTTGTACGGCTCAGCCGCTCAGCGCTGGACTTTTCTGATTAATTACGACAGCGCAATAAACACAGCAAGCAACGTTCTATTTATTTAAGACACTTTTTGTTAACAAACCAACAACAATATTTTTAAACCATTGTGAAATATTAGGACATTTTGACAATATGACATGTTAAGATACCTTGTGAATTGACTAACTGTATATTAGAATTTCACAGCATTTAATACATTCGTAGATCTTTGAAAATTACAACTAAAGCACAATTTGAGAGGCTTGTTTTTAATCTAATGGAAAAAACCCAGAGATTGCACGTGGAAAACCAAAATTTGGTATGACCAAAAATCAGTGTAAAGATATATGGGACTTTAACACATAACTTTTATAGAGGAGGAATAGCCACTACGCGAACAGGTGATTTTTAAATTATCTTTGATTTCATCCAGTAAATAACAAAACGCTTCCTTGTTCAGTCGGAAATAACTTTTATATCTACAAATTAAAAATTATTATTTAGTTACGTTACTAATTATAAGTTCTTACTTGGCATTAGGTAGTTCAAGAGGGTTGGAATCATCAGGAATTTTTCTTCTTATACGTAGCACATCTGTACAAGAGTTTTCATTTTCATCATCATAAAATAAATCGATACTAATATCCATTGTAAATACTTTTTATTCAACACAACAATTAAAAATACTTTTAGTTAAAAAAATTATTTAATTTTATAAAATGTTCATTTGTCAAACGTTATATTTAAAGTTGGCAAATCGATATTTTAAGTTGGCAACTTTATAGCAAACTCAACTAAAACCCGTTGGGTATCACAATACCAAAAATGAGCTTAGTTGTGCATAAGTTGGGTTGACTCTCACACGACCAAACTGAGTTGAGTGGAGAACCGCAATAGTGGCATTAATTTATTTTGCAAACACACGTACACACATGAATTAACGGTGGTTGAAAAGTCCAATGCTTTTTGTTGCTTTAAAATGTTTTTGTTTTTTTTTGTACTTGCAAAAAGACACGCACACACATGAGTGCAAAGACTGTTGGTTTTTTTAAATGTTTACGTTTTTAACGCACTGGTTCTCTCTTAAGTTGCATGTACATGACATGTTTTTTACTTGTCAACATTTGAAGTCATAATGTCAAGTGGTCGAATTTCGGCCACCGGACGAAACTAGTTGTTATAACTAATGCAGCTTTCAAAATGTTAAGAAGTAAGTTTTTGTTTGACGATATTGAAGAAGCGGTTATAACAAGAAATTATAGAGACCGAATAATTTTTTCGGGACTACAAAACTTTAATTTTAAAGAGTGCTTTCGTTTAAATCAAATCCAAGTTGTTTCATGTTAAATAATATTGGAGAAAAAAATTAAAAATTAAATAACAATGCACAGTGCAGTAATGCTTCGTCGGCTGAAAATTAATTGCTACTGTGCTTGTAATGGCTTGGAAATGGTTGCCAGTACCATGGAGTTACAGCTTTGCATGGTGTTGCAAAATTACCAGTTTGCAGACCATCCATGCCAGGACACTCAGGGCTCCCGGGTAAAGATAGAGCTGATGAACTAGACAGAGCTGGTTCAAACGCCCAAATGGTGGGCCCGAACACTTTTGTAGGATAAGCTGGGCCTCTATCCAGACCCTTTTGGAGGACTTGGCCTTCAGAGAACATGAGAGATACTGGTTATCGCCTCCGGGAATGCGTCAGGCAAAGGAACTGATCTTTCCCACAATTACAATAGGGATGAATGGTCTCAATAGACAGGAACTACGATTGGTGGCGGCCTATCTAACTGGTCATCACAAGGTCAAGTACCACCTTTTTCGGATGGGCTAGGCAGAAGATCAGTAATGCAGATTATGTCTTGATGGAGACAAATCCACTGGGCATCTGCTGTGTGACTGCCCACCGCGGGCAAGGGCTAGGTGTAGTAATATGAGGCACGGCACGATTAGTACATCACTAGTCGGTGCAACACTGGAAAAAGACCTATTTAAGTTCCTATGGCAAGTAGAGGGGCTTTTGGCCAACGCAGTAGGAGTGAGTACAATAGACCTAAATTGGTCGCAGTGCCATCTCTGACGAGGGGAAAACTCTCTGCTGTCTCGGAAAAAATACCATCCATTGAGTTGTCGACGTTTTAATGTATGTTTTATTGCAAAACACAGTGCGGCAGCCAGTTTATCTAATTTATTAACCTTTAAAATGAAATGTAAACTTGAATATGTTCTAAGTACTTACTTTATTATTTTGAATATTAGCAAATAAAATATATTTTTTCTTTAATAACATTTAACGCTCCAAGTCTTTTTCCATTTTATACTTTTCGGCTCATATTTACAATTTATATATAGCAATGCAAAGTGAAAAGTGATAAGACAAAAATTTAAAGATGATTAAATTCTTTGTAGATCACATTGCACAATCACTTACCTTAGTGCAAAGTGAGATTTGCAAAGAAAATTGTGGAACAGAAACTCTTATCGCTTTGCCAAAAAAAAAACCAATTTAATAAGTACAACATGAAAAGTTGTTTTGTGTAATAGGGCCCTGGTCCTCGATATGTGGCCTGAGCTATTGCTGAAAATCTTCAACAAATGCTTGTCAAGTGGAATTTTCCCAAAGCGCTGGAAAAGGTAGAAACTGGTTCTATTGACAAAGGGCGACAAACCGTCAAATGAGATAAACTCATACAGACCACTTTGCTACATTGGGGAAACTGTTGGAATATTTCATATTACAACGGCTAGAAATGGAAATTTAAAGATTAGGAGGACAATATGGCTTTCGGAAGGGAAGAAGCCCGGCAGACGCAATACAGGAGGTAGTTGGTGAAGCGCAAGGAGCTCAGGACTCGGTGGGGTTCTGTGCCATCACAATACTAGACGTTAAAACGCGTTTAACATGGGCAAATGGAGTGTTGTCTTAGAATCCCTTAGAAAGAAGGAGACTGGATGTATAATATGCTTAAAGACTTCCTCAAGAACCGTATTCTACTATATGAATCGGAAATTGGCATGAAGGAATACTGCATTACCGCAGGAGTCCCACAGGGCTCGGTACTGGGTCCATTCCTGTTGTAGTGTATTGTGCAAGGTGTGTTGGTTTTAGAGTAGTTTAAGGGTATGCGGTGGCGACTTATGAGATACACCAACACACCTTGCACAATACACTTCATGTAGTGTATGTGTGTTTATGTGTACTGGCGTATAGTCCCTATAACCCTTATTTATTTTAAATAGCTGTTAGGGTACCAGCTGATTCACAAGGCGTTCAAAGGAACTGCCGAATTATGAGCCTTTCAATTAAAACTAGGCAAGTTACTGCCGGATTAAGTAGTTAATTTCAAGTCTAATTTATTTTCAATTTACTGGTGCTTATATACTATACATGATATGTCGGCTCCTGTGTCGACAAGAAACGTTAATTCTTTACTTTTGTATTTAGCGATTATGTAGTTTGTGTTATTATTAGAAACTTTAAATACCTTTAATTTTGGCTGTCCGGAATATCCCTGTATTCCGAGCCTTCCCCGTTTCCCTCGTCTTGTACTACATGTATATTTCTTCTATTGTTATTATTTCCGTAGTTGTTGTTGGTTCTATTGGAATTATTATTGTTGTCATTCCTGTAGTCTCTATTACGGTTGTAACTGTTGTTTGAGTTATTGCTATTTCTAGCGTAGTTGTCAAAGTTCCTGTTATTTCTGTTACTGTTTGAGATATTGTTTCTACTGTTTGGCAAATTGTTGTTATTCCTAGTGTAGTTGTCAAAATTTCTGTCGTTTCTATTATTGTTTAAACTGTAGCTATTATTATTTCTATTGTTTGGGAAACTATGGTTCCTATTTTGATGGAAATTATTATTGCTATTTCTGTTGTCGATATTATTACGCTGTTGTTTTTGTATGTACAGCATCGAGTTAGTAGTCAGTTTATTTTCATTTTCTAGTTCTAATGCAAGTTCAACTGCGTCTTGCAAGGTCTTCGGACGAGCTGCAAAAATGGCCGTCTTTAAATTGTCATTTATACCTCTTTTAAAAGTATCTAGAGAAAGCTTTGAGTTTAATTTGATTATAACATTTTTCTCTGCTTCTGTGGCGTCATTACCAAGTTCTTCTATTCCTAACTTGTTCAGGTTGTCTATTGTCGTCATTATTCTTTCTCTGAATGTATTAACAGACATTTTCCCTTGGTAAATAGTGCTTAATTTTGATTGTAATTCTGGAATGGTCTTTGTACTTTTGTACCTCTGTTGTAATAATGATTTTAATGCATTGAAATTTTCTGGCTTTGCATAACTACCTATTGCCGTTCTTACCCCTGAAGTCAATTTTGCGTGGTATACGTACTGTAAGAAATCTTGTTTTGCTGTTACAGCTAGAGTTTTCTCAATGAGTTCTGCTGTTATCAAGAAACTTTCTAGTTCTTCATAGTTTCCAGCAAAAAGTGGGAGTGCTTTAGACACTGTTTCTAAATTAAATGCTGCCATTTTGATGTCTTTGTTTTCTATTTTAGTATTATTCTGGATTAAATATTCTTTGATTTTCTTTGTTATGTTATTGAATTCTAATTTAAGTGCTGATGCTTTTTCCTCGTCTTTTTCTTCAACTTGTGCTATTTCAAACTCTCTTGTTATAGCTGTTATTTCTTCTAACCTAATGTTAATTGTCTTTTCTGTATATGTCCTTCCTGGACTTTTCTTTAAATTTTTCAATATATCTTTTAGTTTTTTGAGGCTCTCCTCCATTACCATAAAATCAGTTATATGGTAATTTTGTTTTTATTTTGTTGTTATAAGTAGTAGCACATTTCTAAATCCTTAATACTATAGGTAATGTTTAATTACATTTTGTTTATTTATATCTTATATTATTTATTATATTTTATATTATTATTTTTATAAAAAAAAATTTCTTATTTATACATTGAAAATAGTAAAAATATTCTTAAAAACTAAGGAATTATTTATGTGTGTTTAATCTTTATACTACTGTTATTTTATTCTTATTGTTGTTTTTATATTTACTAATAAGTTTCTGAATCCTGTATATTACAGATAGGACTATAACAATCATTAATAATATTGTAGTTATTTTGAAACATTATAAATATTCTTCTATTATTGTCTTCTATTTAGGATTGCATATATTAATCTAATAATGTAAGCAATTACCAATAATGCTAGGATAACTATCATTATAATTTCGAAAATATTTAAGTTCTCATTTTCAACCTCGTGTTGTACTCTCATTGTACTTGTCGTCCTTATATATTCTAATAGCTGATCATTGCTATGTTTGTTTTCGGAATCTTCATGTTTTCCTACTTCATACCCCGCAAAAATTAAAGGGATTGCTTTTAAGATATTTTTCCACCATGTCATTTTGAAATCTTCTTTGCAATGTGGTGTCTATATTTAGAATGCTTAGTCTTAGTTTGGCAGGAATAGTCTAAAATTTTCTTTACCAGCCTGGCATATCTACAAAAGGATCTGGAGTGGACAGGATCTAAAAAGTTTAGCCTGACAGGATAATTAATTTGTTGTGGTCCTAGTGGTCCGAGTGCAGGATCGCCATGTGTTTATAATAGTTTTTTATAATAATTGATAATTAAAAATACAAAAATATTAATAAATGTTTAAAAATGTTTTGATAATTTTAATAAAATAATTATTTAACATTACTGTTTCTATATATTTTGAACAAATTAAAATAAATACAATATTTTTCGTTTTGTTTTTATAATATTTAAAAAATTTTTCCTTGTTTTACTATTTTTTTTTCTTTTTAATTTATGTTCATTAAAAGGTTTCATTTTTCTCTTCTTTTTTATTATTAAAGCCATTTCATTTATTTTACCCATTTTTTTAAATTATTCAATCTTAGTTCTATTTTCATCTATCAAAACATTAGAATAAAAAAAATTTTGTTTCATAGTGGTAACAGACCATAGACCATTGATATCACTATTTTCACATAAGAATCCTTCATCAAAAATGACAAGAATTAGACTAGATTTAAGCGATTATGACTTTACGATAGTTTATAAAAAAGGAAAAATTAACACTAATGCGGACGCATTATCAAGAATAGAAATAAACTCAGACGTACTAAAACAAATGATACCATTAGAAAATTATGAAAAAGAAAAAAGAATTCTAATAAACAAAATAAGGGCTATAGGGACCAATACACATTAGGGAATATACACTTCACATCCTACACTATCCTGCCATCACACTTCTAACACTACAGGTGTGTTGGTTTTAGAGTAGTTTAAGGGTATGCGGTGGCGACTTATGAGGTACACTACACCCTCACCGCTAAGAGAAAAATTAGGGGATTGATTTTTCTTGATATATTCATAGTACCGACAATGTTCATAAAATAATTCTTAATTTCTATTTATATATTTTATGTGTTTTTGAGATTTTTATAATTTTTAAAGTAATTCTTAATGTCTATTTATATAAAGTTTTTATATTTTATGAACATTTAATTATTGTTGTCCGTTAGTGTAAGTGGTTCCTTAATATGTTTGGTTTGTTTGTTTATGTTACACTTGTCACAGTATTTTACGAATTGTTTTATCATCTCATTCATATTTTTCCAAATGTATCGCTGTTTTAATTTAATAATTGTTTTTCTTATTCCTAAGTGGCCTGCGTGTGTGGCGTTGTGGAATTCATCGATGAGTTTATATTTCAGTATGTCATTTGTTATTCTTGTTGGGGCATTGTAAATAAATATTTTTAGTTGAGGACTTTTGTTGTTTATTCTTATCTTTGTATAGGCTTCTTTAAAATCTTTCATTGTATATACTTTAAATATTTTATCATTCTTTGCTAGCGCTAGTTCTTTTATATTTTCCTTGTTCATTTTAGATATCAGTTTCCTCAGAATCGAATCTAGTTTCGCTGAGTTATCGCTGAATCTTGCATGCATATTATTATCATTTTGTATGTTTTTGGCATGTAACTTCTTCATAATCGAATCTTGTTTCGATGAATTATCATTACATCCTTTATTCATATGATTATTATCTTGGGTACGTGATTTCTTCATAGTCGAATCTTGTTTCGATGAATTATCATCACGCCCTATTTGCACAACGTTATCTTTTATATATATATATCTATATCCTCTATATTTTCAAATTTATTAAACTGTACTTTCTTCATTTTCTTGACGTCATTTATGGATGTGCATTCCCATATTAGAAGTTGATCAGACTCCTGAGAGATGCATTTTTCCACATTATTTCTATTCGCGTACGCTTTATTTATATCTATTTCTTCATTATCATAAACTTTATTTGCCTCATTATTTGTAACTTTATTTGCCTCTTTTTCATTTCTCTTTGTCATTGTAGTGTATGTGGGGTGGCAGGATCGCCATGTAGTGTATTGTGCAAGGTGTGTTGGTTTTAGAGTAGTTTAAGGGTATGCGGTGGCGACTTATGAGGTACACTACACTGTGGAACGTCATGTACGATGGATTACTGGACCTAAAATTACAAAATGGGTCAAAGATTATATAATATGCTGAAGATGTTGCGCTAGCCATCACTAAGATATGCCCAGAACTGTTGAGAATCATATCAAACGATAGCAATGCCCGTTGCGATAGATGGCTTAACAACAACGGCTAAAACAGAGGCAATACTTATAACCGATCTTAGGGCGTTCGGAATAATAAGATTTTCCGTAAAACAGGGGGAAGTATCTTTTAAACGGAGTCTTACATATTTAGGTGTACAACTGGGCAATAGATTTAACTTTCATGAACACGCAAAGAAGGTGACAGACAAGGCGTTAAAGACGCAAAAACCTTTGGCAGGATAATGTCAAACTGCAGGGGTGCAAAAGACTCAACAAGAAGATTAACAAATACTCACAGATGATATACGCCGCCCTAACGTTTGCGGTGGAAATGAATAGGGGTTACGCCGTAGCTCAACTGCAGAAACCACAAAGAATAACTGCCCTTCGTGTGATATCTGCATATCGCACAGTATACTGGCTGAAGTTAGACCTATAGATTTTATGGTAAAGGAACGCGAACAAATTTTTAAGATGTCAAGAATGGAGAACACTGGACTTACTGATGTTAGCACAGCAAATATTAATAGATGCTTCGGACGAACGATTGGATAATAGTGAAACGGGTCGGTGGACCTATAGGTTGATCTCAAATATCCGACCATAGATTGAAAGAAAGCATGGAAACAAGAACTACTTTAAAACGCATATCATGACTTTACCTACATAAGTTCAAATTTAAGGATTACAAATACTGCTAGGAGTGCGGCAGTGACGATGAAACTGCGGAACACAATCCGTTCCATTGCTCGAAATTGAAATGTAAGAGGACACAACTGAACGTTAAGCTGCATGTTGTACTAACATCTGAAAACATGGTGGAAAATATGTTAAGATCAATGGAAACATGAAAATGGTGAGAAGACTTTATTAGTTACATAATGAGAGAGAAAAGTCGTAGAATTCCAAACCCCTAATCTCTTGTAGGATGGGGTTAAAGGTTTTCGAAACCTGGATTATGTAGACGTGTAATGTACCGGGAGGGATTAGAGAATAAATCGTGGGACCACTAGATGATAGTGCGCTATCACTATGTTCTTTAAAAAAGAAAGCATATATGTATATACATACATATACATACATACAGCAATGATAACAAGGAGAAGAAAAGTGAAGAAAAAAACAGCGTGATTTCGGAGAACCCATTCATTAGGAAATCGGTGATTAAAAGATCAGCAACTGCAGCTGTGGCTGGTAAAACATCAGTTAATAGTGGAAACTCGCAAAGGGAAAGTATTGAAAGGCTTGGATAAAAGGTAAGTGAGGTGGTAGCATTTATTAAAACCAGGTCGAATATACACAAGGACATTTTTTTAATGTCGAATCAGACACAGGCGATTTTTTTACAGATGTCTGATGAACTATAAAGTGCAGCAGTTAGTTGCCCTAAACCCGTTCTCCTGAATATAGGAATGCAAACTGAGGAAGTAGAATTATCGATGAATAACATTGCTATTAGTTCAACGGGAAGTATACCGAAAAAAAGAAGAATAGCATTCCAAGAAAGGTGAACGGCATCGACAAAAGTGTTGCTTAAGTCTCAATTGATACCATGTCAAAGGAAAATAAATCGACTGAAGCAAGGGGTTAAAAAGTGGTAGAGGCCGAAAAAACTCTGATTGGATCATAGTACCAGGAAAGGCCAAAAGAGGAAAAAACCGACAAGATCTGATACCCTGGTCATTCAAACGTGTGGAAAAACGTCCTATGCGGACATTCTTAGAATATGAAATGGTTCTGGCGGGTCCATGATTTTCCATGGGTCCCCAGTAGGGTACCTCTCCAAAAATTTGTCTTTATATACTGTGATGGAGAGCATGAAACCATTTTGCCCTTGAAATGGTACAATTTAAGATTTGTTAGATCCCAACAGTGCTACCTTTATGGCCAGTTCCAGCGAAAAGTCTACTTTTTATAACGTAACCCCAGAAGTAATTCAAATTGTTTCTAAAAAAATTTTATATGTATAGTTTACTTTTATATATATTGTTGTAAAGTGCAACTAATTTTATATTACGTTACAAAAGGGGTAACAACATGGTTCTAAAATACAAGATTATTTGCTTTCTGGCGTTACATTACATAAAGTAGACTTTTCGCTGGATATTCACATATGTACCTTTAAGCGTGCAAAGATTTTTAAATTTGATAACTTGGAAAATAAGTATTTATAAGTTCGGAGCTTACTAAAAAAGGTATTATAGAAAAAGTCTTGCCCAATTCGCCGACTTATGCAATGTTGTAATTTAAGTCAAAATTTACTTCTGTGTTTTGTAACGTCACGCCAGCGCATATTTTTGCTTATATCTGCAAATCCTTAGGGTTGATTGTTGTAGTGCTACTTTATTACTTTGCAAATATAAAAAAAATTTTTTTACAAATTTGACTTCTTCATTTAATTTTTTTTGCATTTTGCCGTATAAATATCACGTCACATCAAAATGTAAATGCCCATACATATTATTGTACAAAATTCAGAACTGTTAAATGACCTCAAACTGTGATATACCGACCTAAACTTTATATTAGGTATACATTTTAATATAACAAAAAAATCTTCAACGCTTAATTAGTCAAAAAGTTATTTTGGCACTTGTAACCCTTTGCTTTCAGCCCCTCAATTATAAGTATTTAGTATAGAACGAAATACATATAAGTGTTAATACCGGTTGCTATTTCCAATCAGCATTATTTAGTGTTGAATATGGTTCGGAAACGTTGTTTTGATAGATTTTTAAACAAAATATTTATTTCCTTTTTACACTACCTTGTTTATGGAAAACTGTAAGCAAATTTATTAAATAATAACCAGTTTTTTGCTTGGGCCTTAAGAAATCTTCACAGCACATATTTTTTCTTTTTTCTTGACGAGCACTGAAAATTCTTGTAAATCAAGACCGTCTGGTAAGCCTAGCTGGATAGTATTAGATTGATTATCCGTTTTTTTTTTTAATTTTACCGTTGGTTAAAGATTGATGTTTGACTTTAGACTGGCAGTCGCAGCAGTGGTGCAAAAGGTAGAACGCAAAGAATTCTCTGCCCATGTTCTGTAACTCTCCCGTCGAGAAACTATTCGATTGAAATGTGTGATATGAAACAAAAATTCCATAAATTGAAACAAACAACTGTTTTTCTCACTTAACTGCTTCTGTAACATTTTTGGCGTGTAATTGCTGTCACGTTAGGAAATTACTCGCCAATTTACAGAAAAAGTGTATCTTTAAAAGTTTTTTGGAAAAGTTCCCGCTTTGACCCGCTGTCAAATAAACAAACTCACGCAAAAAATGGGCCGAGAATAAATGTTTACACTCAAAAATATAAAAGAAATGCAAAATGCAATGAATAATAACTCGAAAGAGGTAATTATTTTGTTCTTGCCAGACTTTTTCATTGTTAACTTATTTTGCTTTTAATATTTTTGAAATATGCACGAATGCTTCCAAAGCCATTTTTTAAACAACAAACATTAAAGTCGCACTTTACATTATTTGGTATAGCCGACGGCTGTATTTTCGCCGCCGCCGTTGAAAACTTATCAATTGAAGTAAATTTTAGCAGCCGTCAATATGTTTGACTGGCATTCTCAACATCTGCAATTTCATATCGGCTTCGAGTAAAATATTTTGACATTTATAACGTATAGCGGTAACAGTAAACGAATTTACGCACTATTCTGCTACACTCTTCTTTGGCATTACCAATCCAAACAGTTTCCCCTGAAAGAGCAATCAATGCCCTTGCCCCAGCGTGGCAGTTTTCGAGGTACAGATTTCGTAAATATAAGGTTACAAAGAGTGTTTTCTTCGGTAACAACAGTGGGAACCTTGAATTGTACGGTAATGATGCATTAAGCAACCTCCCACCTACCCTAATTAGTGAGAAGTTTCGCTTAATCTCGGTGAAATTGTGTGTAAAGGGTGTTATTTGTATATTTGATGGCAACACCAGAGACTTCTGTAACTTAGCAATCTCCTCAGAAAAGTTTTCTTTCTGGACAATTTCTACGAGTCGATATAAAGCCCAATTCATTTCTCTAGCAGCAGCGTTCTCGCATTTTGAAACTTCTCGTTTCTTGCAATAATTGATGAATCGTAGCACATAGCACACGATTCTTAATATTTTCTTTAATGAAGAGCGATCTTCTACCAATTTTAAGAAAACATTTTTTAAATTCTCTACTGCAACGAAAACATTTACTTTTCTTTTCTCCAATGAAACTTGATCCTCTGTCAACTCAAAATGACCGTTGACAGGACACATAGATATATCCGTTAAAAGAAATGATAGACCATTTAGCCACATTGAATTCCTTATTTCATCCACATCACATCCTCTTGATACAATGTCAGCCGGATTTTTCCGAGTAGGCACGTGGCGCCGTGAAACACGGTCTGACCATTCCTGTATCTCAGCAACTCTATTTGATACGAATGTCGTTAGACTGGATGGATGAGTTTTGATCCAATGTAAAGTTATTTCTGAATCAGTCCAGAAGGTTACACTCTCGATTTCAAAGCTAACTAATTTTTTAATTCGACTCCACAATTTTTCTGATAAGTTTGCTGCACACAGCTCCATTCTCGAAAGAGATTTTGTCTTGAGTGAGCCACTTTCGATTTGGCTGTCAGCAATCGACAATGTAAAGTACAAAATTGCTACTTCTTACATATAAACAGCATCCATAAGCTCGAATTGAAGCATCTGAAAATCCATGTATTTGGACTGATGCTGAAGAAGTAGTGTGGACGAATCTTGGGATTTGAATAGAATAAATTTTCAACAAATTCCGTCTTTTAGCATCAAAGGACGATCCGAGAAGCTTAGTATTCTCAAAATGTGTCTCACAATTTAGCTGTTCTTCTGTAAACATAATATTGGATTGATTTGGAATTTCTTCCAGTTCCAAAAATTTACGCACAGTTGCATCAATGGCTTGCTCGTTTTCCATAATGTTGCTTACATGACAAACATTTGAACCTGAGCCCTGTGACTGATTATATTTTCCAGCTACAATCCAGCCAAACGCAGTCTTTTGCAGCACCGGAAGGCCCGGCTTATTTTTAACACACATTTCGCCCCCAATTAACAAATCTACCTTTTGCGGTCTATAGAAATCAGGATCTACGAGTTCAATATTTTTAGGAATATTCCAGTTAGTCGTGTAAATTCTACGAACAGGTTGAAAGTTCGTAATTGAACTTAATACCCAAAACTTTGAAGAGAAATGAGTAGAATTTACCCTTGCCACAACAGTAATATCCATATTTGTCTTAGCAACCGAATTTGTTTCGCCTATACCTGTAAATTTAGTCTTCCTCCTTTTCTTTTAATCCGAAGTCTTTGAGCTAGTAATCAAATTAGTCTGAGAACCGGAATCCAATAATGCTCTAGCAAATATAAAATCAGCTGAAGAGCTCTTTACTTTAACCATTGCTGTGGCAAGAATAACATTTTCCTCAGATTTTGCGTGATTTACTGCTGAGTAAGAACAACCTGGCAACTCTTGGGAAACATTTCTTGAATCGGAAGCAGTATTTGTATTTTGAGCATCAGAACTATATCGATGTAAAAGTGTATTATGCGCTCCGCCACATACTCTGCATTTTTGAGCAGTACATCTAGCAACAGTGTGGCCTTTTTTAAGACAATTTATACATGCCGGCGCGGCCTTTATAAAGTCAAATCTCTGAAGCACAGGCACGGCAGTGAAATAAGGGCACTAACGTTTCATATGTTTTCGATGCGAGAAGTTCTCACCAAAGTTACAGAACATTGGTACTGATGATGGGAATGTGGTTTTTCCCGAAACATGTAATTCTACACGAATTCAATCCCTTGTTTAGTCAAGAATAAAATTATAACAAAATTTAAATTCGTTACATGTTGTAAATTCCTTCCTTCACTAAAAACAATCACAAAACTTCAATTAAGATCCAACAGTTCAATGAAAAATCACACTTGTTATTATAGAAATTGTTAAGATTTGTTCAAGATTATTGCTAACAATTTATTAACAGTATGAAATTTTAATTAAACTGCATAAATTTTAGGAACTCATTTCAAACAAAATTTCAAAAAAATGGTATTATTTTAACAAACTTAGGCGGCCCGCAATACCCCTGATGTAAGAAATATAAGCGATATAGTGATATTAACCGTACAGTTATTATCCAAAAACTTCATATCTAGGACACGTATTAAGAAACAATAAATACAAAATTTTACACGAATCCTTAAAGGAAAGATTTAAGGAAAACATGGTAGAGGCAGAAGAAAAACATCATGGCTGAAAAATATCCAGGACTGGTCCGGACATAGCGATGAAAATACCCTCATTTAAAATTTAAATAAATTGTTTATGAAAACTCTGTTAATGTTTGAAGTAAACACCTTTGCGTACTGTAATTTCTTCTTTAAGCCGGTAATTTTTAGTGGGTCATAGGGTAATAAAAAAATAAAATTTAGCTTTAGCATCACTAGTATACACAATCATTGCGTAGCCCGAAATAGGTCGTGCGTCACAAGCTCTGCGATAGGTTTGTTTATATTTCTTACGCAGACAAACGGCGAAAAAGTTGGGACACGGTAACCATGCTTGGTTTTAGTTTTCAAGTATTTTAGTAAATAAAGTTACTTTGTTACATTTTAAATAAAACAGAAGTAAGCTATAAAAATAGTTTTTAGTGTGTTTTTGTTAATGTTTTATTTTTTAAGTATTATTTGTTTAATACGCTTACACTATATCTCTCTCCTTGCACAAACTGCATACAACTTTCTCAATTATAAAAGCTGTTAGTTATTCGTCGTTTTTAGCATGGCTGTCAGATGTGGCGATTTCTCGCCAAACGTGGCGATATCTAACCCTATTATTTGCACTGCTCACCAAAACTTGAACAATTCGTTAAAAAGTAAGTGTCATTAAAGCTTCATGCAAGTGTTGAAAAAACTCCACTAAGCTTCGCCTTTGAAATAGAATGCAGTACCAACTTCTTGACGCGTTATTACGAGTTATAAGTTATATGAATGTAAATAGCACATGTTGCACTTCTGTTGTAATTTCACAAGATATTTATGTTGAATAAAGTCAATTCCAATTCAAAACATTTCAAAAAAAAGAAGGCGATAAAATATGCCTTGACGTTGAAGTGTATAGCGCTTTATATATAATATATAACTGCAACTTCATTCATATGCTTATCCAATTTCTTTGCTTAAAGCTAATAAAAAAAAATATTTTTTGTGTTGATTTTTGTAGAAAAGTATTTTATAGTTAACATTTTACCTTATGGTACTCACTAATCATGTCGACTTCATATAGATGCGATTTTTTTTTGCGAATTTTAGCGATTCGAAAACCCATTTTTTTAGGATTCATAAAATATGTTTTTAATAATATAAAAAATGTATATTTTACTTTCAAAAATTAAAAAATAAAGGCTCTGGCGTTTTTTGACATTGAATTTGGCGAAAAAGGTCAAAATAAATCTGAAAACCCTTAAAAATACTTATGCTTTTAAATATTTAAACATTTCCAGTAATACGGTATTAAGTGCCAAATTTGAAGGAAATGGTATTTTAATTTATCTCAAGTAATTTAAACCACCCTGTGGTGAATGAGGGTATACTAAGTTTGTCATTCCGTGTGAAACATGACCGCATAAAGTATATATATTCTGGCTCCTTGCGTTATTCTTAGTCGATTTAGCCACGTCCGTCTGTCTGTTTGTCTGTTGAAAACACGCTCACTTTCGAAAAACGCAAAAGGAAAGAACAAACTTGGTATCAAATTGCTTGTAGTTATCCTAAGTTTGGGATTGAAAATTCAGCAACATCGGCTCAGTAGTATCAGAGCTATGAATCAAAATGTGGAACCACCACCCTAAAAAAATTTAAAATTTTGATACAAAAACTAACATAAATGGTGGAATAATACACAGAATGACATAAAATTTTCCACGAATTCGATTTATACGACTGCAAATCATACTGTTACGTGAAGATCATTCCATAATTGACCATAGGCCCTATATAAACCCTTTCTCTCGGAAAACAATTAAGTACGCCTAAAACCGCAATAAATAACGCTATCATACTTAAATTTGGTACGTCACAGTTTTCTAGGACCAGAAATCACACTGTTAAATTTGTTTTAAGATCGGTCCATAATTTACTCTAGGCTCCATATAAACCCTTCTCTCGGGATTCTGTTTATTGCGCCTAAAAGCAAATAAAGCCAACTTTGGGAAAATAATTAAATTCGCCTAAAACCATCACAGATATAGATATTGCGGCGAAATTTCTAACTTAACTGTGAAATTCACTGTTAACGCTAAAACTAATTACGCTGCTTTATTGAAATTTATTCTAATTTATTTTTTGTAATAGCAGAAATCAATCTTCAGAATTTTGGGATGATTGGTCCATAATTTACCATAGGTTTAATACAAATTACCCCTTTAAAAATTATTTAAGTTCGGCTGAAACTGTTACGAATGCTGATATTTTACTCAAGCAAAGTTCTAACAAGAAACGCATAAAATGTTCATATTGTCGGTCAATAATTTAATTCAGGTCTAAACCACAACTAATATTAATGCTGACGTTCGTTTTTGTGAAGCTTAGTTAATAATATACATGTATTTATCATATAGAGCCCATACCTGTCGCTGGATGGGATCAAAGATTCGGCACAGCCGAATATGGCACTAACTTGTTTTCTAAATCAAATTTTACTCATTTTGCATACTGGTTAAAATTAATATTTTAAATTTATTACGTTTAGAGATATTTATTTTAATACAGTTTAAACGTTAAAAATTATAACACTTAAAACGTTAACTAACTTCTATACTTGTTTTTTATATAAGACTCCTATAAAGCGATTTTTGTTACATATACTTTGTACGTCTAGCATTTAATATACTCCCTTATATATATATATATATATATATATATATATATGCAATGGTAATTTTTGAAGAAATATTTTGCTGAAACATTTCTTCAAAAATTACCATTGCATTAAGAATTCTTGCACGCTGAACTTCTTACTAAAAATTTCAATAAAATATTTTTATAACAATTCGTTTTTAATAAAAAATAAATTTAACTGAATGCTATTTCATGTTTTAAAAACGCAAACTTTTTTACCAAAAAAGTAAAATTTTATCAGCCCATAAGCTGTCTAAACTTTATAATTTATTGCATTCATATTCCTCCGCTCGACATTAACATTCCTCTAGTTTAATCTTATCTCTACGATCAATTTTCATTTTCCTTGAACAATACAATAAGTGTATACAAAATAAAGATTAGATGATGTTATCGATTTTATGTTTTTATAGACATCATAAAAAAGTTTTTTCCTTTAGGTTGTTTTTTTTTTGCAAGTAACTTTTTCAATGAGTATCCAAAAAAATATATTCATTTGTATTAGAAATGATAATAAAAATATCACAGATAAATATTTTCATTATCATTTTTGCTAACGTCCGTCCAAAGGTGAGTGTCTATAATTTAAAACATGAACTATGAACACACCTTTATTTACGAACTTATCTAAGTCATTTAGAAATCTACTACATATTAGACACGTCAAAATTTTATTAATTGTTCACACTATATATTGACTATATAAAACATTTTAAGCTGAATTTAGTTTTTTATCGAGTTAATTTTAAAATTAGTGCCCAGTTCATCTATTTAGGAACAAAGACTTCGTTCGCTAAACTTACATTTAAAACAAAAACAAATTATAAAATATTTTAAAATTAACACGATAAAAAACTTTATATATTTTAAAATTTCTATATTTACCATTATTTAAGCATTCACTATCAAATAATTCGTAAAGCTACATGTACACGACATGTTTTTTAATTGTTCATAAGATATAGCCCTAGAATATTTGTGAAAATGGTTTTTCTCTAAAATAAATATTACTGAATTTATGAACCATTAAAGCGAACCATAGTGAGAATAATATCATTTTTAGCAAACTTTGTGGGTTCAAGCAAACGATCAAAATTTTTTTATATATTTTCCTTTTCTAATTTGGAATCAAAATAAGGGGTTTGCCAAGTGAAAATACGAAAAAAAATAACGGTCACACTAGTGGAGATCTATAAAGAAAAAATAAAAAGCAATGCCCTGCTCAATGTGGCTATCAAACATGGCAATGATATTGAGCAAAAAATTCTTGGAATTGACCATACGCAAATGGAGGCAGATAGAGTTCATTCCACAAAAGGAAGAGCTATGAAAAAAAGAGTAATTAACGTACCTTCAGAATTCATAGATTCTTGTAAAGATGCTCGAAAAAACCCTAGGCTCTATGATGTTATGTATTTAGATCATAAATTTTTCAAAACATATGATAACGTTCAATTTCTTAGGAGTCAAGACCTGGGCGTAATAAAGGTGATAATAAAGTTACAGAAATTAGAGCTATAAAGTACACCCCAAGCAAAGAAATATATTTTAAAATTCGTTTTTCTGATGTATGGAAAATATTACCGAAAAAAATTGATGATAAAAATCAACCTTACCCAATGAACACCACAAATTTTACGATGATGTGACTCACCTTTGAATTTTTTCTATTTTAGTTTTTACAATAAGAATTAAAATGTGCTTGAAAATGTATATAGTTATATTTTTGTATCTTTTCAATAGAAAAACACTGAGCTAGTCTTAAGAGTCTGTTTTTTTTTTTTTTAATAAAATTAATATAGAAAATTAAATCAAACTTATTTTAAAAAGTAAAACTGATTGTAGGAAAATGTGCTTAGTCCACAAAGCAAAATTTATTTTATTCTTTAAAATAAGAAAAGTCCAAAAAGTGCGAATTTCCTTCCCAAGATTTTGTGGAAATGGATTTTTGATCTAGGCCATTTAAAGAGAGCTATGGCGTTAAAAAAGAACTTAAAAAGCACAATATTTCATGAGTTTAGTGTTAAAGAAAATATTGAGCTTATTATCCTTAAAACCTCTGTGAAGACAATAAATATAATACCATTATATCTAAGAGCAGCTACTTGGTATGAAAGTTTTGAAATAGTAAAACATTTCTTAATAAATGAAGATGTAGAAAATCTCGTACTAATTGGAGACTTAAATATACGAATAGGAAACGAACAACAGTATCTAGATGAGTTTATAAAATACACTTTCAAAGCTGGTCTTGATATAAGAAAATCTAGAGATATACAAGTTGAAGCAGAGGGTAGAGCATTTCTTGAACTGTGTCAAGATTTTGGTTTACATATTACAAATGGTGGTACAAGAGGTGACGAAAATGGAAATTTTACTTTAATGAGTGGTGTTGGCGTATCGGTTAGTGATATTTGTGCTTTGGCTCATGATAATCTAGATTTAGTTGAGTCTTTTGTGGTAGAAAATCATCCTTGGTCTGACCACATGCCTATAAAGTTAACCCTAAATGTAAAAGTGAGAACTGTCCATAATTCGATGAATTTACTTCCAAAACTTAGATGGGATGAAAGCAAAACAGAGAAATAAAAAGAAAATCTCAATCGAGAATTATGCACTATAAAACAGCTTAAGAATAACTTGGATTTAAAAGATATGGTACAAATAATAAACTCGGCAAATCCTAACAGCAGCAACCAAATAGAAAAAACGCAATTAAATAAGGAAAATTAATGGTTTAATTACAGATACCACAACCTAAGAGAAAAATCCTTTAATGCATTGCATCAATATCGTCGAAATCCCACAAATGATAACAAAAAAAAGTATCTTGAAAAAAACAAGAAGTACAAAGAAATATGTGAATATAGTAAAATCGAATATAACAAAGGTATAGAAAATAAAATAAATCTTGTAAAAAATAACAAAGACTGGTGGAATCTAGTAAAGGAAATCAAGAATATAGAAAGACAAACAAGCCCTACACGCACATGAATTCAAGCAATACTTCTACGAGATGTTAAATCCTCCACAAACGTCAAACAATATTATGTATGCAGCAAAGTTTTACTCTGATTATGATCTTGATCGACCAATAAACACCATCGAAATTAAAAATGTACTTGCAAAAGCAAAAAATAATAAATCTCCGGGAGAAGATCGCGTAAGTTATGAATTTCTCAAAAATGCCTCTGATAGAATTTTTGAAGAATTTGCGATCTCCTATAACATTATATACGAAACGTCAAAATTAGATGAAACATTTACAAACAGTATAATTTTTCCAATTTTTAAAAAAGGGGAAAGGGAGAATAGAAATACTTATCGTGGGATAGCGTTTATGAATACAGTAGATAAAACATTTATGAGTATTTTGAATACTAAGCTTAACCAATGGCTACACAAACACAATAAAATAACAGAATTTCAAGCTGGTTTCGGGAAGGGTACTCAACTTCAGATAATCTGTACAATTTAGCAGCGATTGCAAAAATTTAATGAAAAAAAGAAATAATATGCTTTTTTTGTGGACTTTCGAGCAGCCTTTGACAAAGTGTCGAGAAAGTCGCTAATATATAAATTGCAAAGCATTGGCGTATCATCAAAATTGTCTCAAATGATAGAAAGTATATACAGCCATTCAAAATTTACTTATTGGAACGGAGAGGAACTGTCGGAGGAGTGTGAAACAGGGTCTGGCGTGAAACAAGGATGTTTGTTATCTCCAACGCTTTTTTCGGTGTATCTCAATGATTTACATGATTATATAGAAGGAGGTGTTACTGTAGGCACTGAAAATATAAGACTTTTATTGTATGCTGATGATATTGTGATTTTGGTAGATAATATCAACACAATGCAATCTATGATTAAGAAGCTAGAGACGTATTGTGAAATTTGGAATCTAGAACTCAATTTGAACAAATCTGAAATGATGGTATTGAGATATGGGGGCAGACTTTCTGCCCGTGAACAATGGATATTTAAGGGGGAACCTATTAGAGTGACAAACGAATATTCTTATCTCGGAGTAACAATATCACCCAAAATGTCGTTTAGAAAGCACATAGAAAAAGGAATGAATCTGAAAAAACAATATTAACGCCACTTGGAAAGAATTTTTAGCAAAAAAAGAAATCGGTTTGAAGGCAAAATTGGATCTTTTCCTATCAGTGTGTCGTGCAATTCAGTCGTATGGTGCTCAAGTATGGAGGTATTCGTTATTTGAAGAAGTGGACAAACTTTAACGCTTTTTTTAAAAAATATACTTAAACTGCCCTCATTTACTCCAACATACGCATTGATGTTAAAAACTGGTATAGAAAATAATTATATATACACACTAGATTTACATCTGAGATACATTATAAAAACTTTATTTGATTATAATGATAACCGTTTACCATGTAAGCTAAGCAAACTCACTATGGAAAGAAAATCGTATTGGTATAAACACATTGAAAAATTAGCTAATGATGTATGCTCGACACAAATTTGAGAATGCGTTTAAAGAGAGGACTGGGAACGCCTTAGACTTGATAAACTAACTGGCCTTAAAAGAAAAGAAAGAGAAAACAACTTACAACAGGCTACTGGAACAAACCGTTTTTATTCAAAACTCAACTACAGGGAGCCACAAACATATTTTGAAATTAATAATAATACGACAGCAGTAAGCTACATCTTTAAAGCCAGGTGCGACCTGATTGAGCTAAATGGAACAAGATTTCAGACGCAGAGGTCCCGCTTATGCTCTTTATGTAATACAAACGAAACAGAAAATATATTGCCAATACTTGCATGTTTGATTAATGTATAGGCATGTCAATGCCTACTACACATTGCAAGCACGCCACAGCCGGCGTTGGACATCCTACTACATCTGTCCCCCATTGAACATTATGTGAGAAGTGTGGCTGCTAGGAACTCTTGTAGACTATACGACTCTTCGTTGATTACACCTAGGCGGGATGACCACTCAAGGATTCTATACGAAGTGGGTCCCCTTGATCAGGGTAGTATTCCTGCGGGAATCTCGGATCATGGGAGTATGACGCTCACTTCCCCTATCGCGTATTTTGCGTATTGTTAGCCAAGATGTTTGTATATAATTTAGAAACTTAAGCTCTTACCGTTCTCCAGATATACAGAAATCTACATTCCCGCACACATTTTGAGGGATGTTTTGTATTGATAACCAAAATGCTTGTAACCTATTTGGAAACTGTGGCTCTTGCCGTTCTTCAGATATAAAAAAACAAGGAATTTTTTGGAAATATTTAAGGCAGTCGTTGTGGTTTGCTCATATTTCAGCCATTTATTGAACTATCGGTCTGAATTTCAATACCAAACTCTAAATAAGTATATGTGACATAAATATATAATAACCTAGTCCTCATCATTTCTGTGGTCTTCGTAAACTTAATTTCAACATACAGACAAAATTCGTTAAATAAGCTTCGCTACTCATAAGGATTCAATATATATTTACTTTATAGGGTCCATCAATTATATTGTAGAAATAACAAGCGGAATCATAAACTTATATATACCCTTTTTCACCTGCGCACGGCGGTCAATTCCGGCCAAAAATCCATCACTTCTTCATTTCTTTAAGTAAATAGTAGGGAGATCGATTATTCGACTTTTTTCAATAACCGGTTTTCGAATATTACGAATAGTTGCTATTTTTAAAAACCCGGTTTTCGGTTAAGCAATTTTTAAATAACCGGTTAACTGGTTTTAATTCGAATACTTAAAAACAAAAAAATCAAATAAGTTTTTAAAATAAAACGTTAATTTGAATAAAAAAAAAAACAATTTGCAAAGGTAAGGAACCTACAACATACATAGATATGACTTCGATCAGACCTAACAACTATTTTACGATATAATCCAAGAAAAGTGGGACCAGTAAATTGATCAAACTTCAGCTAAATTTTCAAAAATTATTTATTGATTTACTTAACTTTATTTGTAAGAAGATATTTGTATAATGTAACTTAGAAACTGTTGAATGATATTTGATCTAGACAAACGTTTTGCAAAAGCAAATAAATAATAGGAATTTTATAAAGTTATTGTTTGAAATATTCTCTCAAATTTATTTTGAATGAGTTTTAATTTGTTGGTGGTTAAGCTATCTATATAAATCAACCATATTTTTCAAAAGTTGCAAACAAAACCTTTTAGCCAGGATTATCTATCAAATTATTTTGTTTCAGCATTATAGAAACGAATAGTGAACTGAACATTCTTTTTGTGCAAATTTGTCAATTCGTCGACTACAATTTAAAACATTCCATAACATTGTTTGATTTCTTCAATTTTGTTTTTTATTTCTTGGTGTTTTAATAAATATAACTGGTAGAAAATTTTCCCATATCGTTGATTCCGGCGTAATGTTGTAGTTTTCAGCATGAAAGATGCTAGAACTACTTAAGAGTTTTTAGTGCCTTAACGGGCATTTCGTCTTCGGCAACACAACGGGCTAATATTTCGCCCAATGATTCATTTTTTGCAGCGTATTTTAATAAAGTATTATTTGTCGTCTCCTTAGAACTACTTCGAACGGAGTTAAGTTTCCTTTGGATCACATTAATGTCAGGCATGTATACTAATTAAAGGTGATTAATTAGTCGTGACATGGAAGAACCTTTGTAACTTATCATTTTAGTGCACTGCAAGCACCTAACCTTGTCTTTTTAATCGCGTTCGAAAAATATGAAGAGAAAGTGCATTATGAACACCTTCAATAATAGTTAGGGTAAAATATGCAACATGTTTTGCATGTTTTCATCAATATATTCATAAAAGAACTTGATAATTTTTCCACAGTTGCATTTTTTATACAAACGAACAAAAAATTTAGAACATGTTACATACATGCAACATATTTCTCAGAATAGAAATCGTCAATAGTTAATTGTAACATTATTTTCAGGTAAGTTGGTCCTGTCAAATAAAAATTGTACAATGTATATGAACCGCAAACGGCCAGTTTGTACCTATTTTTTAAAAAGGAATTGTGCACAAAATTGGTTTTTTATGTGATTTCTTAATTTTTTTCAAATATGGCAGATATAGAGAAATAGATTTACCTCGAAATGAGGTACATATTTTAAGGTTCTTGAAATAACTGTTTTTTTATAGTTCCTTCTTTAATTCATTTTAGTTTTTGTTTATTTTTCAGAAACCTTATATTTATATATATAAAAACAACATTTTATTTTTGTTACTTTTTGTGAATGCATATGTTTTTTTAATTTTTATGTTAGGACTACGATCAAAATTTATTAAATGTTGTGATGAATTATTAACTGATGCTGTGTTTGAAAGATATTGATAACATTGTGCTAGAAACTTACACTTTTTTGCGACAAGCTGGCTTAACATAAATCGGGTACGCTGAATCCACCGGTGCTCGCCGTTTTTTTAGGTTAGCTCTGGTTTTCGAGATATACCGTTATTTCGAAAATGGAGGATGCTGCACAACATATGATCGCGTAAATCAAAAACGATTTAGTTTATTGAACAAACGCACCAAAGCAAATTCAACACAACTTTTTGTTTCAGTGTAAGAAAAAAATCTTTGTAAAATAAAATACACCTGTTTCAATATCATTTCATTCAACAGTGCAAAAGTTTTACTAACAATTTAACAGACCACAATATGAATAACAAGTAATGATGTTTAAGACGTACCAAATCATATGCACAAAGTAGAACGGTATTGTTGTTGTAGAAAATTGGTATTATGTAAAGAATTTTAATTTATAATTTCAAATAAAAAAAATATATGTTTTAAATGGCGAAACATAAAATTATAATTTTATTAACATATATAACATTTTATTTTTGTATGCAATGCATAAATAACTGCATAGAAAAAAGTACCAAAAATATTTATATACCCAAATTTTCGAAAAGTACCAAAATATACTTGAGAGCTTCTTAAGGAGAGGAAAAAACAATTTAAATTTTATTTCTATCTTAAGGTTACAAAAAAAAAGTACTAAAATTATATATTTGTCCTTTTTCGTCCTCAAAATGTACAAATTTCAAAAAACTACCAAGCACATACCAATTTTATTTTTGGTTCAATAATGATATTTTTGAATTGCGCGTCTACCTCTGTTAGATCACGAGATAAAAGGTTACCGATTTTACCCACATCTAACCCCTTAGAAATTGAATTTTCAAAAATCCGTACTTATTTTATCTATACATTAGGAGAAGAGTCTACATAAAAAAATTCAAGTCTCTGGCTTAAGTAGTTTGGGCTGGGCGTTGGTCAGCCAGTCAGTCACTCTAATTTTATATAAATAAACGATGTCACTAAAAATGCTGTGGTAAGTAGGGTGGCACGTGGTGGCAGCAGGAACTTAAAATACTTACTTTTGATACTTAACAGTAGTAGATGTAATTAGCACTTAACATACTCTAGGCCCAACTTTTTTGTTATGGTCTCTATAAATTGAGTTACGTTAAGCTTTTCTTTATTTTTAAAGTAACTCGCAATCACTTCACTTATCCAAAAAGCTAAAATAATTAACAGTAACATATTTATCTAAGAGCCAAATTAAGATATGAGTTGTATGTTTTGAATTGTTAGTTATAATCTGTCATAAAAAATTTATTAAAATAAACAAATAATTTTTGGCCGGAATTGACCAGTCTGCTGTGGTGAAGGGCATAAAAACAAATGTGAAAGAGTTCATAAAATAATTTGTTTGTATTTTCCTTAAATGTTCGTGTTATAAAAAGTAGTCAATCGAGTGCCGGTAGAGAACTAGTTAAGTAGTCAAAAGTTTAAAAAAAAATTAACACTTCATTTATTAGCCGTCAGCTGTTAACTAAATTTTACGAATTTTTACAAATTTTCCTTTCGCGTACTTTTTGGGCAACAGCTTTTTTTGAGAGTAATTTTCCAGTTTACTAAGTAATTACTTATTTACTGCATTTAAATATAAACCGAATAATAATTATTACTTATAATAACTAAAGTTTTAAAACGCTAGTTTGGGTAAAAAAAAGTTTAAATAAAAAACAAATTACTGGCTTGCATAAATTACGTCAAGAAAGTTAATATTTTATCCATGTAGCTATCCAGAAAATCACAAAAGAACGAACTCTATATTTACGTATAAATAAAGGTTTTGTTCAATGGAGTTCAGAGTAGATTTTTTTCTGCAATAAAATTGACCAACTTTAGTTTCCATGAAAAATGTAACAAATAAAATTTGCATTTCTATTTCTGACATGAAAAGTGTTAAAGCTTAAAAGAATATAGACGGACTGTTATTAAAATCATAGCTCTTACTTTATTTCAATTACGTATATATCGCTTATATGTATTAAATTACTTCCACATCTTTTGGTGCTTTTAAGCCAAAAATGTATCTATAAAAACTCACTTTTTTGCATATGGGCATTTCCATGAAAATTTTATTCTAATGTCACGTACTTAGTGCAAAAACGTCATTTGTTTTTGTCATTTGTGTTTGATAAGTCTTTGTTGCAAACAAATATTGATCGAATTTTTTTTATTAATTGGTATATATTTTTAATAATATTATATACTAGCTTAACCCAGTGCGCTTCGCTACCCTCATTAAAACAAAACATGTAATTTTTTCAAAACAGATCTCATGCATTGTTTATGAAGTTATTTGTACCAAGTTTGAATACTCTTACTGTTACCATTCACCAGTTGCACAATAATCTATATGGCATTTGTATTGAACTTATCCCGCATATGTCTACAATAAGGCAGTAAGTAGGCTTTTTACAGATATATATAAAAAACTATTTGTTCCAAATTTATTAATTGTAGCCATTCTCTAGATATACAAAAATCTAGTCTGATCCAAGCCCACTTCTCCAGCCCCGCACATTTTTTATATATGCTGTCTGTATATTGATAACCATTCTAATTGTACCAAATTTTTACAATTTTACACTTACTGCTCTTCAAATATACGGGTTTCTATTTTGTGCCACGCCCGCTTATCTAATTAATTTAACTGATGTTGCGTACTGATCACTTATCTATTTTTTCCAACTTTGGAAACTTTATCTATTACCGTTCTCTAGATATGCAGAAATCTCTTTTGCCTTTGTATGAAAGGTACCACTCCCAGTTATCCACTCCCACTTTCTTTTCTACAGATGTTGCATATCGATAATCCAGCTATGTGTAGAAAATTTGGACAACTTTGCTCTTACTGTTTTCTAGATATAAGTAAATCTTTTTGTATGCCACGCATACTTCTCCAATTCCGCCCAGATATTGTCAGATGTTGTGTATTACCAACCAAGATGTTTGTACCTAATTTGAAACTTTGGCTTTTGCCGTTCTCCAGACATACAGAAATCTATAATGTCTTTGTATGGGAGGTGCCACGCCCACTTTCTCAGTCACGTCTGTTTTTCTAGAGAGCCAGTTTTTATGTGTACCAAATTTAGACATATAAGCTTTTAAAGGTCGTCACGAACGATATTGTAAGTACTATAAATGTAATAATAAACTACAAATGTATAATCTTATTATGTTGGTATTAAGTTAAAATGTGGTTCAAACTTATTTTATTACAATATAATTCTTCTTACCAAATATTATTGGAATCGGTCCATATTTAAGCATAACACGCACCCATACAAATAATACCCCCAAAAATATCTTGTAATGCCATAACTTTCTTATAAATATTGGTATTGACATAAAAATTGGCGACAATAACTTTTATGATTGGTCATGGCAAAATGTGGTTCACACTGAACCAAATTTCACCGGTAATATTAACTAAAAAAATTAGTAGCTAAAAAATTAGTTACTAAAAAAATAGTTATTATAGTTATAATAGTTATTCCAATGAACACAATTGCTTGTGTGAAAAATATATATGTATAATGATTCATTATTCAATATAATGAAAACAATTTAACATCAATAAAAAACAGAAATTGTGTCTATCTGCAAACAAAGATTGATATTTTATTAGGTACAATATTAACATAGTTCTTAATTAGCTAAAGTTTTCCTTATTTTACCTGGAAAAAAGAAACGACATTTAAAGTTTATAATCCAATGTCAATTTCTCTTGTTTTGCTGTATGCAATAATTTAAAAATTAATTTTACTTGATTTTATGTATCAATTATTTCAAATTTTACTTTTTCTCAAAAATTTGTAAAACATATCGAGCCATAACCGCAAAAAAAAGCTTAAGCGACAACATTTTCATTTGTCGTTTTTTTTTAATAAATTGAGTTATTGCCAACTATTGAATTATCTCCTAAAATCTCATGGTCACAGAAGGTACCGTTACGATTTTATAACAAAAACAATTTTAGTTTAAGCGCCAATTTTCATACAAAATTTTTATGAAATATAATAAAAAAACCTTCTCCTGTAAAATTTTGTTTTTGTCGCTTGAGCTTTTTTTGCGGTTATGGCTCGATATGTTTTTATAACAGAAGTTCAAAGCGCCAATTTTCATACAAAATTTTTATGAAATATAATAAAAAAAAACCTTCTCCTGTAAAATTTTGTTTTTGTCGCTTGAGCTTTTTT
Organism: Pollenia amentaria; assembly: GCA_943735925.1. Taxonomy (NCBI): domain Eukaryota; kingdom Metazoa; phylum Arthropoda; class Insecta; order Diptera; family Polleniidae; genus Pollenia; species Pollenia amentaria. Next base: position 254,964,336 of record OX031007.1, read on the forward strand.
TGCGGTTATGGCTCGATATGTTTTTATAACAGAAGTTCAAATGAATGAATTCTTATCGTATCAGTCAGAAGCTTAAATAAAGGAACTCAATTCCTTTACATCTCACCCCTTAAAGGAAAAACTAAATTCTTTTTTTCTTTTCCCCTTTTCTATTTTCGTCTTCTTCGAAATTTGTAAAAGGAATTAATTTTGCGATGTGAAATAAATTTAATTCAGATTCGTTTAGCACAGTTTTAATTTGATTGATCGAATTTGAAATTTTTTCTAGTATTTGATATGGCCCAATCCGTAATTCATCCATATTTTTCCTGTTTGATTTATTACCACTTTCTACATATGTATGTATACCATATCTCCTGTCCTTAAATCAACATGTTTTCTTTTTGTATCATATTTCTGTTTATTGTAGCTGTGATCTTATAGAATTTTGTAAAGTCTTTTCCCTGTCTTTAATCTAGTTTTCATATATAAATGTTTGTTTCAATTCTCTAGGTAAAAGTGAACCACCCGCACCTTCCAAAATATATTTCGGCGTATATCCTGTAATTGTATGTTCGGTTGCATTATATGCTTCGACACATTCCTGTGCTATCGTTGTCCAAGCTCGCTTTTTCTTGCTCTCATTTTTACTGCATCTAATTTTATTAAGAAGAGTTTGGTTTAGCCGTTCATTTAGACCATTTGAAAATGGTGTTTCTACTGCAGTGAAAATTATGGGTATAGATTTCTCCGTTAAGTAATTTTTGATTTTTTTTTGAATTTATTCCTGGGTATTGATCGGATAAAACTTTTGTTTGTTAATTTCTCTAGAACAAATTTGTCAGAACGACTTTCATGCTATTTCTATTATCGTTGTTTTTAGTGTTTTCTTTCTTTGTACACATACTCTGTAGTATGTTTGTTAACATCTCTTCTGTAATACCCTCTGTAACAATGATTTTCTTCTCAGGTTGTTGTTCTTCTAGATAAAAGTCCTTAAATTGAATGTTGTTTTCCTCATCTACATTAATCTTCGACTAATTTTATCCAGACTCTTCTTGTTTGGTGTCTCTGTTTGATAGAACTTTTTACTTTTTTAAGCACTGTAGTTTTCAACAATTCTGTATGATATGCCATATCTTGATATTGCTCCGGCAAAATAAAAGTTTTTCCTTCGACTGTCGAAATTGAGGTTAGAGCCCGAAAATTTGATTTTCCATCGCTCGCTGATTTAAGCACAAAAACAAATTTTAAATTTTCCATTTTGCTAGCAAACAAAAATGTCGTTTTATAATGATTATTCAATATAATTTGAACGTAAAGTTGGAATTTAACATCAATAAAAAACAGAAATTGAGTTTCTCTGCAAACAAAGATTGATATTTTATTAGGTACAATAATAACATAGTTCTTAATTAGCTAAAATTTTCGTTATTTTACCTGCAAACAAAAAAACGTCATTTAAAGTTTATAATCCAATGTCAATTCCTCTTGTTTTGCTATATGCAATAATTTAAAAATTTATTTTACGTGATTTTATGTATCAATTATTTCAAATTTTACATTTTCTCAAATATATGAAAAACTTAAGTATGTATGTTTTTATAACAGAAGTTCAAATAAATGAATTCTTATCGTATCAGTCAGAAGCTTAAATAAAGGAATTGAATTCCTTTACATATATTTTGTTAAATACACAAACATTTTGTTTAAATAGTAGTAAACCAGTATTAACTCAATTTTATGAGAACGACACATAAAAATATTTGAATTAACAACTATAAAGAATGTTAATATGAATACTTCTTCCGTTTATTTAACTAAATTTTGTTAATTTAACTCCTCGAAAGTGTTATTTTGAATACAAATTGGTTAAAATTTCGTTAAAGTAAGAAGATGTTTTTAGTAACACTGAGAAATAAATATTAGTTTATACGAAGAATTTTAGTTAAGATGTATTATTTTTTTGAATGTTTTTAATATAACTAAATGGATGTTGAGTTAAAAAAATTTCGTTAAAATTAACTAATTTGTTACAGTAAATGAAAAAATTCTTAAAAGTGACTAATGTCATGTAATACATTAAAGTGTTGTAGGTTTGATGAATTGTTATTTAAAACAACTAACGTTTTATTAAAATTAAGTAAAAAATTGTCTTATGAAAATAACAACCGCAAAATTCTAGAAATTTCTTTGAATTTGACTTATTTGTTTCAGTAAAATCTAATAGATATCTTCAAAATGACCAACGGAATCTGAAATTTAATAAAGGAATTTCGTTAAATTTTAAAACAAATTTTAGTTAAAATTAAAAACTAATTTAGAACTGAATAAATAAATTCAATTTGTCTATTTTAAGGAAAAACCATACTACCTGTTTTTCAAAATAAAATAAAAATTTTCGCTTGGTAATTTATATTGAAATAACAATTAAAAAATATTCACACTTGTTTTCAATATAAATTTCTAAACGAAAATTTTTATTTTAGTTTGAAAAACAGACAGATTAAAAGGAACAGCTAAGTTTGTGTGACAAAAGTCAGTACATGTGAAGTATTCTACATTCAACTCGTTTTATTTGCTTTCCTTTTTTGACATAACTAATAGTAGATACTTCTAAAATTTTATGTTTTTAGGAGTACTACTACTTGTAACAAACTGGAAGAAAATCACAATGCAAATTATAGAACAAATAATTTAACGTGGCGCGCAAACTAAATCAAAGTGGCGTTCTCCTTAAGATGTCATATTCCCATAAAAATTCAAAATGATTTCTAAAAAAAGGTAAGAGTTATACAATGTCCTTTTTTATAGATAATTGCTCAATTCATACTTGTCTATATTTAGATTCTACAGAAAAAAAGTTGACAATAGTATTGAAGCTATTATACTGGACTTGCTCTTGGGCGGCACTTGAATGCCACTGGGGTGCAACAAAAAATTATCGTCTGCATAAGGTGTCACAAGCGAAATACACTTCTGATGTGTTAAACAAATGGACACATTTTAGAAAGCCATTTGGTGTCATGCTAGTACGTATGACAATGCTCATGACAACGAATAATTTTTTGTGTTGGTTAGATTGTATGTAACTCTTGATATGTGTATTTTTATAAACGTTTTTAGGTAGATATGGACTTTAAGCAACTATATCTGAAAATTAGTGCTTTCATGGCAATGTTAAGAGGTTTTGCTTAAAAATTGGCGCTGTGTTTGAGGATTGCATAAAAGACTATTGCAGCAAGTTTTCATACCAATCTATGAAGCAAGTAGAAAACATAAGCGAAAGTAAGTTTTACATTACGTTTTAAAACTTATTTTCCTTTGTTTTCAAATATGACATTTTTACCTTTTACATTGTATTTTAATACCATCAGCAACAATATATATGGAAATGTACAAAGTTTTCTATACGGGACTCACAGAAAAGTTTATTTTATTTTTTTTTTTACCTATGCTAATCCCGCGAAGTTCTTCGCTTGTCTACAGGAGACCAGAGTCTCTGGCGGGAATCGAACCCGCAACCCCAGCACTGATAGACAAGCTCACTACCAGCTAGCCAACCGGGTGCCCCGGGCGGAGTTGCTTATGGAGTTGCTTATGAAGAGGAGTTGCTGAACCAAATCAAATCGTAAATTTATATGTTGAAATAGATACATATGCATGCTTGTCAAGTTTTCAATTCACAACCTGTAGTACGAGTTATATGTTATATAAAAGTTATTGGTAATATATACATATGTAAAAATGTCCTCCTGAATGTTTACGTTTACACAAGATTAGGCAATTCAAACTGAATGTCATATTGTTTATTTGTAAAATCATAACAATTTGTCATAGATTTTGTTATAAAACTTAAAACAACAAAATGTAGCTATGCAAATTTCTTATGATTTTATAAAATAACAATATGGCATTCAGTTTTAATTGGCGCAATGTGTTTTAAATTGTACAAATGTTTCTTAAATAATATACTTAAAAATTACTTTTAAATACATAATCGTATTGACATACAATTTCCTATTATTATTACCGCTTATTTGGCTTTTCAAACGAATAAATATATTTAAGTATGTATAAGTTATTAATACTATAATTATATATACATAATTTTATAATAAATGTTCCTTACATTGTAATCTTATATTTTAATTTAAATGTAATATTTATTTTACACTTTAAGATGACTTAATATATTTCGTAAACAATAAGTTTACATGATCGGTTTTTTTTATTTTACAGACTTTAACAATCATAAAATAAAAAACATTGGTTAAATAGTAAATGTAAATATTTCTACTGGGGCTTAGAAAAGGAATGATTAAAGTAAGTAATAATTTTACAATATAAATAAGAAAGTTATTCATATATACTAAATATATTAGTTAAATTGAATAATAATTTGTAAATTTAAATAACAAAATATTGAGAAAAACTACATTGATTAGTCAATATGAAAAAAATTCTTCAAAATTTATAATATTTAACTAAATTCATTAATAAATTTGACTATTTTTTTAATCAATCTAGCTTAAATTTTGTTATATAAATAACCAAAAGGCAAAATTTAAATCAAAGAAATTTCTTCTTTACAACTATTTACGATATTTTTTTGATTTTAATTTGTAAGTTGTAGAACAACCTACATTTCATTACTTTTACACCCCATTTTGCAGTATTTAGGTGAATTTTCAGTTCAGTGCAGGTAGGTCCAAAATAAACCAAAGGTCTCATATAACCCCCTTCCTTAAATCGTTTCGAGGCAAACACATCTCATATATATAAAGATATCTAAACAATATTCGGCACAAATAACTTTTATATAACTCTTAACCTGATAACATAATTCTGTTCTGGCGACTATGATTAACCCATGGTCAATGCACTTTCAAAAATTCGTTTGTGAAATATTTTGATCTAGGGTATTATATGGCCAGGTTTAATGTTAAAAATTAACAAAAAAAAAATGCTTCCCACAGTTAGGAGATTTTCGCCTTTTTTACATGCACCTGTTTTGCTCAATATTTTGGACGACAAGTTTCCGAATGTGATAATTTTTTTTTTATATATAGTACCCTCTAAATGAAACATAATGATAAAAAAATTTTCCAGTTAATACAATTTTTGCAAAATCTCTATCTCTCTGAAGGCAAATGTCACGTACGATGACATGGAAATACCCATATACAATGCTTAAAAGAAAGACTCGCTTAATGTCATTAGCATTATGAACAAAAATTATTTTACTTGCATCGAAATTTAATTAAAATTACTTTTAATTTTAAAAATTATTGTGGAATTTTGGCTTGTAATTGCTTACATTTAAAAAATGTATTCAGAGAGCTGCGCCGTGAGATTTTATCGACGGCGGCCGCTGACGAAAAAAAATACTCGGCGGCGGCCCGAAGCCGGCTGTTAGCCGATACAATACATAAAAATTAAATGTACATTTATGTGAACATATTTGTATGTGTTTATACTTTTACAAACAATTTAAGCCATTTTGTATACCCCAATTTAATATTCATGGCATAAAAATATGTTTTTGTTTAAACAAAAATTTTATAATTATGTAAATAAATTAATTTTGAATTTAATTTCAATTATTCATAAAAATTTATTAATAAAAATTTTAATTGGATTTAACAAATAATTCGTTTACAAGTTTGTTCAATTCGCGCTGAAAAAAATAATCTAGGTAATTGTACCAGTAAAAAATTTTAAAATTTTGAAAAAATATTTTCAATAAATGATATATTTAATTTTAATTACAAAAGTGATCAAACAACTTTGCCATTTCAAACAATGAGTTAATTAATTAAATAAATATTGACAATTCCCAACAACACTTCTACATGTTTAAATTATTTTATTTTAAACGAAAAAAGTCAATTAAGATTTTTTGTTATTTAATTAAAATTTGTATGAAAATTTATTTCAAAACAACTAATATGTCAGTTAAATCAAAATTAAGTTTTTAATTTTCTTTCAGGTAAAAAAAAACAATTGATTCAATCATCACATTAATTAAATTTAAATACTTTCTAAGCCATTTTTTTAATTGATAAAACACTTTTTTCTGTGTACGACAATTGGCAATTTATACAATAATAATTGTCTTAGCTTTTTGTTAATAATACTAATTGAGATAGGTATCTTCTAAAAGTTTTTTTTATTGTCAAATAGAATAGTTTTTTGTTGTAGTTTTTTGATCATTGACATTATTTGTTTAAATATGGCACATGTTTTCAATGACAAAGGAAATCAAACATTAATTTAATTATTTGCTATTCCAGAGGTACAAAATTTCAATTTAAAATTGAGTTTTACTCTTAAATTAAATTTTCTTGTGAAGCATGTTTTCGTTTCTGAATGGAACTCGCTGTTCTCGGCAACTGAGTCGCTGGAATCAGATTCGGTCGCCATTACTTTTGATGTTTTTTTTTTTTTTTTTTTTTTTTTTTTTTTTTTTTTTTTTTTTTTTGTTATTTTCACACATACATATTTATTTAATTTTGAATTGCAGCCGAATTTTAAAAGGAATGAACATTCAAGACTGTATTACCAAAGTGATTATGGCAAATTTTTACAGTTTAAAACTGTTTGGCGAGAAAATGATAATAGCACATTTTTACAGAATTTAAGACTGTTTGGCGAGAAAATGCACATTACGAATAGTTATGACAAAAAAAATCCACTATTGCACCAATTTTAACTCATTTTCCTAAATGTCGTTATTTTAAAAAAATTTATGAAATTTTGGTGCTCTATAAACAAGAACTGACAGTATTGGGAGGCATACATTATTAGCAGCGTTGTCAACTTTGAAATTTCAAAACGCACCAAAATGGAGAAAAAAACGCGAAATTTTTTATATAAAATTGTGGATTAAAATGTTTCTTTACATAACACCAATTATCTTCAACAACAAGACCGTTCCACTTTGTGCATATGATTTGGTACGTCTTAAACATCATTACTTGTTGTTCTTATTGTCTGTTTTGTTAGTAAAAATTTTGCACTGTTGAATTAAATGGTATTGAAACAGGTGTATTTTATTATACAAGGATTTTTTTCTCACACTAAAACAAAAACGCACCGAAATTAGAAAAAAGCGCACCAACAGAGGAATTTTTCGCACACAATATTTAAAAAAGCACCAAAAATGGTGAGAAACGAACCGAGTTGACATCGATGATTATTAGAGTTGCACTTTCTAAGGATAGTCGAACAAAAAAGTATGTAGTAGGGTGTTTAACAAAGAGAATACAAATTCTTTACAAATTAATAGACGGCTAACCTGGAGCCGATTTCTAGCTGACAAATTGTCGGCGGCGGCTACATTTATCGGCGGCTGACCTAGCCGCTTCGGCGCAGGTCTCTGAATGTATTATTTTATGATGCATAAATGATTAATATGAATATGGGGGATTTCATATCAAGTGACCCAACTTTGGAAATCGATGTCTTCCTATTGGATAGTAGTTTAGACACAAATTTACAACAAGATCGGCCAAAAAGGTTCTGAGTTAGAGGGCGTCAAAATTTGACATTTTGGTCAAACAGGTGTTCTTTCTCATCCATGTTACTTATTATCTATTGGTGTTAGCAAAATTTGTCCCAAACAAATTAGATAGCTATTTCTTCAAGCTTTCGGAAAAAAATTTTTTTTTTTTTAAATTTCAAACTTATTTTTAATTTTTTTTTTGAAGCGAATATTTTTTTTTTTTTTTTTTTTGCTCAAAAGAAAGCTTAGGTCTTTATTTAAGTGAGGTCTGGTTGCTATTTGGGCCGCGAGTGGGTTATGTATAAAAAAAATAATTTCTAAGTCAAGACGAGCATTTTTAAATTTTTAGCATATGCACTATTTTGAATTTTTTCCTATTTTTGTGGAAGTGTTTTTAAGATCTTAAAAATAAAACTTATGCTGAGAAACTAGACAAATTAACCTTTCCGACGGTATATAACATACCTAACAAGCATTTCATATCCTCGATACTGTAATACCCACAATATGTTAATCCCAGGAATAAAATCACTTTTTTTCTATAGAGATGTTGACAAATAAAAATTTTTATTTATTTGTAATAATAATTAAATTAAGATAAAAAAATAATTATAAAAACAAAAAGATAAATAATCTTAAAAATAAAATCTTAATCACATAAGTTCCTTTAATAAATTTTTTTTGTTTTTTTTTTAAATTTTTTTTAGATTTTTTTTTTTAAAATTTAAAACTATTTTTGTATTTTTTTTTGAAGCGGGTATTTTTTTTTTTTTTTTTTTGCTCAACAGAAAGCTCAGGTCTTTTCCTTTAAGGTAGTTCTGGTCGGTTTTTGGGCGACGAGTGGGTTATGTATAACTTAAGTCTTCCATCTACAAGCGGTTAAAAGCATGTTATTGAGCGGTGCCATCGATTGTTTCCGCAGCATCGAATCTGCTCATCAGTGGTTTTAAGGTTTTCTCATGATCCTCTTTGCTACTTAAAACAATTTTAGTTTTTTACAATAATTCTCAGACTATGGAATAAAGCAGTCGCAGCTATACTTCGCTGCATTTCTTTTGAGGTTTGCTCTAACACCATCACATGCTCCTTTACCATGAGCAGTAGGATGAAAATGCCACTCAGCTGGCATTCCAAAATCTTTTTCATGAGCTATCAGATTTGCGAAGTAACTTTTGTTTTTAAAATGTTGACGAGCTCCTCCAGAAACGTAGTATACCTTCTCTACTGTAAATTTAGATTTTAGATAATTTAGTATTATCTGCTAGTATTCATAAATTGCAACGGCATCATGTTTTAAATCGTCGGATATTGCTGCCATACTTTTGTGGTCCAGTTTTTCATGTTTCATGTAATAAATAACTACTGTAAATATAGTTGCTTGGTCATTATTGAAGTGGAATGACTGTATGGCATCCTGAAGAACATATTTATAGTTCTCTGCGAAATCAAACGAAATAATGAATTCCCCAGACTTCAAATGTATCTTCAATTCCTTAAAGAATGGCCAATGCTCTTTGACTTAAAACTCATGGGTTCTTAAATTTAGCAATCCTCTACACATTTCTTCCACAAAATCATGCACATTTGAAATGATTGTTTTCAATGTGCATCTTTCAGTCTGAAAATTGAAAAATCCTCGTCTTGATTTAGAAATAATTTTTTTTGTACATAACCCACTCGCGGCCCAAATAGCGACCAGAACTAACTTAAAGGAAAAGACCTAAGCTTTGAGAGAAAAAAAATACCCGCTTCAAAAAAAAATACAAAAATAGTTTTAAATTTAAAAAACAAACAAAAAAAAATTATTAAAGGGTTTTATGTGATTAAGATAAAATTGTTTAGAATATTTTTTATTTTGTTTTTATAATTATTATTTTATTTATTAAAAGATTTTGTTTGTTGTGCCTAATTCCCCTTTTTTAATAATTGATAAAAAAATACTGAAATTTATTTCACTGGTTGCTTAGGCCAAATCATCAGGAAACGTTCTCCTAAATAATTTGAGAAAAGCCAAAGCTATCAGGAAACAAGACTACAGAGGGAATGAGAATTACCTAAAAACACTCAAAAAGTATTTTTTTCAACGATATCAAAGCTTAAGTCCCAATTTACACTAGGGACATTTCTTGCCGGATAGACGAAGTTTGATGGCGAGGGGTCGAAAAGGTAGAGTGTGTAGTACATGACTATCTGTACTGGACATTTTTTCATTTCTCTTTCTTACTTTTCGTAGTTTACATCTTGTTGCTTTATATTATTTTTCTCAATTTGTCGTCAGTTTCGCTTGTATTGTGTTATGTTTGTGGTGTTGTTAACTTGCCTTGTGCTTTCTAAATAAATAAACTAATAAATTAAAGTAAAAACAAAAAATTAATTAATAAAAATACATTTTTGTGGTAAATGAATATAATACTCGGGTTTTAATTTTACAAAAATGTTTGGCAATTTAAATTTGCAAAATAACAACACAGACTTTTATAATAAACACTACAAGAAAAAGCCGCCAAACTTTACGAATGAAGAAAAGAAAGAAACAAGTATAAAATTTCTGTCTGACTTCTAATGTTTCATATGTAAACGCTACAGGTAAGATTAAAAGAGAATTCAAAAAATGTCCGGCAAGAAATATCCCTAGTGTAAATTGGGACTAAACAAAATACCAAACAATAAATCAGTGATGAGTTTATCTTTTCTTACATTCCCCCTACAATCATTTGGAATTCTCCCCACCTTAATTGTAGTTGTAAGTGGGTAAAGAAAAAACATATTAAAAACAAAAACAAGGTGTTTTAACTGTTTTCGCAAGAACTCTAAATAAAAACAATTTGCCAGTTCAGTTTTTTATGCACGTGCACTTGCAAAAGTTTATTATCAAAGTTGTTTTTGGGAATACTATTATTTTTTAAAAGATTTTGTTTGTTGTGCTTAATTTCCCTTTTTTAATAATTGATAAAAAAAATACTGAAATTTATTGTTGGAGGATAAGCAGTTCCTAGGCGCATTTCACTGGTTGCTTAGGCCAGATCATCAGGAAATATATATATATATGTTCCTTTAACTCCCACTGGAGCATAGGGCGCCAAATTGTTTTCGCAAGAACTCAACATAAAAACAATTTGCCAGTTCAGTTTATAAATAAACTCATCACTGATTTATTGTTTGGTATTTTGTTTAAGTTTTGATATCGTTGCAAAAAAGACTTTTTGAGTGTTTGTAGATAAATCTCATTCCCTCTGTAGTCTTGTTTGCTGATAGCTTTGGCTTTTCTAAAATTATTTAGGATAACGTTTCCTGATGATCTGGCCTAAGCAACCAGTGATATGCGCATAGCAACAGCTTATCCTCCAACAATAGATTTCAGTATTTTTTTTTTTATCAATTATTAAAAAAAAGTGAATTAAGCACAACAAACAAAATCTTTTAATAAATAATATTATTCTCAAAAACAACTTTGATAATAAATTATTATTTTATTTTAATTTAATTATTATTACAAATAAATAAAAAAATTAATTTGTCAACATCTCTATAGAACAAAAGTGATTTTATTCCTGGGATTAACATATTGTGTGTATTACAGTATCGAGGATATGAAATGCTTGTTAGGTATGTTACATACCGTCGTAAAGGTTAATTTGTCTAGTTTCTCAGCATAAGTTTTATTTTTAAGATTTTAGATACACTTATACACAAATAGGAAAAAAATTCAAAATAGTGCATATCCTAAAAATTTAAAATTGCTCGTCTTGACTTAGAAATTATTTTTTTTCTACATAACCCACTCGCGGCCCAAATAGCGACCAGAATTAACTTAAAGGAAAAGACCTAAGCTTTCTTTTGAGAAAAAAAAATACCCGCTCCAAAAAAAATAAAAAATTAGTTTTAAATTAAAAAAAAAAAATGTTAAAAAATTTAAAAACAAACAAAAAAAAAATTTTCCGAAAGCTTGAATAAATAGCTATCTAATTTGTTTGGGACAAATTTTGCTAACACCAATAGATAATAAGTTACATGGATGAGAAAGAACACCTGTTTGGCCAAAATGCCAAATTTTGACGCCCTCTAACTCAGAAACTTTTTGACCGATCTTGTTGAAAATTTGTGTCTAAGCTAGTATCCAATAGGACTAACCTAAATGCAAATTTCATACAAATCGGAAGACATCGATTTCAAAAGTTGGGTCACTTGATATGAAATCCCCCATATGTATAAGAAAATGCTTATACACAAAATAATATAAGGGTTTTGAGATAGCAAAGTACTATTGAACAAGTTATAATGCATTAAAGCGCTTATAACTGGTGTGCACATAAGCGATAAATACGGTACTAATTTGGTAATTTTTTTCTTCAAAGGAAGTTATAAATGACTTGATATAGTTCCAAGGTATATGACCATATTTAAATTTCTGCCGATATGTTGATAAAGAAAAGTCATGAAAATGTTAGTATTCCTCTTTAGCCAAAACTGTTTAAATTTGGCATTTTGTTATTTTCAAAAACATACATATTTTTTTCTGTTCTTACCTTACAACTACCTTACAGTATACACATATACATACCTATGTATGTACCTTAAATATATTATTCATAATACATACATGTGTACATATTACACAAACTACATCACATAATATTAATGCTCTAATAAAATATACAACTGCGCACAAAGGCATATATAAACATTTATTTCGTATTTACAAAATTATATTATTTAACTGCGATTCTCTTAACTAAAATTTCAAATCACATGTGCCTTTAAAATCACACGTGTGATTTTGTGGTGTTCTGTAAATCACACCGTTTTAGTGTTTTTCGGTGTGATTTTAAATTGTCGAAAGCACAAGCAAACACAAGTTTTTAACACCAGCTTGTTCTAAAAGGCGTAGCTAATTTTTTAACGCTTTTGTTATTTCCCGTTAATTTGTTTTTTTAACCGATTTGGCGATCTCAAGTTAGTTGTAGGGCTTGTTTCAAATTTTGCAATTTTTCGCGAATTTTAGAAATTGCGATAGAAGCGAACTGACAGTATTTGAACTGACAGTATTTGGAGGCATACATTACACTGTGCAAGAAATTGACACTTTTTTTGTGACAAGCTGGGAGTTTTAACATAATTCGGGTACGCTGAATCCAGTGGTGCCCGCGTTTTTTTAGGATTGGCTCTGGTTTTCGAGATATACCGTTATTTCGAAAATGGAGGAGGTTGCACAACATATGTTCGCGTAACTCAAAAATGCTTATTGAAAAAACTTAAAAAACCGAAATTCCGCAATAAAATATATTAAAATTTCTAATACGCGCAGTCGTTTTAGAAACATTTTTTTTAACAAAATTTTGAAATTTTTGTTTTTTAAAAATTCATAAAAAATTTTTTTGCAAACGTGTAAAAACGAAACTCCAAACAAAGCAAGCCATAAATGATTAAAATCAACTTTTGATTTTATTCACAAAAGTCGACAAATTATACTTAATTTAAGAATTTCATAAAACGCAATATTTGTATGGGAGCCCCCCTAAGGGATGGTGATAAAGAGAAAGTATAATTTGAGAAAATGTTAAGAACAAAAAACTAATGGAGGTCAGTCATACATTTTATCCCCCTAGGGTCGACTCCTGGGCATTTATGGGACTTTTTCTTCAATATATTTCTAGTCTGCATTGAACATTTTGTATGGAAGCCCCCTTAAGGAATGGAGATGGCGTGTGGGTATATTAGAAATAAATGATTGAGATAAAAAATAAAGTTGCGCTGGTCATACATTTGGCCCGTCTATGGGTATCTCAGGCGCTGCAGGTGCAAAATTTAAGGCTAGGGTTCTACGCGTATAAAAAACAAAGTTCCAAACAAAATAAGCTATAAGTGAGTCTACAACTTTTGATTTTTTCAGAAAAGATGAAATTTTTGTATTTTTTATAATAACCAATTGTTAATTAGTTAAAGTTAATGTTTTTATTTAGAAATTTATTCTTCTTCCTCCTGTAGATTCCAACAAATATCCCCTAATAGCGAATCAAGTTGTTTGCTGCTATACCAGTGTTTGAGCCTGGCTGTTACTTGGTGAAATCTCTCGCCATGTTCATCAGACTCGGCTGTAATGCAAAAAATGTATTTTCAATAACATTCTAACGTTAAAGTTTTTAAATGCGGTTAGCATTTTTTTGATTAAAATTCGCCAGTTTTCAGACCGATGATTTCCTAATACATTTTCTATTACTGATTTCACACAATTCCATGCCAATAGCTCGATATCATTCAATGCAACCTCAAATTGATGGTCCTTCATAAGACGACGAAGGTCCGGTCCATTAAGAATTCCTGTAAAATAAAAACATTATGATATGAAATATAAATCTAATTTAATAAAGTACTTAGAGTTCATACCTTCTTTTACTTTCATGCCGCTTAATCGTGGAAAAATTCGGCGCAATTCGGTAAAAGCAACACCATCTGGGCTCAATGTGTCAACAACTTTTGGTCGGGACCGGTGGATGATTAGGATGGCAACGCTTAGATCTTAAAATTTTGCCAGGCTAGGCCGGTAGAGTGGCGTGAATTCGCCATCTTAACCATCCACAAGCTATTGTCCAAAAAAATTAAATGTATTTTAATATACCTTGTATTAAAAAAACAACAAAAAACATCAATAAATGAAGAAAAATAAAAAAAACAGAAGCACAAGTACCTTAAAAAGAAATTGGTTATTTGAAAATAAAAAAAAAGGTAACACTAACCTCCTACAATGTTCCCAATTCCCTGCGATAACTCGATTCCTGACCATCGCGACCTATCACTTCCTTGGCTGGCAGCTGGTGATTTGCTGCCTGGCCTGCCCACCCCCTACCTTGGCAAATCCTTGGCCCATATGTGGATTTGCCCCTTTAAGTACCTTCTACCTCTACAAATTTAAATTTAGCTCACTTACCTGTGAATTTTCTCACTCCATGTCCAACTCTTTTTTTTCTTCTCAGGACATTTCCTCACCAAGCTCGTTCTCCCTAAGCGTAAGTTAAAAAAAACTGTCCTATCGGTCCGGTCAAACAAACCTCCAAAAAAAAAATTATCGGTCTTCGCGATTCCCTCAAGGCCAACTTAGAGCCCAAAAAAAAACCTAGTCCGAGCTCGGTCTGGAGTACAAAAATTACGGGTAGGATTACCAATAATTTTCCCCGGTCGGTTCGGACAAGTCCCGTCTCTCAATTGGTCGCTGGTGTGTCGTAGTGTGTGTATGTGAGTGGGGGTGAGTGTGCTCGACCGGATGAATGTTATTGATCTGGGGTGTAGGGATGACAGGTGATGATGGAATCTTGATGCATGTGTGTATAAAGTATGTGTGCACGATGTATGTATGTATGTGTGTATCGTTTATGCGTGTATCATGTACATCTGTGTCTTTTCTTTTGTTTACACCAATTTTTGTTAAACTGTTTTTTTTTATTTTTAATATTGTCTCAATTGTTAATTATTTATTATTTGCACCAAAAAAACTCAAAAAATACACAAAAAACTTTTCACAAAAGACTCCAGAAAAAAAAATTTGTCTCCCAAAAAAAAAAATGAACTTTCGCTTCGGCACTTCAAACATCAAAAAAAAAAACTTCTTCCTCTTCTTCATGTGCCTCTTCTTCCCCATTTCATTTTCCCGCCTTTTTTCATCTTCGCGCGCCATCTTTATTTTACTTCCCCGCAGATTCCTTACACCCCCCCTGAACAGCTGTGCCAACTGTCAAAAATAATTCTAGCAGTTGCACGGTTGTATTTTAATGTAAGATCCCTCTCCACTCCCATTTACATTAAAATACAACCTTCAGCCGTTACAGAGACATGACAAATGCTTTTATAAAATTTTTTACAATACCCAGTTTGATGTGGAGTGGAGGAAGCAAAATCTTTTCCATCGGCACAAGTGGTAATTCAATAACATTATTTCTATGCAATCTGCTTTCCTCACGTAAAGCCCAATCCCGTGTATTGTACTGGTCGCCATCGAAACGCGTATTCCATAAGCACATGAAGCACATATTTTTAGTATAGCCCAATTGCATGCCTCTTAAAAGAGCTACCACTTTTAAATCTGCGCATTATTTCCACTTCATATCTAATTAACTGTATTATTTTTTTCATTGATGCGTATGTCTCTTTAGTATTTGTGCTATCGGAATAGGACTTTTTAAATTAGTGACATGAAGCAAAACTGCTTTTAAGCTACTTTTGAAAGAATCAATGAATAAGCGCCAATCTCCAGGATTATATACATTTTGCATTGTTAAACCCAAGCCACGGATGTCAGTACAATACGCGATAGAATTATTCTCAATAGATTTAAAAAAAAGTCGTAAATCGTCTATGGCGATTGATAGCCCCGTATATTTGTACACCTGGTGCTAAAATATTAGCTCGTTTAAACTCTTTTGTCAAGAGAATGCTCTGTCTTTGAGATAATTTTAGACGCCGTACCTTTATATCCAGACGATCTTGCGTGATTTCATTGTGACTGCATGGAATCGTGCAGTCACAATGATACATTGAAGTAGCTGGTCCACCCGCTTCAACAGAATGAATTATTGAAGGAATATGTTCTGTTGGTATTTGGCTATCCGGAACAGGAATTTCATCAGAATGTGGCAGCGGAAATCGAGCATATGCTATTTCAGTATAAGATATATAAGTAATTTTTCTTCTGTTTATACCAGCTGTATAATTTATGCACGCATAACACTCATCTCCAACATGAACTATGAGATCTCTCCAAATCGTTGGAACACCAAATGGCATGGCGTCTCCATTTTTTCCCCACTTATTTAAATGGTAAATGCAGTGTGTACACACTATTGATGGTGTCCAACTCTTACCATATGTAACACTTAAAGAAAAATATGATTCATACAAGGTACTTGTTTCAATAGTGATTTTACGGCGACTTGGCATATTTTTATATTTCCCACACACATAACAAAAGTAATTAAACTTTTTACACGCCTCCATCTTAGATATTTCAATATAACTGATTAGATACAAGACTATCAAAGGATTTAAACTTCACTAATCACTTTCGCAAGCACTTTCCATATGACAGTGCACAATAAAAGACCGATTTGTGTGGTTTTGTAAGCACAATAAAATACAAAGATGTGAGCATTTATGACTTTATTTTTTAATTCTAAGACTTTTTTAATCGGTAACTGTGGATTTTTCCAAAATTCCTACCGCAAAGTGAAAGTGTGGTAATAATGCATGCATATTTCTTTGGAATAGCAAAAATTTGAATATTTGTGCTTTTGTTTTGTATTGTAAATGGCACAAAAACCGCATTTAAAAAATTTTACGTCAAAATGTCATTAAAAATGAATTTTCCGCATTGGCACATTCTTCATATATACATAATGTTGAATAAAGAATTTAATAATTAAAAAAAAATCCTATGAAATGCTCCATATAAATTATATTCTTCATATATATTGATGAAAAAGTCCCATAAATTGCCAGAAGTCGCCCCTAGTGGTATATAATGTATGACCGACCTCAATTAATTTTTTGTCCTTAACATTTTTTCGAGACATACTTGCCCCTTATCTCCAATTCTTAGGGGGCTCCCATACATATATTGCGTATTATGAAAATCTTAAATTAATTAAAATTTGCCGACTTTTGTGAATAAAATCAAAAGTTGCTAACAGATTTTAATCATTTATGGCTTGTTTTGTTTGTTTTTTATATGTCTGCAAAAAATTAGAAGCCTAGCTGCATTTTCCAATTTTTTATGAATTTTTAATAAACAAAAATTTCGAAATTATGTTAAAAAAATATTTCTAAAGCGACTGCGGATATTAGAAAGAAGTTTTACTTTTCTTAAAGGAATTTCGGTTTTTTTTTAGTAATTTCAATAAACTAAACCGTTTATGAGTTACGCGAATATATGTTGTGCAACCTCCTTTATTTTTCAAATAACGGTATATCTCGAAAACCAGAGCCAATCTTAAAAAACGGCGCCACTGGATTCAGCGTTAAAACGCCATGTGCCTGGCTTGTCTGTTTTTTAAACTAGCATAGTGTTATTAGCAGCGTTTTCAGCTTTGAAAATTCAAAACGCACCAAAATGGAGAAAAAAACGCGCCATTTTTTATTTAAAATTGTGAATTAAAATGTTTCTTTACATAACACCAATTATCTTCAACACCAAGACCGTTCCACTTTGTGCATATGATTTGGTACGTCTTAAACATCATTACTTGTTGTTCTTTTTGTGGTCTGTAAAATTATTAGTAAAAATTTTGCACTGTTGAATAAAATGGTATTGAAACCGGTGTATTATATTATACAAAGTTTTTTTCTCACACTGAAACAAAAATTTGTGTTTAATTTTCTTTGGTGCCACCAAAACTTAAAAACGCACCGAAATTAAAAAAAAGCGCACAACGCACCAACAAAGGAATTTTTCGCACACTAAATTTAAAAAAGCACCAAAAATGGTGCGAAACGCACCGAGTTGACATCGATGATTACACTATGCAACAAATGGGAAGTTTTTTTCCCCTTGAATAACCACTATATTTTTTTGATCCGCTATAGTCACCAAGCTACAAAAATCATCATTATTTCAAATTCTATGGTAAGGTTTTTTTTAAAAGTTTTTTTTTCTAAAAATTGAGATATTTGAAAAGGCTGCTCCTTACATTTTATCGTAACTTTGGAACGACGTACCCG
Organism: Pollenia amentaria; assembly: GCA_943735925.1. Classification (NCBI taxonomy): domain Eukaryota; kingdom Metazoa; phylum Arthropoda; class Insecta; order Diptera; family Polleniidae; genus Pollenia; species Pollenia amentaria. Next base: position 254,982,526 of record OX031007.1, read on the forward strand.
ATTTTGGAATGCAATCCGTCAAAACATTTTAAATTACGCCAGATTTAAGTTTCTCTTATATCATTTTTTTAATTTAATAATTATTAGAGTTGCACTTTATAAGGATAGTCGAACAAAAAAGAATGTGGTAGGGTGTTTTAAAAGAGAAAAAAATTCTTTACAAATTAATAGACGGCTAAGCTGGAGCCGATTTCCAGCTGACAAATTGTTGGCGGCTGCGGCTACAAATATATTTATCGGCGGATGGCTTAGCCGCTTCGGCACAGGTATCTGAATGTATTATTTTATGATGCATAAATGATGAATATGAATATTTATAAGAAAATAATATAAGGCTTTTGAGATAGCAAAGTACTATTGAACAAGTTCGAATGCATTAAGCGCTTATAACCGGTGTGCACATAAGCGATACATACGGTACTAATTTGGTCATTTTTTCTTCTAAGGAAGTTATAAATGAGTTGATATAATTCCAAGGTATATGACCATATTTAAATTTCTGCCGATATGTTGATAAAGAAAAGTCATGAAAATGTTAGTATTCCTCTTTAGCCAAAACTGTTTAAATTTGGCATTTTGTTATTTTCAAAAACATACATATTTTTTTCTGTTCTTACCTTACAACTACCTTACAGTATACACATATACATACCTATGTATGTACCTTAAATATATTATTCATAATACATACATGTGTACATATTACACAAACTACATCACATAATATTAATGCTCTAATAATATATACAACTGCGCACAAAGACATATATATATATTTATTTTGTATTTACGAAATTATATTATTTAACTGCGATTCTCTTAACTAAAATGATCGTTATTAAATTTCAGTTAAAACACCCAACAATAAAACCAATTAAAACTAAGAACTATCAGGCCTGTTTTGAAAATCACGTGATTTCAAATCATATGTGCTTTTAAAATCGCACGTGTGATTTTGTGGTGTTCTGTAAATCACACCGTTTTAGGGTTTTTCAGTGTGATTTTCAATTGTCGAAGCACAAGCAAAAACAAGTTTTTATTACCCGCTTGTTCTACAAAGGCGTAGCTCATTATTTATCGCTTTTCCCGTATTTGACAGTATTTTAACTGACGGTATTTGGAAGCATACATTATTAGCACCAAAATGGAGAAAAAACGCGCCATTTTTTATTTAAAATTGTGAATTAAAATGTTTCTTTACATAACAACAATTATCTTCAACAACAAGACCATACGTCTTAAACATCATTATTTTTTGTTCTTGTGGCCTGTAAAATTATTAGTAAACATTTTGCACAGTTAAATGAAATGGTATTGAAACAGGTGCATTTTATTATAAAAAGGTTTTTTTTCGAACACTGAAACAAAAATTTGTGTTTAATTCGCTTTGGTGCCACCAAAAATTAAAAACGCACCGAAATTAAAAAAAAATGCACCACGCACCAACAAAGGAATTTTTCGCACACAAAATTTAAAAAAGCACCAAAAATGGTGCTAAACGCACCGAGTTGACATCTATGATTACACTATGCAACAAATGGGAAGTTCTTTTTTTCCTTGAATAACCACTATATTTTTTGATCCGCTATACTCATCTAACTACAAAAATCATCATTATTTCAAATTCTAAATTCTAAAAAAATTTTTTCTAAAAATTGAGATATTTGAAAAGGCTGCTCCTTACATCTTATCGTAACTTTGGAACAATGCAATCCGTCAAAACATTTTAAATTACGCCAGATTTAAGTTTCTCTAATATCATTTTTTAATTTACCCATTATTTTTGGAGTTATTGAGGCCAAGGTAGCAAAAAAATATTTTTTTTTTGTTTTTTTTTTGTAAAATTTTTGAACTCAAAAAATTCATAAAATATTGAAATCAACAAATACTTACCAGGTTTAGTACTTAAGCTCAAAGCTGCATGTATTAGAAGTAAAATAAATTTTTCTTTCATTAAAATCCATGGATAAATTCCTGTTTTATTCCCGATAAAGTGAAAGTACAAACAAAGTTATCAAGTAGTTATTTTTTTAGCAACAAGATATACAAAGAATAATCTAAAAATAATTTCCACTTTTGTTTTAAGAAACCAAATAAAATCTCCTATCATATTTTCATATAATAGGCCCTGATAACGTTGCTTCATGGTCTTAAGTTGTTGATGAAATCACCAAGGTTTTCCGGAAAATAGTCCAGATGCGAGTGCAAGAAATGTGTTGTTAGTGACATATTCACACCTTAAATAAGAAATTAGGATAAATAAACAAATATGAATAAGAAAATTCATTTTATATTTACCGATTTTTGAATAGTCACGCAAATCACGGACGATTTCTTTGTGATTTGGACTCCTGATATTTCCTAGAAAGTAAGAAACAATTTGTCGAAATGAATTTCACGCATATTTCTCATTTGCTGATAATAACTTTTCAAAGTTAGAACTTAGAAGCAATTTTCGAATTTAAGGGCCATCGAAAACCCCTTCGCCAATTTTTGTACATGAAAGGCTTGGAAATATTGTTTTCAAATAAACATAGGCTGTACTCTCCTTGTTTAGTGCTTTCACAAAATTGTTAACTAAGCCGAGCTTTATATGTAGTGGTGGTTAAATTACATTGTCCTTTTTAATCAACGCAGGGTACCTCACATTATGTAGGCCTAAGGTGCTTATGGCTCTTATTTTCCAATCCGTTTTTATGTAGTGATTTTTGCGATCTCGGCTATCCCATAGGCAGATAAAACAGCAATACTTTGTATAGCCACCTTGAAGGCCTGTTAAAATAACAACAACTTTTAAGTCGCAACACACTTTCCAATTGTGATTTTAATACTTCAAATTTCTTAATAAAGTGGCCATAGTTTCATATGTTTCTTTTATTTCATGGCATGTGAAATAGGTATAGATGAACTCTCGTTGCCAATATGTAATAAAACAGCCTTAAGACTCTCTCTGCTACTATCAACAAATAACCGCCAGTCACTTGGAACATATTTTTGGCCGAGCCTCTCAAAAAGACCTTTTATGTCATAACAAAAACACAAATCGTCTTTTGTTATATAAAAATTGGCATATGGCTTATGTCGGTTCCGGTACGCAGTTGACTTGACGTCATTTTATAAGAAATTTCGCTCTCTTAAGCGTGATGCTGAAAGCTCCGATTTCTCTTTTGTTAGCTCGAGGTCTCTTATAAGATCATCAAGCGCAAGTTGATTGTAAAGCTTCGGTGTTAGATCATCTGATGTACTACACATGCTCGAAGATGATATGGGGGGGGTGGGGGGTGTTGTGTGATAAAAGGTAAGTAAATGGTATACACACGGATTTCAAGAAGTGACTTTCTATCTTGATGTAAAACGGGAAGTGTAAATCCACCTGCAAAAATGGGGGGTAGGACCATTGCAGATGTTTTCCAAAACCGCTTTTACTACACAATTGAGAAATTGCGCCGTTTATTTTTGGTCATAAATTTTGCCGCACACATAACAAAATACATCCGGCTCATTTTTACATGACATTTTTCTAAGTTCTTTGCTCATTTTTTATTTTATATTAAACTTGTCTTTTCTACAATCACTTGTTGAGTAATGCAGATTGTGCAAGGTTTTGCCTTTATATACATTTTTAAAATAACGAAATTTTTCGCTTTACACAAATTTACGATTAAAAATTTTGCAAGTAGGTACATTTACTTTATCGATCATAAAATAATTAATAACCCATCGATTTTCATGTAGCATCATGTAGCATAGTCATACTCACAGGTAGTCACAACTAAAACATGGTATACCGATAATCTCAAATAGGACGCATGTAAATAAATTATATAAAGACAACACAATAAAAAGGATTTAAAAATATTGTGTAATAAATAGGGTTAAACCGTTAAAAAATCACAAAATGTTTAGCTCTACACAAATTTCCGATAACATATGTCAAAAGTAGGTACTTTCACTTTATCGGGAATAAAACAGGAATTTATCCATGGATTTTCATGAAAAAAAATTATTTTTTTTATTATATATGCAGCTTTATGAAAAAATTATAAAATTATAGGATTAAACAACATACTGTTCAATAAACAGGGTAAACCCGTTAAAAAATCACAAAACTTTTAGCTCTACACAAATTTGCGCTAAAAAATGTCAAAATAGGTACTTTCACTTTATCGGGAATAAAACAGGAAATTATCTATGGATTTTCATGAAATAAATTTTATTTTACTTCTAATACATGCAGCGTTGAGCTTCAGTACTAAAACTGGTAAGTATTTGTTGATTTCAATTTTTTATGAATTTTTTGAATTCAAAAAGTTTACAAAAAAACAAAAAAAAATATTATTTTTGCCACTTCGGCCTCAATAACTCCAAAAATAATGGCTTAATTAAAAAAGTATATAAGAGAAACTTAAATCTGGCGGAATTTAAAACGTTTTGACGGATTGCATGCCAAAATCGGGTACGTCGTTCTAAAGTTACGATAAGATGTAAGGAGCAGCCTTTTCAAAAATCTCAATTTTTAGAAAAAAAATTTTTAAAAAAAAACCTTACCATAGAATTTGAAGTAATGATGATTTTTGTAGTTAGATGAGTATAGCGGATCAAAAAATATAGTGGTTATTCAAGGAATTTTTGCTTGTTGCATAGTGTTATTAGAGTTGCACTTTCTAAGGATAGTCGAACAAAAAAGAATGAAAAATTCTTTACAAATTAATAGACGGCTAAGCTGGAGCCGATTTCCAGCTGACAAATTGTTGGCGGCTGCGGCTACAAATATATTTATCGGCGGATGGCTTAGCCGCTTCGGCACAGGTCTCTCTCTTAATGTATTATTTTATGATGCATAAATGATGAATATGAATATGTATAAGAAAATAATATAAGGCTTTTGAGATAGCAAAGTACTATTGAACAAGTTCGAATGCATTAAGCGCTTATAACCGGTGTGCACATAAGCGATAAATACGGTACTAATTTGGTAATTTTTTCTAATAAGGAAGTTATAAATGAGTTGATATAATTCCAAGGTATATGACCATATTTAAATTACTGTCGATATGTTGATAAAGAAAAATCATGAAAATGTTAGTATTCCTCTTTAGCCAAAACTGTTTAAATTGTGCATTTTGTTATTTTCAAAAATATAAATATTTTTTTCCCTTCTTAGCTTAGAACTACCTTACAGTATACACATAAACATACCTATATATGTACCTTAAATACATATATTATTCATAATACATACATGTGTACATATTACACAAACTACATCACATAATATTAATGCTCTTATAAAATATACAACTGCGCACAAAGGCATATATAAATATTTATTTTGTATTTACGAAATTATATTATTTAACTGCGATTCTCTTAACTAAAATGATCGTTATTAAATTTCAGTTAAAACACCCAACAATAAAACCAACAACAACTAAGAACTATGGCTAAGTATCTACATAAAACATTTTCGTTTTTATATTTGTTGCTTTTTAAAACAATGTGTACCTACATTGTACATGAAATAAAACATTCGGCATTAAAACGATAATTGTCAATACTACACAGTCAACAGCAGAACTAGAATAACTTTAGTTATTTTGGATCTATACGCAGGGTTGTCATATTGGCTTGGCGTCCTAATTTTCGATTTGACGATTTATAAAATAGTTTGCGATTTTATTGGCTACTTTTGATGATCCATGAATTGGTTTTTAAAATCGATAAAATCAATGCGAAGAAGTAAGAAAGTAAAGTCGTTTAAGCCCGACCATATGATACCCTACACCATTTTTAAAAACAAATTTTTGAGAATGTACACTTTTTGGGACCCATGTGCAATCAGGAACCCGCCTGAAAAAATTATATTTTGAAGTTAAGATTCATGTTAGTTCTTTGATTCGAATATTAGATAGTGGGAGTATATATAGTACCTATGGCTAATTTCGAACCAACCAAAACAACATTTTGTCATGTTTGGTAGCTATCATACAAGTGATTGTCACCAATTTTTATGTCAATACTAACATCTATAAGGAAGTTATGACATTCGATACTGAAATATGGCCTGCTTCCAGTAGAGTTTGAACCAAATTTAATCGAAATACAAACATAATAAAATGGTTTATGGGCAAAAAGACTCTATTCCGGAAAGAAGCTTATATGCGGGCTTTGTTAAATTATGGACCGATTATCACAATTTTCAATTAGTTGTTCCTTTTGACAATTGAAACCTATATACCAAATTGCATTAAATTATCCCCATTGCCTCCATGCCGATTTTTCCGCACTTTGGCGATTTTTAGTTTCAAAAATTATTAAATGCCGATTTGCCCATTTTAAGTAAAAGAATTCAGGTTTTTAATTGATAATACGATAACTTCAAACCACATTTTGTTATTTGGAGATGTTAAAAAAATGTTAAAAGACTGAACTACGCATGTTGTTGCTTATGTATTTATAAGGGAGACGGAGTAAATATCATATATATTTACTGCCTGTTTTTAGAACACGATCACAAAATTTTTTCGTTTAACTTACATTTAAAATAAAATTTCAAAATTTGTTTTGGTTTTAAATGAAAGTCAAACGAATGAATATTGCGCTCGTAATGTAAGTTAAACGAATAAATATTGCGCTCGTGTTCTAAAAAAGACAGTTGATTTTTAACGAGGTTTATTTTTTATGTGCTCCATTTCATTTCCTCTCTCCTCTTAGAACTAATGACTTAACGACTAAAAGCCCATCTATCATATGCATAAGATTGGTTAAACTTCTGGCAAAAATTAACATAAAGTCTTTCATATGCATTAAAAAAAAACAATAACAAAATCAAAAAACATTTGATTCCTTACGGAAAGTTATCAGTTTCGCACTTTGCTTAAGCAAATGACAAATTCATAAAACTTAATAAAAATTTTCATAAAATTCAATATGGTTTGCCATATATGATTTACATGTATTCGCACAGTTGCTTAAGCCAACTAAAGCATTAGTTGGGGCCTAAAATTTGAATAGTGTTAACCAGCACTTTCATAAATGATAAGTAATAATAGATTGTTGTCCTGAACGTGCTTTTGCAAAGAAAATCAATACTTGGTGGCAACAAAAAGTTATCACACTTTTGTATCCTTTAAGTAGTAAGGTTCTTAGTTGGAAAGACAAATTGAATTTTATATTTGGAGAGATGAAATAATTTTTTAAATGTATTTGTATGAAAGAAAGAATTCTTTCGCACATCGGAAATAGGCAGTTAATTAATTTCTCTCTTTTTCTTTATGTTAAATTCCTTAGTTTTTTCGGCAAAAATATTTTATTTTAAATAAAATGTATATGTCTACATTTGCTAAAATCCCCAAATTCCCGCTTTCGGAAGTATGTCCCCAAATGAATGTTGTAATCCCATATATGCAGACAAATACACTTATATAGCAACACTGGTTACAGACACCACTACAACCAAAAAACGACTCGTGCACAGCACCATAGCTGCCAGGTAAAATGTTCGAAAATCGTCAAATCAGACGTAAAAATCGTCAAATTGATTTACCTAAAACTTCATTATTAAATAACACAAAAGGCCGTGTCAGATACAACTTCGTCGCGTTGCATAAAGTTTCTAACTTTGATAGAAAAGCGTTAAGCAAAAGGTGTATGATGCAATAAAAACTTTGGCAACACTCAAGTTTTAGGTTGGTAAATTTTACATATAATTATTTGTTTTAAAAATAAAAGTTAAGCAGTTACACTGTGCTACTTGAACAAGCCTCTAGACGGGTCAAACGTATGACCAACCCCCATATATTTTTCATTCCCATCATTTTGAAATTTTGCTAAAAAAAAACTATTTTTTTTTACCAAATTATGTTTCTAAAACTGGTTTAACTTCACTTAAAGGAAATTTTATTGTGGAATTTTTAAGTTTGTTCAATAAGCTAAATCGTTTTTGAGATACCCGAATATATGTTGTGCAGCCTTCTCCATTTTCGAAACAACGGTATATCTCGAAAACAAGAGCTAACCTTAAAAAAAGGTTAGCACTACTGGATTAAGCGTACTTGAATTTAAAAATCTAGGTGTTCCGTTTGTCTAAAAAAAAGTGTCAACTTCTAGCACAGTGCAATGGACGATTTATTGGAATTGAATTGCAAAACAAATTAAATAAAATAATTCTAGCTGATTGTCAAAGCGCACAAAAAGATGAGAGCTGTCTAATTTTTCGCTTCGCGCTGCGTTAAAAGTTATTTATGTGACATGTTTCGTATAAGTATGTCTATTTCATCTAATATGTTAAAACAAATCTGTAACGCATGGCCTTTACTTATGTTAGTTTTTTTTAAGTGTTTAGCTACTGTCAGTAAAAATAAAACAGCTACTCTCACTTCTAGTAACTATAAATGAAAGTTTCAACTTCTTTAACAGGTCAACTTAAATAGGAGCGGCAAGCGATTCATAAGTAAGTATGAAAAATTCTGTCTTTTAAAATTTAACAGAGGAAAAAATTTTATATATACATTTTTGTAGTATAATTTAACTAATAACATAATGTTAGGCTTGTATGGCTACGTTTGTTGTGTATTGTTCAGGATGTTATACATCCGAATGTGTTACAAAAGTTTAAAAATGTAGAATAAGAGACGTGACTCGAATAAGATCTTTATCATTGGAGTAATACGATCAAAAAAAATTTCAAAAGTATTGAAGTTCATAAGATAGTTCGAAAATTGGGTTCCCCATGATCGGAGATATATCGAACACTGATTTGACTCATCAGAAATTATGTTTCATTGCTTTAAAAAACACTTGTAAAAGAAATCTTATTATGGTTTGTTAAATCTCTTACCAGAATCCAAAGCGTAAACTTTTATATTTGTATTATGCAGTAATTCAAAAATATAAAATAATACCAACAACTTTTGTAAATTAGTACAAAATTTTTCATTTAAAAACTTGTCTAAAATCGTCAAATGACGATAAATGGTCAAATCTGGCAGCCGTGCTCAGCACTTAAACATACAAACTGCCATAAAATGAAAAAAATTAACAATAACGGCTTATCTCCGTATATAAACTGAATTCATTACAAATCTCTTCTCATTTGAAATTTAACGTACGTAAGGCGCGAACGTGTTTTTTTCAAAAAAAGAAAAAAAAATTAACGGAAAAACTACAATAAAATCGGGTAAAACGAACTTGTAATTAAAGCGAATATTTTAAAAAGAACGATCACTATAATAACCGCAACAAAGACAAAAAGCTCACACAAAAGGACTTAAGTGTGTTATTTACGTGTGCTAAAAGTGATATAAATCAAAACCTTATAAGGAATTTTAATAAAAAAAAAATTAAGCAATCAATTTCTTTGGGAATTACAAAAACAAAAAAAAAATTAAAAAAAAGAAACAAATCAGCAACAAAAAAACGGAAGTGTGACAAATTAAATCAAACAGGAAATCTTTTATTGGAAATGCATTAAATTCCCCGATATAATATTGTGTAATTACAACTACAAAAAAGTCATCAGTTGTTTTTATTAAAATTATTTAGTAAACAAATTACAATTTTAAACATGACGCAGCAGCAACCGGCTTGGGGCGTAAGGCTCTCAAAGTGTTAGTATTTTCAATAAAATAATTTATTTTACACTGAACCTTTGTTACTAAAATTAAAAAAAAACCCCTGGTTTAAAAATAAAACTTTAATAATTATGGGTCGTAATTAAGATTTAAGCATCTGTTACCTGTGTTTAATATTCACGAATTTATTGATATGTATTATAAAATTAATTATTATTGGTGACATTTGAAAAATTCATTTACTGAAAATGTGCTAATTTATTTTTGAATATGTAAATACAATAATATTTCCGTTGATTTTGTAAGTTATCATTATCTCATTTTGAAACATTATTGGCGTCATTTGTACAATTAACAAGTTAATTCTTTATTTATCAATAAATATTTGAACAAAAAATAGTTTTTGAAATGCAAATCGAATATGAATTAGAGCTTATTAATATTTTTCCCCCTTTTTAATAAGGTAGTTAACTTCAAACCAAATCGTAGTTCGTTTAAACCTGTCATCGTATGTTTATTTCTAAAAAGTTTAATTTTATAATTTTTAAACAACAAAATGTATTTGAAATTAAAATTTACCGAGTGGAGTGTGAATTAAACTATTAATATATAATTTTTTTGAAGATAATGTGACATTAATTTAAAAATTTTATCTTTATTACTGAATGGGTTTCTGTATAAAAAAAATTTAAAATTTTCTAGAAAAAAGTGGTTTATGCGCATTAAATATACAATAAAAACCGTAAAAATTGCCCTAAAAATTGATAAAAAAAAATACTATACACTAAAAAACAAAAATGGCTTATTTAACAACAAAATATTTAACAATTCAATATTAAATATTTGCGTATAAAAAGCAAGTGAAAAAGCATATTCGCTCAATTCAGACCACATGATACCCTACACCACAGTATTTAACCTAAATCCAAACATAATAAGACTATATTCTGGAAAGAAGATTGAATAGATGATATGTAAGACCGCCTCTCATATAAATAGACACCCACCCAGCTAGCCTGCCGGACGGTGGGGCATCGTTAAATCGATTTAGAAAGTGATTTTGCATATATTATAGTATAATCAAAGATGTGTTTTGAATATTTCTATAGATTACACATATGGGCTTATAGGTATATTAAATTTGATAGTTCGGGATAACACTTATTTGTAAGCACAAATTGCTTTGACGGAATTGTCCCAACACTTGTAGTATACGGATAGATATTTAAAAAAGGAAAACTTATTTAATATCAGATTTAAAAAAAAATTATTTTTTTGTTCCGCTGCGAAAGCTGTCGTAAGCATTAAAAAATTTCAACAAGGATCAAAATATGCTTCAAAAATTTAAAATATGCGCTATAAACTTAAAAAATATCGTAACCATGCTTTTTCCACTAAAATATGCAAAAATGATGCCAACGGTAAAATATACTAACAAATCGATGCCAAAATCAATAAAAACCTCCTAAACGGATAAAAAACTTGTTTCTCCATTGGTCGCACAAGGAAAAATTTATAATAACATATTTACGGTTTCGCTGGTTATAATCATATATTTAAATCAATTGTTTTTTTAGTTGAAACAAAATTTTTTTTATTTTTTTAATTCCTACACTAAATGCATGTGCCCGGCAACTAAAAAACTGAAATGGCAAGTTGCTTTATTAAGCAATTTGTTTTTTTAATTTTGTTTTTTTCTTTTCATCCTCTTACAACTACAATTCGTGTGGCTAAAAAACCAGCCAATTGTAGGGGAATGTAAGAAAGAAAAATTCACTGTTTATTGTTGAAGCTTTGATATTGTTACAAGTAAGTCCTGATTGTCTAAAATTCTTATTCACTTTATGGTCTTATTTGTATAATATTTTTAGCTTTTCTAAAGTCTTTGGAAAACGTTTCCTAACGAGCTGGCCTAAGCAACCAACGAAATGCGCATCCCACAACAATAAATGTCAGTGTTTTAATCATAAATACAGATTGGGAGTTTAGCACGTCATTTATAAATGAATTAATTAATAATAAATTTTGCATTTCCAAAAATAACTTTTTATAATTAAAATTTTATTTGTTTTGAAATAAATTTTTAATTAAAATATTAATTTAATAACAAAAAATCTTAATTAATTTTTTCGCTTAAAATAAAGTAATTTACACTTGTCGAATTGTTGTTGCAAATTGACAAAACCTGAGCTATATTTATTTTAATCAATTAGCATATTGTTTAAAATGGCAAAGTTTTTTGGGAATTTTTTTAATTAAAATTAAAATTATCATTTATTGAAAAAAAAATCACAATTTTCAATTTTTACAATTCTTAGTAATCAATAAATTCATTTTGGTAATAGGTGCAAAATCAACAAATTGTTTGCTTGATTCTATGAATTTGGTGATTAGAGACAATTTATAATTTTTTTCTGTGTATTATAACTTTTTAATTTAAAGCACAATGGGTTATAAAGTTTTTGTACTTAAAAATTTAAATAAAATTATAATTGCACGAGACGGTTGTCATTGAAATGCTTGAAGTTTTCAACGATTCTATAAAAAAGTATGTGCAATACTGAACGAAATACAAAAGCAATCTGTTGAACCATTAAATGACCCACCAAAAAATTTAATTAACTTCCGATTGGTGTGCACAGAATGTTTATTTTTTTAAGTCTTTCATTCATTTTTTAATTGAACTTTATTTTGAACTTTAGGCGTAATTATAGACAAAACGTGTTTGACATTAATTATACAGATACATATTAAACATATCAATGTGCCATGTACATACATATGTATGTACATACATACATGTGTTCAAATTTAAATCCAAAATTATCAACACCTGACTTGAGGCCACGATTCATATGACAGATATGATTTGTACCAGTGCCTTATCGCTTATATGCATTTAATAATTTGCACGTAATTTGGTGTTTTAAAACAAGAAATGCAGTAATAAAAACTCGCTTTAGCACATACATTTCATAAACATACATATGTATGTACATATGTATATACAGTTCACGAAATAAGTTTTATTGGCTAAATAGGCTATATTGTTTTGCTTTATATATATAAATTTAATATTTTTTAACGATATCAAAAGCAGTACATTTTAATAACTTAAAAATAAAAACTCTTCCAAAAAATATGTGTTTATAACATTTTAGCTTAATTTTCTCCCCAAGCCGAGGATCAAAGGTACTACAGTGGGTACAAGTCTGGCATCTGAGAAGGTCAATTAATATCGTATTTACAATTTTCTTAAATCAAAAGTTTAGCTATTTATGCAGTATGCTTGGGATCGTTATCCTGCATAAATATATTACCCTGTCGTGGTTCTTAGACGAGTATGGCTAATATTGGAATGTACGGGTCTTCAGGGATGCATATGTAGGGTTTAACACCCATTTCGCCTATGAATTAGCGGAGTGCTGGAAGCTTATTCCCGAGAACACAATCTCAATTCATTTATGAACAAAATTTTAATATATAGAATTATTCCGTTCTTTAACTCTAACACTTTTATCCAGCCATGTTTACTGCCGTCGGTCTGGCCCTAATATCATAATTGTTTGTCTTTTCTAAGCATGTTACACGTATTGAATCTTTAAAACTGAATTTTTCTTCCTTTTTTTGTTGCGAATTTCAGCCGTTTTCGGCATTTATTTTTGCTTAAAAATGTGTTGATGCTCTTTATTCTATCTGCTAATCTACAAGCACTTAAGCTACTTCGCACTATTTTAGTGCTAACATCTAAATTGTACTCTTTGCTCAGTATCTGCCGAACCTCAAAAGCTATATTGACAGCACCAGTAACAATTAGTCGCTTTCCTTTGCGCCAATCTTTTGGAAATCTCAATGAAATGTTGTATTTTTTGTGATCTTGCGATGTGAGACTCCTTTTTGTGCATTTTTCATAATGCTTTGTTTTCAAAGTGCCACCTTGACTTATGGTGTTTTCTTTTCTACAAAAAATGAGACATTTTATTTAAAAAAAATGCAATTTGGTGTTCGTTTCTTGAAAATGGCTTCTGTTTATATATAGGGCTACCATACGAAGTTGGGAAAAAATCGCCTCTAATCAGGACAGTTAAAATTTTAATAGTTATTTTTTCTATTATTAAATAGTGAAAACATAGGAAATCATTAAATTGTTAATGATAGGTTGTCAGTAATATAAAATTTAAGTGGATTCGGTGTTATAAAATTGTTTTTGAAAAAAAAAAAACGTAAAATCAAGAAATCTGAAAAACTTGGTGTTAATAAATCAGCAATTTGGCAAAGGCATTTTCTTGTTTACATACCCTACAAGAAATGCATAACCAAAACTAAAAAAAAAAACAATTTACTAACACACTTGCAACAATTTTACACAACCTAAATAATGCCAATTTTTTAATATAATTTTTTCATACGCTTGGCCTGTCGATTTTTTTAAAAAAAATTGAATTTTTTAAATGTAAGTTCTGTGGTTTAAATTAAATATTACAAAAGTTATTTGCCATGGTTAGTTAAAAAATTAACTTGCTTATCTCCTACGTTGCATATTAAAGTAAAGGAGGGCGTACTGATGGCGGCTCCAGAAAACGTGGTGGTAAATTTTTTGGAAATAACAGGTCATGTACGAAACAGTCGTGTTAAAAGAAGTGGTCTTCCAACAGGTAGCGGTCATTCGGGTGGTTGCTTTGGCCGGGATACTCGTTAAAGATTTGGTGGTGGAAAAAAGGAGCAAATTATATCAAATATTTAAAATCCTGATGACTTCTCAAGTATGTATGCATGTATGTATTCGGCTTTTTAGTCACAAGTTGTTAACAAAATAATATTTCTTTATATGATCTACGAGAAATAAATTGCTAATGAGTAAAAAATGGCAATTGCTACAATAACAATTTCACAATAAAAACACAACTCTACATAAAATCAGCAGGCCTTTCGAGCAGACATACTAATTGGGCCATGGTGTATGGGGTCATACTGAAAATACTTCTGAAAATAAGTTGACATAGTATTATTATAAAATTTAGAAGCCCATATAATAGATTTAGCGAGCTTCCAAGTTCAAACTTTTATAGTTCTCATGATATACTATAGATATGAACTATAAAAGCAAAATCTTGCCCTAGATACAAAAATAGTAAAAAAAAGGTTATTTTTAGTTTTATTAATAATAAAATTATGGTTTTTTACTCTTAACCCCTATACGGTCTTCGGGTGAAATTTCAACCATTTTATTTTTCATTTTCTTAATGAGACTTTTATTTTTTTTAATAAAATTTTGCATTAAGGTGTCATGATACTTGCTATTTTTTGTATTGGATTTTTTTAGGATTGACTGAATGAAACAACAAATGCGAGAAAGAACAAGAAATACAATATATAAACAAAACAAACAATATTGCCCACGTTTTGTTCCCACAAAAACCGTCAATAAGCTATAAATCGCAAAAAAAGTTAAAACCCGCTACTTCCGATCAAAAACTAAAAAAGTTAGCAGCAGTGCTAACATTTAATCTGGAAATGTCAATTTTAAGTTACAAATTTTTATATTTTTTTTGACAGTCTAAGATTATTTATCGATAACACACGTATATTTTTTTGACATTTCAAGATTTTTTATGGTATAATCAAACTCTTTACACTTAGTCAGTTTTCCTATGCAAATATATTTGCACTGTTCTCCAATATAGAAATCATATCATAACACCTTTAATAACACTAATGGTATTTTCTTTTCTGACAAATATGTTGCATGTATGTTACCATTCGTGCGGGTTTTTGTTCTATTCTAAAAATATATGTACACATTTGAGAAGTTGTCGTTTTCCTTTCTTGAAAAAATAGATGGCAAATTGTTTCCATATCTTACCCCCAGTTATAACTGAGAGTGAGATAACACCCTCTTTTGCATCTGCGTTAAATACTTTTTTATGAAAGCAAGTACTTTTCTTTTGTCATGTGTTTGCGTACAGTTCGTGTTATTTTGTGATTTTTGAAGAAAGAATTTCAATTCACATTTCGTGTTATTGATGACTTTAATAATTGAAAATCAGTGTTTTTAACGCTTATTGGAATTCAAAGAAAATTTTATGTTGAAACCCGCTTTAACCGTGGTGACTATCGCGTATGAGTATAAACTCTGCATTCAATATTTGACACGTTAAATAAACATTAAGCTTCGTACAGACGGTGGTCAGATCTTCCAATATTGGTAAACAGCGTTGCTTAAATTGCATTAAAATTTACTAAAAATGTCTTGCTACTGTGTGAACATTGTAAGCTGATTTGTTTTTGGCAGACATGAAAATTAATGCATCTGACAGTGGCACCATTGTCAAAAAAATATTTCTATTGGCAAACCTGCTTACAATATTGCAACATCTGACCACCGGCTATACGAAGCTTATTTTGTTTCATTGTCATTTAGAAATATGCATCACTTTGTAAGGGTGCTTGTAACCTGATAAATATATTACACAATTAGAAAGCATTATTATTTTTTAGAAAAGAAAGCACCATAAGTTTTGTTATTGTATATTTAAACGCTATAAAATTATTTAAAGAATTACGAAAAAGTCCATCGGGTAAAATTTCACCCATTTAGAAAAACGTGTAAGTATTACCTTAATCCGATTGAAGTTTATGGATGATTTTAGTTTATTGTTTTCTTATTAAATATTATTTTGCCTAAAAAATAAAATAAAAACAACTCCAATAAAAGAAAGAAACCCTGTATATTTACATTAAATAATCAGTATGGGTGATTTTACCCGAAGGAACGTATGAGGTTAAAGTACAAGTGGATTTTTGTCGACGTTCAATGGTTACCTAGTAAGCGGAACCAAAATCTGGACATATTATTTTATTTATTTTCGATATATATCATCTGAGGGGTTCCGACAGTTTTTTCTAAAAATTTTTTTTTTGCTTCTTTTATATATATTTGGTTAACTCCGTTAATACTCATTGAAAAAAAGGATAAATTTTGTTTTTAAGCATGTCCAACAATTATAAAGAAATTTTAATGTGAGAAGTGCTAAAAATAATTAAAGAAAAAAATTAAATGCTTAAAACAAAAAGAAAAACCAAATATTCAGTGTGATCTTATTTCCTAATTGTGCACCAAATGCAAAATTTTAAATTTGCTCTTTACAGCAAAATGGAAAGCAATTTGTTTTTGTTTATAATATGTTTTTTCTTTACCCACTTACAACTATAATTAATGTTGGGAGAATTCCAACTAATTGTAGTGGGGAATGTAAGAAAAGATAAAGTCACTGTTTTGTTGTTGGTATTTTGTTTAAGCTTTGATATCGTTGCAAATAAGACTTTTTGAGTGTATGTAGGTAATTCTCATTCCCTCTGTAGTCTTGTTTGCTGATAGCTTTGGCTTTTCTAAAATTATTTAGGAGAACGTTTCCTGATGATCTGGCAACCAGTGAAATGCGCATAGGAACAGCTTAGTCCCTTTTTACAATGTGGCAAGTGTTGTAGAGGTAGAGTGTGTAGTACATGGCTGTCTGTACAAGACATTTTTTGTCTTTCTCTTTCACTTTTCGCAATTTTCATGTTGTTGTTTCATACCATTTTTCTCACACCAATGTAATTTAAGTATCAATGCCTTTAAAATGTTTATCTCCGTCAAAGGCGAAAAAGAACGAAAAAAAGAAACGAAAAATTTCTGTCTGTCTATTAATTTCGCGATTGTGAAAGGTTTAGGCAAGTTCGAACGAGAATAAGAAAAATGAATGCCTTCCACTTGCCACATTGTAAAAGGAGACTTAACCTCCAACAATACATATCAGAATTTTTATCAATTATTAAAAAAGGAATTAAGCATAACAAACAAAATCTTTTAATAAATATTAAGAATTGTGAATGGAAAAATAAATAACGAACAGACCTTGTTTGGAAAGAAGTCAACGATCGTACATTTTCTTCGATGAAATACAGAAAATCCAAAATCAGAAATATTGGATGTAATTTGTTTTGTGTTCAATTATCGATTAAATTAAAAAATGGCCGTTCTTTTTACTCTTTTTTTTTTGCTATAATATTGATTTTTAGTACATTTTTTAATTCTAAAGTGCTTTTTAATTTAAAAAAGTTGGCATCACTGGTTGCATTGCCGATCGACTTGTCCACGGCCCAATTAGTAAGTCTGCGCGAAACTACAACTATGCAACAATAGAAAAAACAACACGCATTTTGTTTGTGTAAATAATGTTAAAGATGTCAAACCCCAATGCATTTGTTTGTGTAATAAATTGGACAAGATGTCAAAAACAATTGCACGGTAAAAATACAACTCTACAAAAAAAACAGCAAGCGTTTCGAGCAGACCTACAAATGGGGCCATGGACTTGTCGTGCTGAAAATTGTTAGTGGGCCGCAAATCAACTATTTGTCGTTGAAAATGCAATCGAACGATAGCGGTCGACATTATATTAAAAATTGTTTTGCTATTACCGAAACTTTTAAATTTTGAGTTAACACCCTCTTTATGATCAAGTGCGATATGTGTTTTTGATATAAAGTATGTTTTTTATTTGATTAGGTTTTTAAATCTTTGTATGAATTATTCAATTATGTAATAACAAAAACTAAAAAGTAACCAAAACAAAATGTATACAATAAAAATTCATCTGATAACGTTTATAAACTACATATAAAATTATATATATTCTGAGCGTCTCAAAGCGAATTCATTTTTTAGGTGGCGTTGAAAGCACAGCTGTGCTACTTTTTTTTATTACTTAGAGAGAGAAATGTCAAAAGTTGCTTGTGTGACATATCGAACAACGAAAGCAACAAAAAAATACATTGCTGTGTTTTTGGTGTTGTTACTTGTTATAGTATCGACACCACCGTATACATGAATTCGCCTTGGAGCGTCTCTTACACCCTTTGTCCACAGTCTTCTGTTTCATGAAATATTTCTGTGCGACATGTCGCATATTTATTGTAGTTTGCAACATAAAACGTAACGCCCGAACTAGGGATGTAACGATACGCCTTTTTGCCGATACTCTAAAAGAAATATCGCCGATGCCGATACTGATATGAATATTAAATTTAAGGTAAAGTGGAAAAAACTCAAGTTGACTTATTTTTATACACCATTACAGTGTAATAATAAATAATATTTAAAATTTATTGTAATACGATTTTAAAAACACAAAATTAATATAAATCATGGTAAAATTAATTTATTTTTTAAACAAAAAACAGTGTAAGAGATTATTAATATGCAAAACTAATTTTAATAAGAGTTTTGTTTAAAAAACCAAAGTATTCTCTTTTGCGGAGATAATTTCACAAATCCGTTTGGAGCAGACCTCCAGTAAAAAATCTTCTATCAGATGTGACTGAACTCATTTGACAACTTAAGTATAAAGTATTAAGGTCTTTAATTTTGAGTATAATATTAAATATCGCCAGTAAACAAACGGTATATCTAGACTTCTTATTAAGCTGAGCCACAGCGTAAGATGGGAGGAGGATCATTCTTTTCCAAATTTTTAAGATTTTCACAAACGCTCCAAAGGTCAGTTCTTGTAGACTTATCAGAACTATTACTAGGCGTAGGGGTGGCCGTATCTTCAACACTTTCGGAATGTAGTCATGTTGAGTAGCTCAATAAGACGTTTTTTTTTCAAACTATTGTCTTTGAAATGTTCTAGCTTTGTATCGAATGTAGAGAATTGTAGATAAATCGCCAATTATTGGAAATCAGAACTATTCTGCATCTCAGTTTATTCATTTATCGTATTTTCTAATAATGTTCGAAGTCTGTTAGCTATCGAAAGCGTCAGAAAATGTATATTTGAAGTAACCCAAAATTTGCAGCGAAATGATTTTTATTTTCACAATAATTATTACAAATAAGCATAAAATTCTTAAAACGTAAAATTACATACAAGATTTATCAATGGGAGAGAAGGTTTTACCATTATGGTGCAAAGCAAAACGTCTGATGCTGCAAGTCCACACTAAGCTATCAATGCGTTTATGCATCAGTCCAAAAGCACGTAGTGAAAATTGTATTAACAAGTTACACAGCAAACGCGTAAAATGCATATACGTATCGAAAGCATGAAGTAGGATTGTTTTCTGCGTATTGAAAAAAGGAAAAACGCTTGGTGTGGACCGACCTCCAGGTTAAGAATTAAAAGAAACAATTTATTATTCTGCTTGATTTTTATACCCTCCACCATCACTAGTCTAGTGGTGAATGAGTATATATATTCTGGCTCCTTGAGTATTTCTAAGTCGATTTAGCCTTGTCCGTCTGTCTGTCCGTGTGCACGTGTCTCTGTCTTTTGAAAACACGCTCACTTGTGAAAAACGCAAAAGAAAAGAACAAACTTGGCCTCAAATTGCTTGTACCAGGGACATCGCTTAAGTAGGATCAGAATTATGAATCAAAATGTGGAACAACCACATTAAAAAAATTGATAATTTTGATACAAAAGCTAACATAAATGGTGGAATAATGCACGGAATGATATAACATTTTGCACGAAGTCGCTTTATATGACTGCAAACCATACTGTTAAATTAAGATCGGACCATAGGCCCCATATAAACCCTACTAGTGGAAAACAGTTTAGTTCGCCTAAAACCGTAATAAATAAAGCTATCATAATTCAATTCGGTACGTTACAGTTTTGTAGGACTATAAATCACACTGCCAAATTTCGTGAAAATCGGTCCATAATCTACTCCCGGAAACCCGTTTAGTACGCCTAAGACCGCAATAAATAATGCTTTCATAATGAAATTCAGTACGTAACAGTTTTATGGGGCGAGAAATCACACTGCCAAGTGAAGATCGGCCCATAATGTACTCTTGGCCCCATTTAAACCCTACTCTCGGAACACAGTTTATTGCGCCTTCAACCAAATAAAGCCCACTTTGGGAAAATAATTAAATTCGCCTAACACCATCTCTAAAATCTCTTGGCCATTCACTGTTAACGCTAAAACTAATTACACTGCTGTATTGAAATTTATTCTAATCTAGTTTTGGTAATATCAGAAATCAGTCTTCATAATTTTGGGATGATTGGTCCATAATTTACCATAGGTCCAATACAAATTACTTTCCTAAAAATCATTTTAGTTCGGCTGAAAATGTTACGAATCATGATATTTTACTGAAGCCAGTTCAAAGTTCTAAAAAGACATGTATAAAACTTTCTTATTGTCGGTCAATAATTTAATAAAGGTCTAAACCGCAAAAAATTGTAATGCTGACGTTCGTTTTTGTAAAGTATAGTTAATAATACATATGTATTTATCATATAGAGCCCACTCCTGTCGGTGGAGGATATCAAAGATTCGGCACAGCCGAATATAGCGCTCTAACTTGTTTTCTATTAATTGTTATGCAAAAAAATAAGCATTGAAAATTAAGATGTTTGTTCAAAAAAACTATACAAAATATCGCTGTATCGACAGTAAAACATTGCCGATACCGATAAATCGGCAAACATGAAGTATCGCCGATGTATCGGTATTCGTTACATCTCTAGTCTGAACGTATACGAGTTTTCAAAGGGACACCAAAAAAAAAATACGAATATTGTTGCAGGAATCGCCAAAACTATATTGATTTAATCCGATTTGAATAAAGTTAATTATAACCCAAAAAATTAATGATTCATTTCTGTTAATCGAAACAAGTTCCACTGTGTGATAACGATATCGGGTCACAATCTACAAGATTGGTAAAAATTAAAATTAGATTGGTAAATATTAAAGACCTGGAGTAATTATTTGTTGCATTTTAATGTATTCACGCTTAAAGTCAAATTTAGATTTCAATTGGTTAAGAAGCTCAATATAAAGTTTCAATATTTCTTGGTTAACTTCTTAATCATCGTTTAAATTAAGGTTTTTTTAATGTACAACTTCTGTATCAATAAAATACATTTAAAACATCAATAAGATTATTTCTATTACAGAAATCGGTTGCAGTATCGCTGTGTATAATCAAATCTATTTTAATAAAATTACCTAAAATGTGTAAAAAATTCGACTTTAAACTTGAATACAAATATGGTAAACGAGAGTTTTCTGAATGGAATTCTTTATTATGATTATTTATTTGTATTACCTTATAAGATTTACTTTCTGCAGCTTCTGCGGCTTTTATACCATTGAGAATAATTCCCTCCAAAGAAAGAAAAGAATATTTATTATTTGTAATAAATAATAAATATTCTTATTATTACAATTATTACTTCGTAAGCTCAAATAAGATGACAAAACTACAATTTATAAAGCTTACTGTTAGTGTAACGTGCTACTAAAGTAATACATTTCTTATTTGCCAAATCTATAGTTTCATTAGGAATCTTAAAAATTCTGCTATGCGACCAGTGCTCTAAATTTTTTAAATACATACGTATATATTTCAAATAGTATATATTCTCCAACCGACCGAAATTAGGTTAGACTACGAGTACCATGCGACCAAACGAAAAATGCCCGACTAAATTTGGTCGATAAAGAACAAGAACGGCAACCCTGATAACAATATATTTAGTCAATTCACAAGGTATCCTAACATGTCATATTGTCAAAATGTCCTAATATTTCACAATGGTTTAAAAATATTGTTGTACGGCTCAGCCGCTCAGCGCTGGACTTTTCTGATTAATTACGACAGCACAATAAACACAGCAAGCAACGTTCTACTTTTTGTTAACAAACCAACAACAATATTTTTAAACCATTGTGAAATACTAGGACTTTTTGACAATATGACGTGTTAGGATACCTTGTGAATTGACTAATTATGTTTGCTTAATACCCTTTGTTATTCGTATGAAGTTTATGGGTTCGTTGGTTTGTTTTAATATGTTCAGATTTTATTTGTTTCTTTACTTGGTTTCCTTGCAGAAACTTTGTGTTTGTTGTGATTGTTCTTGTTTGTAAAACCTTTGTTTTATTTTGTTAATTTATATTTTTACTTTTTGTTTTAATTGAGAACTCTTCTCCTTGGGAGATGACAAGTGCCTTTTTTTTTATCTATTTTTGTGTTGGCGCGTTGAAGAGGACGTTCTTACACATAAACTGTCATTTAAGTCGAAGTCGATCCAGTCGTTTGTAATGCGACTGATCGATCTATGACACAGATCATTAGTAATATACTGTAATAGTTCTTAAAGATCGGTTCAGCGGCTTAGGTGTCTCTAAGCTACACACAAATAAGCATACATACATTCATTTTTATATAGATATATACATATGTACATATATATGTATGTTTTTTATCTATATATAGATTATGAAGTCTTAAAACACTTCAAGTACTTTAGAAATAATAAGTTATTTAATTTAATAGCCGTTTATCATTTTTGAGTTGTTAATTAAGTTATCAAGTGACTTATAATTAATTTGAGACCAGGTAGGTATTTAAGGTGTCAATTATGGATAATAAATTAGAAATACATTTTCTTATCAAAGAAATATTTATAATTACTCGTATTTTCTTTGAAATCAATATTTAATTAATCTGTAATGAAAAATGAATTTAAGTGTTTTAAAAAGCACTATTTAATATTTAATACGATTTTATCATTCTTAATTTACTACTTAAAACAACAGTATCGTTTCTGTTCGGAATGGTTTTAAATCACGAAACGTTTTAAAATGCTTCAGAAGGTTTTTACGGTTTTCGGCCTAATTTTAATTTTTCGAAAACACGAGAAAACGCTGACTTTTGAGATTTGTGTTTTGGTTGATTATATGCTTAAATTTTTAATGAAAATAAAACGTAAAATCAAGTAAATAAAAATGCTCGGCATTAACTGTATGGGCAGTAATTTAAGAAAACAGCATTTGGCGTCATATAAAATTCAAAGAGCAGGGTTGGCAAAAATTTACTTTTTTGGTATTATTTAAACTTGAAAAGTTGTTGTAATTTCATATGGCAGTTGATAATTTCAGTCACATTTGTGAAGTTTTAAGAATAAAATTCCAGTGTGAAAATTTATTATTAAAAGATTTTAAAATGATTTCAGTATTTTTTGACTCCCAAGGAAAACTTTGATTTCAGTATTATGTTTATAACTTGGCCACCGATTCGAGAGGTTTATATACATCCGTGTTTTAGAAGAAATTTGCCATTATAAAATTTGGTTACGGGAAGAGCTATGGTTTCCTTAAATGGGTATTTTTAAGACATATATACTTTCTATTTGTGGAAAATTTTCCGACTTTATCGGAAAATATGTTTGCTAAAAATCTTTTTATGAAACGTATAGGTCATACTAGAGGTTTAAAATTTTAGTTTTTATAAAAATCTTGCTGTCTTTTAGCCAATTTTTAGAGTATTTTGGTCATTACTCGGCCATTTTTTAACTAAATTTATATATCGACGTGTAAAGAATATTTATATATTGACGAGTTGAAGACGTCATTTGGGCTATGAAATTTGGACTCGGGATGATCTGTTTCCCGAAGGCGCGATTTTTAAAATATGTTTTGGTCATTACTTAGTTGTTTTTGGAGCGATGTTTTGCTAAAAATTGAAGATACATCGTCCATGGGGCTCAGCAAATATGATTTCAACCGGCGACTTGCGACTCGTGATTTGATTTTCTCTTTTCATAAGGATACAGCATATATACACTTTATAGGATCTAGCGTAAATTTTTTTAGAAATTTCCAACGGAATGACTAAGCTATATATACCTTTTTACCTACGGTGAAGGGAATAAGAATACAAAGAAAGTTATACTTGAAATTTAGTTTGGGGTCATATACCCGAAACTTAAAACCACAAATTTAAAAATCCCGAGTTTAAGAATAAATTATTTCAAAATCCTGAATTTAAATATCCCGGATAATTATACAGCTTTAAACGCCCGGGAGACTATCAAATAAATACATCAATCACATAGTTGTGTGTGTGCAGTCGTTCTTTTTCGGGTACACATACGCGTTGTCGGCAATGCTTGATGAAAATCAAAAAGTTTTGATTTTTTTATTTGATGGCTGATTATTTGATAGTCTCCTGTTGTGATTGACAAAAAAAAATTATTTTCTTTGTGTTTGTTGTCATGAAACATATAAATATTTTGGTTTTTTACAAAATACAATTGTTGATTGCCGTGTTTATTTGTACGTCTCCGAAAAAGCCTCAAATAAACGACACTAACACATATGCACTGATTGACGGGTTTATTTGAAAGTCTCCAGAGCCATTTAGTTTTAAAAATCGCACGATACAGAGAATGGTTGGGCTGATACATATATTTTCATTGTGAATTGCCCTAAGACAGCTATATTTCCCAGATTAGTGATTCTGAAACCTATCGCAATATCTTTTATAATTTGTATGTGTTTTCAATACATTGACAAGTTTTTGAATTTGTAATAATAGGGATCAGTAAGAAGATAATTAAATAAAAATAAAAAAAGGTGGGCCGAAGTTGGTTCTCTAAAAATGAGAAACATTTTTAGAGATTGAAGGCCTATGAGTTGCACAACCAACTTCGGTCAACCTTTTTATAATTATCTTCTTACTGATCCCTACTATTACAAATTCAAATACTCGTCAATGTATAAATGGGGTCTCAAAATCTCAAATTTTATAAATGGGGTCAAAATTATAAAAAATAATGTAGTTGTTAAAAGAATGTCACCGAGAAAAAAATTTAATTTATATGACAAATATTAAAATTGAGCCTACTTCGATATCAGCGTTGTTAGAAGGATCATTTTACCATATTTTTGATGATTTTTTGACCTAAATAGGATATGATTATTTTTTTCACAAATGATGATTTTTATTTTTAGAATTTATGATTTTTAACATTTAGTATGTTTGTTCAAAATATACCACAGGTTTTATACTACAGGTTTTATAAACTGTAAATTTAAAAACAATACAGTTTTTATCAGCTTGTTGGTTATTGCTTTTTCACCCTTTACGATATTGTATACTGTGTCTAGCAAAAAGTTTATAATTGTTTCTGGGCATACAAATTATTTAAAAAGGCATCTTAGAATAAAAAAGTCTTTTGTGAAGTATTTTTAGTACCAAAAGGTAAAGCCAATGGAACTACCACAGCGTCTAGATTTGCTGGTACTGGCAGGACAGTCGGAAAATACATATTAGTGGCCAAAAACACTACTAGCAGTATTCGTGATGTAACCATGACAGTTCACTTTAAAAAAAAATGCTGAACGTGAACGTTTCAGCGTAAGTTGGTGCTAAACGTATCTTATATGAACTAAACAATCGCAAAAATAAACGGATAAAGAAGAAAAGTTGTATTAAACAACTATGTATTTATATTGTGTGAACAAAGATGAAACTTAACGAAAACATAAAAAATCAAAACAGAATATATGTACATTTTTATTTTTGTCACTTTTCGATTTTTTTTTCTTTTGCGAACAAAACTTCAATTTTACTGTCTTCCAAATTTGCAAGACAGTAGACAAGACAGTGTGCATGTATTAGCGAAAAAGTTTTCATGTATTGCTACTGTCTTTCCAGTACTGGCAAATGTAACTGATTTAAGGGGTCTGTACTCGGTTAAGCACTTCTTATCAAGTCTGGGGAACCGAACGCGCTGTAGGGTATCGCGTGCGATATAGCCGGTGCTTAGGAACTCTATTCGCTGCTGGGCATGAGTGGGGTTTGTGTCAGGACCATAATAGGTATTATCACGGACCATTGTATGATGGCTGTCCCAGGTTACAGAATAGCAGGCTAAGATGGCTAGGTAGTAGAGAGATCGGTTATTCGACTTTTTTCAAAAACAGTTTTTCGAATATTCCGAATAGTTGCCATTTAAAAAACCGGTTTTCGGTTAAGCATTTAAAAAATAACCGGTTAACCGGTTTTCTAGGGAACACTCTTAAAAATGTGTCTGTAAATACTGTGGTGTAGGGTATCAAAGGTTTAGAATTTACCGGCTATGTACTTTTTAATTTGTTCCTTTTTTGTATAAGTTTTTACTTATAATTCAACGTTATTTAATATCAGGTGTAATTTCATATAAATTGGGTAATTTTGCCTCATGCCAAGTGTAGTTTTGAACTTGGCTGGGGTAACACTGCTTTAAACACATTAAATAGCTGTAATAGATGAATTTAACTAAGGTTTTTGCATTATTTTAAGTACAGACCAGGGATTAAATATGGCTAATGTTAAGTATTTTGCATTTAAATAATCCGTACTTGAATCAAGCATTCTGTACATAATTTAAGAAAATCCGTATTCAACGTACTATTTCTGGTTCGAATAAGGCAGAAAAGTCGCCAGTATTCGCCCTCAGATTTGCTAGTTACAGTAGTCCACAAAGGTCTTCCTGCGTCTTAGTAATTTAATTTATTTAATAAAACAAATTTATCAATGTTTATTTTAAACTGCTCTTTATTCTTTGACTGTCGCTATAAGAATGAAATAAAATATGATATTACCAGAGCTTACTTGATTTTAGTCAAATTACAATAGTCGTCTAGTATAGAGTATAAAAATTATTACAAAAGCAAATTATTACAATTATGATGATAGCAAGAGCAAGTTATAATGCTTAATCTCTTTTAGTGATGTGCATTAATATTGTTTACACGGTGCTACAAAATTTCCTTTTTTGCAAGCACTTTCAAAGTGACCTAGTGTATGTTATAGGTCTAGATGAGTGTATTACAAAACCGGTTTTAAAATTTTCAATATACCTCCAAATTCCCGAGTTATGGACCAAAGAAATTTTTTTGAGGCTGCTACTTTTAAACATTTATAACTTTTTTATTTATTAACCGATTTTTGAAATTCAAACGGTTTTGGAAAGGAAAATAATTGTTATTTTTAACTATATATACTTCTCTTACAATATTAGCTCAAATATGAATACATTTTTTCAATTATATGGAAAATTTTTCATTTTTTTTTAACTTTTAAAATTTCTACGAGACTTTTTTCCGAATTTAGTTTAAAGATAACAAATTTATTAAAGACAGTATTTTTCTGAGTAAAATGAGATGTAATTTGTTGAAATCGGTTGAGAAATGAGGAAGTTATAGTTTTTCGGTTAATAAATAAAAAAGTTATAAATGCTTAAAAGTAGCAGCCTCAAAAAAATTACTTTGGTCCATAACTCGGGAATTTGGAGATATATTGAAACTTTTAAGCCCGGATTCGTAACATGCTCACCAACACCTTTAACGCACACTAGGTCATTTCAGAAGTGCTTTTCGAGTGTAGCACAGTATTATTGATTGTTACTTTTTATGATTACATTGTTAGGGTGTCCAATACAAAATTAAAATGAATCATATAATTATACATAAACTATTAATGAAATTAAAACGATCATAATACAAATAATAAGAATAAGTCAAGTTTTATTATAATGAAAAATAATCAAATTTTATAAAAAATAAGATTAAATAAAAAAACAACAGTTTTAGCTAAAGCCGGATACAATTCTGGCTGCAACAACCCCCCCCCCCCCCTCTCTGGTGGATTAATCGTCACGATAATGCAACCGGGATTTTAATTTATTGGGCTTTCCTTGAGCCGTAATGATATTCTTAGGGAAATGGGATGATTACTGTGGTTTTGCTTGTTGTTGTTGTATTGTTTGGTTGTTATTCTTGAGTTGTTTGGTTGTTCAATTCTTGAGCTGTTTGGTTGTTCAATTGTTGAGTTGTTTGGTTGTTGTGTTCATTACTGTTCGGTCGGCCTCGTTTACGAATTGTTTATATTGGAGTTTCGGAATCGCCTTCTTATGGAGATAAATCAGATGTATGTACTGTTGCTAGTGGTGTATTTGGAGACGTTAATGAGGCAATTGTAAAACATGTTGACCCTTTGGCTCCAATTACAACATATCGACCATCTCTGCGTGGTGTGAATTTTGAGGTAATTCCATCTTTTGCTTTAATCAGTATATGCGTTGCTACCAATACCTTGTCACCAATATTTATATCGTTTGACAGTTTTCGTTTTCGATCTGCAAAACTTTTATTTCGATCTTGCATCTTATATTGAATTTCATTTGCAATTTCTAATGTTTCAATAGATATGGAGTTATTTGAGGAATGAAATGTTCTGCTTTCACTATAGCTACGAAGTCGTAATTTACTTCTGTCGGCGTTCGCAGTTCACGGCCAAATGATAGAAAAGCAGCAGAATAACCAGTACTGTCGCATTTCGCAGTATTCACAGAGAAACGAATAGCTGGTAACATTAAATTCCATTTTGTATGGTCTTTCCGAAACAAATTGTTAGTTGGGTTTTCAGATCTTGGATTTTCCTTTCTACAGGAAACAAAATGTTAATTTTTACATTAATGCAGATATAAATTGAGTTCCATTTTCTGTGTGTAATCTGCGTGGTATTCCATATATTAGAAAAACTTCATTAAGTAGTGTTAAAGCACAGTTTTCGGCAGTTGCTTTTTTTAATGCAAAAAGCTCTACCCATCTACTACAAACATCTTCAACTATTAGGATCTATTGATATCCTTCTGCCACGATTTCAAACCTTTTGTTGCTACTAAGTGTTTGTAACAGTCCGCAAGGTTTCATATTTGTTGGTTTGTACTTTTTACATTCTTCGCATGATTTAACGCAATTTTGAATGTCTGTTCTTACACCTGTAGCCCGTTTCTGTATTTCTCGCATCGTAAAATTTCCCGCATGAAACAAGTGAATTATAACAAAAACAGTGCAATATGAAACAAAAAATGGTTTTTCTCACATAAGTGTTTCTGTATATTTACTTTGGGAGAATTATCTGTCATTTAAATAATTTTCCAGCATTTATTGGAAGGATGTGAGAAAAAGTGTATCTGTATTAATATTTTGCTAAAAGTTTCTCACAAGAACTGTCAAAATAAGTTACATTTAAAATTGATGCGAGAAAAATAAAATTTTAATAAATGGAGCACAAATTATGTATGTATGTACGCAAGTATGTGTATTATTATTTTTTTTATTTGAAGGGAAAGAATTTTAATGATGAAAATAAATAAAACACAATTGTTAAATTTTTTTATTTTAATTTTTTTAAGCCCTTCATTGCTTTCGTTTTATGCAGGGCTGCCAGATAAATTTTTGAAAAAATCGTTAATTTCCTAAGAAAGAATAAAAAAAAATCGGCTAATTTGTTTAAAAAAATCGGAAAATTTTAAATTAATTTTGACAAATTTTTTTCGATTTTTATTAAAACATAATCAAAAAAATTGGTAAAGTTCATGGGTAAAATACATATTTTATACATACTTAAACTTGAGGTCTATTTAAATAAAATTATTTATTTTATTTTTCTCTTTAATCCGATAACAATTTAAAATTTCAGACTGTTTTTTTTCCTGAAAATATCGCTTAAAGGCGTAACAAAATATCATATTGAACTTGCCAAAAAAAGGCCAAAATTTCCTATAGTGCATTGATTAAAAATGGTGTAATAGTTTAATGTATTGATCACATAAACAAATGTATTAAATAATCTAAGGAAATAAAAATTTAGCAGTTTTCCTTCGAAATTTTAATTTTGCCCATATATTTTTAAGCTGCCATGTTTTTAAAGATATCGTTTTTCTGTGGTGCAAAATATATAATCATACTAAACTAATTAAAGTTATTTTATTTCGAAGACTGAATAATATGTTCACCAGAAAAAATCAGCAAATCGGCTCTTTGCCAATTTTGGAACAAAAAATCGTCAAAATGACGATAAATCGACAAATCTGGCAGCCCTATTTTTATTATATCTATTTCTTTCGTTGACGTTTCGCTTGCATTTGACATTTAATTACTGGAAGTATTCCAGTTAAAACAGAATCTGTGTTGTCTGTTCTCGCAATCAAATACAGAAACACTTTTTTCTCACAAATCGAGAAACGATGGAATTTTTTGTTTCACACTTAATGTCAGAAATTTTGCAATGCGAGAAATACAGAAACGAGCTACTGACCAATAAAACATTGGTGTTATTCGACTTATGGTTCTATATTCCATAGTGACCAGATATTGGATCGTTGTGGTATTTATTTAAAACAAGTTGACGATGTGAGTTAGGTATTACTTATTGCCCATTTTCAGAATCTTGGTCTGAATTATATTTGTAGAGAATATCATCGATCATTATATAGCCACGATTCGTGTGTCTTCTAATGTTTCGTCATTATTTTCAAAAGAAGATATTATATTTTTTTGATCTTCGTCTTCTAATTGATCTTTACGAAACTCTTCAAAACCTTCAAGTGGAAAATCAATTTCAACTGCATTACAATTACAGTTAACACATGGTGGGCGCGAAAGAGAATCGGCAATAACATTTTTCTTTCCTGGGGTATAATTAAAAGTTAAATTATAGCTTTGAAGTAAAAGCGACCATCATGCTAGTCTTCCGGTTGGAGATTTTAATGTAAATAACCATTTAAGCGGTTGGTGATCTGTAAAAACAGTTACTTTGGAGCCTTCTATGTAGCCTCGAAATTTCTGAACAGCCCATACAACAGCTAGTGCTTCACGTTCAGTAGTAGAATAGTTTTTTTCCGCTTGAATTAAAAGTCGACTTGCGTATTCAATAGGGTGTTCTCCATTGTTCTCCCCCTGCAATAATACAGCTCCGATCGCATAACTGCTTGCATCAGTTCTTAAAGAAAACGGTTCATTTTCTTTTACTTGTTGCAGTATTTTATATTTTAATTTTTGAAAAGCTTCGTTTTCGTTTGTAGACCACTTCTAAATAGCATTTTTTTAAGTCAAGTTGGAAAGAGGTTTTGATTTATCAGCAAAGTTTGGTGTAAATCGTCTTAGCCACGAACAAGTCTGCAGAAATGACAGAAGTTGCTTAAGATTTTTAGACTTATGAAGTTTTTAAATAGCTGATGTTTTTTCAGGGTCAATTTCTATGCCATCTTTTGTTAAAATGTGTCCTAAATACTTTATTTTAGGTTTTCAGAAATAGCATTTTTCCTTATTAAGATGAAAACCAATACCTTTTAGCTTTTTAAATGAAAATTCTAGGTCCTTTAAATGACTTTCAAAATCCTTAGAGTAAATATGTAATAATATCATCTAAATATGCCAAAATAAGAATGTTGGGAAGGCTTGATTTAATCTTATCAATTACTCTTTGGAACGTTGCTGGAGCATTTTTGAGTCCAAACGTTTATTCCAAAAGGAGTTGTAAATGCTGTTTTAAGTTTATCATCCTCATTCATTTCTATTTGCCAGTACCCAGATTTCAAATCAAGAGTTGACATGTAAGGCGTAGTTTTTGCAGCAAGTAAAAGATCTTCCATTCTTGGCAACGGGTAAGTATCAGAGACTGTTGTAGAATTAAGTTTTCGGTAATCAACACAGGACGTATTGAGTTATCCTTTTTGGGCATTAAAACTACAGGAAACGCCCATTGAGATTCTTTTTCTTCTATTATACCTTTTTCTATCATTTCCTTTACTTCAGCTTTTAACTTTTCTTTCATGGCTGATGAAATTCTATAAGTATGTGTTACTCCTTTTATAGGTGAGCATATGTTTTGAAAATTTTCTTCGTAAGAATTTAAAAGTTTTACCAAATTATGCTTTTATTCTTTATTTAAATATTCACTTTCAATTTCACATATATCAAAATCGATTGCGTTAAATTCAAACGCTTTTGTTAATATTGAATCTTCATTTACTTTCTTTTTCTTTAACGGAGGAAGTTCAAAATTTGTTGACAAGAAATCTTCGATTTTAGTGTGTGAATGCTTTCTGAATCATTTTTTTAAATTAGATTCAAACCATTACATAAAATCATTAATACAGCTTATATTTGTTAACTTGGTTGACCATCTGTTACTTTGGTTTGGTTAAGATTAATGTTTTCTTTAACCTTAGATGGTTAAATTCATGATGGTTTTAAATTCAAAGATTTTCAGCGGTTTATCCTTATAACGCCATGTTCTTTGAGCTAGATCCATTACAATACCGGCTTTCTCCAAAAAGTCATTGCCGAGTAAGGTTTTATTATCTTTAGACTATGGTCTAGTACACGTTTTTTTACGAGATATTCCATCAGCTAGGGTTATTTCCTCAAAAACTGATTGGAATTTAACTTTATTTTCTAAAAGTTTTTTATATAGAACGTGACCAGCTATACTAGTTCTGGCAGAGGTATCCAGGTATGCTTCACCTTTATTTC
The DNA here is from genome assembly GCA_943735925.1 of Pollenia amentaria. NCBI lineage: Eukaryota > Metazoa > Arthropoda > Insecta > Diptera > Polleniidae > Pollenia > Pollenia amentaria. Next base: position 255,015,261 of record OX031007.1, read on the forward strand.
CATTCAATCCAATTCTTTTGGGCTTTCCAGAACATTTTTGTAGTTGCATGTTGGACAGTTTGATCTATAGAAACCAACAGCACTACAACCGTAACAATTAAGTTTAGTTTCATCAGGTTTCTTCTTCTTTTTCCATTTCTAAACGTAACAAACATCTGCCGTGTGATTTTTCTTCCTACAGAAAGAGCATTTAGCTTGAAAATTGTCTTTAGTACCTATGGATTTTTCAAAGGATTCTGGCTTATTTTCATTTTTTAATAACTCTATATCCCAAACCCTTGAAAGTAAAGCTTGGAAAGTTTGTATACTTTCTCTCGAAATTTTCTCACGGATTTGTATATTTATTAAAGAAAAAATCATATTAATTTTTGTGCTCTCTGAGAGTCTTTCCTTCAGTTGTGCAAAAAAGACGACTTTTCATACAAATAAAAGCATCTTTGGATTCAAACGATTTGTGTTTGTCTTGAAAAATTTCCGCATATATTCTCCAATCTGGTTTAGGTGAAGCAAAAGCATTACGTAGGAGCTCTATAGCTTCATCAAACTCTCTGGCCTCATGCTTAACGCATTGCCACCACGATGACGCATAACCTTCAAGCACTAGAGGTAAGCTTGTTAAGGCAACAAAATCAGCAATACGTTCGTCTTCTTTAAATACTTAAATTGTAGCTATAAAATCTTCTACCTTGAATGTATTATGGCCTCCATTAAAACAAGTGCTACAGGAACTAAAAGTTGCCACTATTACTTGACGAACTTGTAGAAATCCAAGTAATTCAGAAAACTGACGTTCTGTTACTCAAAGGTCCATTAACAGCAGAATTTGGGGCATTAATATTTTGCCTATTGGTATTAGGTTGGATATTTATAGACGGTGTAGAAGAGGTAGTGTTTGAAGGAATTACTGGGGTTGAAACCTGGATTGAATTTTGCAATTGTGCATTGGGAATTGAATTTTGGTAGTACATAGTAGGTCTGGGCATTTCAACAAAACCTTACTTGAAATCCTTTTATTTCTGTGCTTTTTACAATTTTCACTTTAAATGTAGTAGCTATACTGCTGTTTATGAGTTTGGTAAAACTAGTTACAACAACAACGCATATACTTTAAAATAGTTATATTTATTAAAGGCTAGATTACACTATTATACTTTGCATTAATACATGTCAAAAACTCAAGTAATATGACAAAGTGTGATAGTGTGAATGCAATGTGTCACAAGTATTACGAAAAAAGTTTGACATCCCATACGACTTAATCGTTTTTTGAAAAATTTCTAAACGCTAATACTTTTCATTGGATCAGGGTTGCATTTTAACAAAAGCATTTTCATGTGTATAGTGTGACTACAAACTGTAATGTTACATTAGATTTTTTGACAGTCACGGCAAAACTCATTAGATTTCCATCTCACAAAGTATTATGGAATACGTAAGGCTTGTGAGATAGTGTAATCTAGCCTTAAGCAAAGAATGATTGCACGAAGAGAAATTGAAGAAATAACAACCGTTTTATAAAAACAACACTACAGGTGATGATGAATACACAAAAATATTGATGAACAACAACAACTGTAGCTTTTTTTAATTTTTTCTTCAATTTAAAGTTTTGTTTTAGCAAAAAATAATTAACAATATTTTACGTTGGGCGCCAATTGTGATAAAATGGTTTCACTTTTTTAAAGGGGTTTGGAGTTTTTAATAAAGATTGATAATCTGCTTTTATATTTGTTATTTTTGGTTCGAATAAGGCAGAAAAGTCGCCAGTAATCGCCCTCAGATTTGCTCGTCACAGTAGTCCATAAAAGACTTCCTGCGTCTTAGCAATTTTATTTATTTATTTAATTAAACAAATTAATCAATGTTTATTTTAAACTGCTCTTTATTTATTTATTTATTGGATATCACATACAACAAGAAATGAATCTTTTTAATTACAGTATGTGATCTTATAACGATATAATTTATTGTAGTTATGTACATGCATTAAATAGAATAAAAGCAATATAATAATATAGTTTTATAGTAAAGAAAGAAATACATAAAATATATACTAAAAAAAAAATACTTATTTATAAGCTACAGAGGTATATAAAAAATCCAAAAAAAGCGTAATAATTAAAAACTTGATCACAATATCTTTTTAAATTGCAAAATGTTGCCTATAGTTTGTACTGTATTGGGAAGTGAATTCCACAGTCGTATGGTATTTGTTAAAAACTGCCATTCAGAAATTAATGTACGATATCTGAGTTGTATAATGTGTTTTCCTCTATTTGAATGTGCAAATTGTAGGCGGTCGTATAAATAAGTTGGTTCTTGGGTGTATATAATTTTATGAATTAGTATTAATGATAAAGAGTCACCAGCGGCCACAGATTGGTACCGATCAGTAAGATAAGTTTCTAGTAGTTTAGTAGCAGTTGAAGAAAAGTAAAACTTATTTATAACTTAGTGCAGAGAATTTCATGATTAACTGAGTCAAATGCTTTAGAGTGGTCCAGAAGTATAAGAAACGTAACTCCGCCTTCATCAATATTGCGTCAGATATCTTCGGATACACTAATGAGCGATGTAACACAGCTTTGACTGTCGCTATAAGAATGCAATAAAATATGATATTACAAGAGCTTACTTGATTTCAATCAAATAACAATAGTCGTCTAGTATATGGTATAACAATTATTACAAAAACAAATTATTACAATTATGATGTGAGCGAGAGCAAGTGATAATGCTTAATCTCTTTTAGTGATGTGCATTAATATTTTTTTTTACAACTACAAATAAATGTAGCTGCTTACTTTATTTGGACATAATAAATTTTACAAATTCCGTTACAAAATCAATTGTATTATATAAGTGTTCCTTGCAAGAAGACTTAAAAACGGAAATTCGATCAATTGATTTCAAAGCTATAGGCAAATTATTGAATTTAATTCCACCAATATAATTAATTCGCTGTTTGGTTGTTTCTAACCTGCATCTAGGAATTCTAAAATTTGTTCTGTTCCGTGTGTTGAAATTTATTTGATTTTGTGTGAATGGTATGGTAGGTACCCAATATTATTAATACATTTAAACACAAATATTAAAACTTGATATACATGAAACGCACAAATTGGTAATATTGTTTTGCATATTTCTTTATATAATGAAATAGTTGAATACAACACTAGTAAATTGTATACAATTTTTAATGCCTTGTTTTGCATACATTGAAGGGATTTAAGTAAACTATTGTTTTTATTGTAAGCATATATTATAGCCAAGTAATTCAAATGGGATTGAATCAAGGAATGATATATCAACAGTTTTGATCTTTTTTCCAATTTGTTTTGTTTATTGATTGTTACTTTTTTGTGAATACATTGTTAGGATGTCCAATACAAAATTAAAATGAATCATATAATTATACATAAAATTATTAATGAAATTAAAACAATCATAATGCAAATAACACGAATAAGTCTAGTTTTATTATATTGAAAAATAATCAAATTTAATAAAAATAAGGTTATATAAAAAAATGGCAGTTTTAGTTAAAGCCGAATACAATTCTGGCTGCTACAAAATATAAACTTTTTGTGTATATATATATATATATATATCTACACAAAAATAACTTTAAAATGATATATATTTCATTTAAAATCAGTGGACGATAAGATAATTAAAAATCAACTACAAATTTTTACTTTTTTTAAATATTGCGTAATACAACAAAAACGTCATATTTTAAGAAAACAACAAAAAGCACTCTTTTCACTCATGTGTGTGCGTGGCTGTTTGTAAGTACAAAAAAAAACGTTTAAAACGATATATGTATGTTTCATTAAAATCGGTGGACGATAAGTAACTTAAAAATCAACTACAAAAAAATTGTTCACGTATTTACATATATATGAAGTAATAATAATAATAGTATATAAGATACCCACTTTTATTATACCCTCCACCACCACTGTGGTGAATGACTAAACTAAGTATATTCTGGCTCCTTGAGTAATTCTAAGTCGATTTAGCCATGTCCGTCTGTCTGGCCGTCTGTTGAAAACACGCAAACTTTCGAAAAACGCAATAGAAAAGAACAAACTTGGTCTCAAATTGCTTGTAGTTATCCTAAGCAGTTTGGGATTGAAGTCCAGCAACATCGATTTTGTAGGATCAGAACTATGAATCAAAATGTGAAACCACTACCCAAAAAAAATTGATAATTTTGATACAAAAACTAACATAAATGGTGGAATAATGCACGGAATGACATACAATTTTGCACGAATTCGCTTTATACGACTGCAAATCATACTGTTAAATTTCGTGAAGATCGCTCCATAATTTACCATAAGCCCCATATAAACCCTTCTCGCGGAAAACAGTTTAGTACGCCTAAAACCGCAATAAATAACGCTAGCATACTAAAATTTGGTACTTCACAGTTTTATAGGACCAGAAATCACACTGTAAAATTTTTTGAAGATCGCTCCATAATTTACACTAATCCCCATATAAACCCTACTCCCGGAAAACAGTTTATTGCGCCTAAAACCGTAATAAATAATGCTCTCGAATTGAAGTTCGGTACGTCACAGTTTTATAGGACGAGAAATCACACTGCCAAATTTCGTGAAGATTTGTCCATAATTTACCATAGGCCCCACTTTGGGAAAATAATTAAATTCACCTAAAACCATCACAGATATAGATATTGCGGTGAAATTTTTTACTTAAATTCATATGGTCAGAAAAAATATCATGCAAATATGTGAAATTTACTGTTAACGCTAAAACTAATTACACTGCTGTATTGAAATCAGTCTTCAGAATTTTGGGATGATTGGTCCATAATTTACCATAGTTCCAATACAAATAAAGCTCTTAAGAATAATTTTAGTTCGGCTAAAACTTTAACGAATCATGATATTTTACTCAAGCCAGTTCAAAGTTCTAACAAGAAACGCATAAAATTTTCTTATTTTTGGTAAATATTTTAATTCAGGTCTAAACCGCAAACAATTTTAATGCTGACGTTCGATTTTGTGATGCTTAGTTAATAATATATATGTATGTATGTATTTATCATATAGAGCCCACTCCTGTCGGTGGAGGGTATCAAAGATTCGGCACAGCCGAATATAGCACTCTAACTTGTTTTCCTTAAAGACGGTTTTGCGCGACTTTATTTTTCAAAATGTCTAACGGTAATACGTTTATACATATTTGTTTGCACGTGAAAAGAGGGCGGTCAGATTGATTTTGAACTTTTTCGCAAAATTCAATGTCAAAAATTGCCAAAGAATTAATTTTTTAGTTTTTGACAATATATGCATTCTTAGAATAGTTAAAATTTTTTTTTTATAAATTCCAAAAAAAGATTTGTTCCGTATCGCTTAAACCCGCCACAAATTCAAAAAAAGTCGCCATGATATATTTTGTTTAATTTAAGTAAAAATGATTAGTGAACACAAAAAAGGTGCAATGTTTAAAATATTTTATAGTAGTCTACTTAAAGCAACAAAAGAAGAATTTTTGCAGTAAGTATTAAACAAATATTGAATATACAATACATTAGTATGTAGTTGCAGTTCTATTATATATCAAAAACGCTGTATATGTACTTCACCGAGAAGACTCCCTTTTTGTCTTCTTTTTTGGAATACATTGTGATGTTACAAAAGAAACGCAACATGTACTATTTACATTCATATAACTTTTAACTCGTAAAAACGTGTCGAAAACTTCATATCGCATTCTACTTCGAAGGCGAGTTTTAGAGGAGTTCATTATTTCAACACAGGCATTACTAGTTGTAATAACCAGCATATAAAGAACAGTCAACCCAAGTTCCTTAAAATGGTACGTACCTGCCGTATCCTTGTAGATATAAATTGTTGGCCTAAACTGATTTGAATTAGATTGAATATCATCATTAAAATTCTCTTTTAACAAACGGTATTTTTCCATGGTGTTTCATTAACATCCAAATGTACGATAGGATTCATAAAAATCTTTAAAATATCTTTAACAACAACGAATTTTATCTGTGATAATTTGTCACATTTTATAATGGAAAAATGTTCATAAACTTTAATTATATTCATTTTTTAAAAAATTCTACTTATTAATTCTTTCAAGAGCAAATTTAAATGTGGAAAAAAAATTTCTCTAAGATTTTTCCTAATCTTCATCAGCCATTTCAACATAATTTAGTTTTAAATACTGGTCATACATATGAATTTATCAAATTTTATATATTGAAATACTAGAATAAAAAAAAATATATCTTCGTATTGAATTCAACAAATTTCAAAACAAATTCATGGGTCATCAAAATTAGCCAACAAAATCGCCAACTATTTTATTAATCGCCATGTCCCCAAATCGAAAATTAAGTGGCAATTTATAAATCTATTTGGAGATGAAATTTTGTGTTTGGCGACATGGCGAATTTTTGGCGAAATTAAAAAAAGTTAGCGATTATTTTGGCGATTTCTAAAACGCACGACGTTTTTTTTTTTCGGGTAAAAAAAAAAAATTTTAATTGTTTTAGATGATAAATTGATAATATTTGCATATAATAACATTGAAAACATTAAATAATTGTTTCTATAGAAATTTGGAATGAAGCTTAAGCTTTATTAGATTTCATCAATCATCGGATCTCCACCGAAAAACAAATTAATATTTAATTTATTTTGGAAAATAAATTTAAAAAACTGAATCGTTTGTTAAATTTTTAAAATTTAAAGAATAATAATGTATACTGGGTAATAATAAACTGGGTATACTTGTATGCAAAAATAGTTGAATTAATAGCGAAAGTAAATCACATTTTAAAAAAATTTGCACTGATATCAGGTTTTATATAATATTATCAAGCGTATTTTTCAATGTGGCGTACAGAGCGAAAAAGTCAGTTTTTTTGATATATTTTGACTCGATTTGAAACCTTGATTTTATAAAGAATCGACAAGGAATCTGGGTAAGAAACTAATTTTCAAAAATAATTCATGTAATGAAATTGTTAAGAAGATCTAGTTGACTTTAAATATTTCAATCCAATCCAAATACCAAATTTAAATACAACTTTTAAGAACTTTATCCTTTGCTTCATTTCTTGTCAAAGTGACATTATGTTTCAATGATAATCGAATACAAAATTTTACCTTATTCTGACTTATTTTCATATAGAAAATTACGCTTCTAAGAACTGATTTTTTTGCTTCAAACTCTACTCATTTTGCGTACTTGATAAAATTAATATTTCTGCAAAATTCAATTAACTGATCTCACAAGTTTTAGGTCTAAAGATAATCAGCCTTGTTATGACAATCGCACGATTTAAAATCGCAAAACGCCAGTTATTTGTTACGGTGTGCTGAGAAAAACTATGTTTAAATTTGGTCACCTCCAACGAAACTATTTTTAAAGAGAATTGCAAACATATTATGTTTAAATTTAACCATATTATTGTCACCGACAAACATATTATTGTTAAATTAGTCCTACATCAAGAAGGCACAACCATATTATGGTTGCCTCCAAACATCTTTTGGTTGGTAATAACTAAAATATGTTTAACATTTATAATAGCATGGTTGATTTTCAACCAAAGCATGTTGCTCTTAGAAAAGAGGAAAATACTATTGTTAATTTAAAAACAAATTATTGTCATATTTAACCATAACCATAACATTAGCGGCAACCATAATATGGTTGTGGCATCTTGATAGAGGAATTTAACAATTATATGTTTGTAGGTGACAATAATATGGTTAAATTTAAACATAATATGTTTAAAATTTTGTCTAAAAATAGTTTTGTTGGAGGTGACCATATCTAAACATATTTTTTCTCTGCGTATACGGTTTGAAAATATTTCAAAAAGTCAGATGACAAAAAACTTGTTAAGTGCATCCAGTGTGGCAAAGAATATAAAACTAGTGGAAATACAAGTAATTTACGGGACCATCTTAAAAGACACCATCCCAACCTGGAAAACAAAATAAATGAAACATCTTCTATTCAAGTAAATCTTCCATGCACTTCTGATTTAAATTCGAGTTATGTGCTTCCGAGCACTAAACATTTAGAGACGTTCTTTTGAAAATTAAGTTTGACCAAGCGAAGACTAAGCTTATGCGCATATTGTCTAAAGTAGCTCATATTGCACTAACTTGTGACGGTTGAACAAGCAAATCAAGGATACTTATGTATTACATGGCATTTTGTCGATAGTGATATGATATTGCAGTCAGCAGTTTTATCAACAGAACCGTTGTTAGAAGCCGCAAATCACTCAGCCGCCAATATCGTGAATAATTTGCGAGATTTTTAAACTAGAAATTAATATTTTTATTTGAATAACAATGCAGAACAAATTCAGGTTAGCAAAAGTTAGGTCGATTCTGAGAGTGAGGTGTGAAAATAGAGGCTAAATTAGAAGACCCGAATCGCGGCGTTTGTTTATGTTAGTTCGAATTTTTTTTTTAATCGACCTTCAACCTTTGCAGTCAAATGCCGGTTTTCAGCATATTGTTTATATGTTTTTTTGCCTATAGCTCGTCAACTAAATGATATTCTCTAAATCTGTAAAGGCCAAATTATTGCTAGAGACCTGTACAACAATTAAAATTTTTTAAAAAATTGATTTAGAAAATTTTTGTGGTAGTTTTGTGTAAAATATTTTCAAAGAGCATGAAAAACAAATAATTTTTCCAACATTTTGCCTCATAAGCACCTCAAAAATTTTGTTGCAAAGGTCTCAAGCAATAATTTGGCCTTTACAGATTTAAAAAATATAAATTAGTCGACAAGTTTTAGGCAAGAAATCATATAAAGAATATGCTGGAAACCGGCATTTGACTGCAAAGGTTGAAGGTCGACCCGCGATACGGGTCTTCTAATTTAGCCTCTATTTTCACCCCTCACTCTCAGAATCTACCTAACTTTTGCTAACCTGAATTTGTTCCACAGTGTAATATAATTGTATGTATAATAAGGTGTATTTCTAGAATATAAAAAGGAGAAGAGGAAAGACAAAATTAAAATACAAAAATTGAAGGACTAGAATTTCATAATCTGGACACTAGTTCAAATTCAGAGCAAATTTTTAAAAAATTATAAGTCTGGTCGATGACTAAAAAATTACAACCACTAAAAGAAACCCACTTTTATATATGAATATGGTAGGCCTAGGTTTCTGAGTTCTCATATAAAGTTTTATTTTTTAAAAGTCTTTTACTGATTTTGTAATAAATGTTTTGGATTTTGTAGAAAATAGTGTTAGTTTTAAAAACTATCGAAAACTATCGATAGTTATATTTTTGATTAGTTGCAAACAAAACCTCTTAGCCAGGATTATATATTTCAAATTATTTTGTTTCAGCACTAAAGAAATGAATAGCAATATGAACATGCTTTTTGTATGAAATATTTGTCAATTCGTCGACCACAATTTAAACCCTTCCATGACATTGTTTCACAGGAAAAAATGTTTTATCGATTAAAAAAATGGTTTAAAAAGTATTTAAATTTAATTAATGTGATAATTGAATCAATTATTTTTTTAGTTGAAAGAAAATTAAAAATTTAATTTTGATTCAAAGCTATCAGCAAACAAGACTACAGAGGGAATGAGAATTACTTACATACACTCAAAAAGTCTTATTTGGAATTCTCCCAACATTAATTGTAGTTGTAAGTGGGTAAAGAAAAAACAAATTAAAAACAAATTGCTTTTATTGTTTTCGCAAAGAATCAAAATAAGAACAATTTACCAGTTCAGTTTTTTATGCACGTGCACTTGCAAAAATTTATTATCAAGGTTGTTTTTGGAAATACAATTGTATTTAAAATTTATTAAAAGATTTTTTAAAATTATTTAGGAGAACGTTTCCTGATGATCTGGCCTAAGCAACCAGTAAAATGATCATAGGAACAACTTATCCTCCAACCATAAATTTCAGTATTTTTTTATCAACTACACTGTGCAAGAAATTGACACTTTTTTTTCGTGACAAGCTGGGCACCTGGCGTTTTAACATAATTCGGGTACGCTGAATCCAGTGGTGCCCGCGGTTTTTTAAGATTGGCTCTGGTTTTCGAGATATACCGTTATTTCGAAAATGGAGGAGGTTGCACAACATATGTTCGCATTACTCAAAAACGCTTCAGCTTATTAAAAAAACTTAAAATTCCGAAATTTCCTCTAAGAAAAGTAAAACCTCTTTTAGAAACATAATTTGTAGACTTTTGTGAATAAAATCATTTAATCATTTATGGCTTGTTTTGTTTGGAATTTCGTTTTTTATACGTCTGCAAAAAATTAGAAGCATAGCTTCATTTTCCAATATTTTATGAATTTTTAAAAAACAAAAATGTCGAAATTTTGTTAAAAAAATTATTTTTTTTTCAAAAAAAAAAATATGTTTCTAAAACGACTGTTTCAATAAGCTAAAGCGTTTTTGAGTTACGCGAACATATGTTGTGCAACCTCCTCCATTTTCGAAATAACGGTATATCTCGAAAACCAGAGCCAATCATAAAAAACCGCGGGCACCACTGGATTCAGCGTACCCGAATTATGTTAAAACGATATGTGCCCGGCTTGTCTGTTTTTTCAACTAGCATAGTGTTATTAAAAAAGGTAATTAAGCACAACAAACAAAATCTTTTAAATTAACACATTGTTTGAAATGGCAAAATTTTTTGATCATTTTTTTAATTAAAATTAAAAATATCATTTATTGGAAAAAAATATTTACAATTTTACAATTTTTAGTAGTCAATATAATCATTTTGGTAATAGGTGCAAAATCAACAAATATTATGAATTTGGTATAAATTTGGTGATTGGAGAAAATGAATAATTTCTTCTGTGTTGTACGTTCATCTATTGCACCTACTATATTAAATAAATTTCTAGTTACTTAAACAAATCAATTTTTTCAAAAATGTAAGCCTTCTTACCGCGCAATTATTTGCTTAAGAGAGAACACAGAAAAAATTTTTACATAAATATGCTGTTTCGTCATTTAAAAATGGTTTAGTTTTGGTTATGTTTGAAATTTTATTCGTTAATTTTTATTTTAAAATTTTTGTTTTGACATTGTTTGATCTTAAATATTCGAGGGGGTGCTTTAATATCATGTGAGAATAGGCCATGATAGCTTTATCTCTTATTCAATAGGGAGATAACGCCTTTTTTCATTTGAATGGGAGATAAAGCCATCATGGCATTAGCTCACATTAGCAATATTAGAAAATGGCTTTATCTCTCATTTCAGTTTTGAAGAACTTTTGCATTTAACATTGATTAATAGTTTTCTTATTTTTATAATTAAGAAGTAATGATTTTCCCTTTTACGAAATGTTTACATTAGGTGTAAACATTCCGTACAAGGGAACATCAATAGTTTTCATTGAAGGAATAAAATCTAATAATATTAAAAATAATAATAACATTCTGTAAAAAAATGTCTTCCCGGAGACACTAAAGTTAAGTATTGAAATCTGGCTTCGCATACTAAAGTTTTTCTGCGTGGCGGCCTGCGGCCGTGCTTACGGGTTTTCTCCTCCAGTAGGACGCGGCATGTGGCTTCGCTGAATAAAGTTTTCTTAGTTGTTATTTTTTCAATGATAACTAAGGCTTTTTCCTTTTACAGAATGTTTACACCATGCAAAACAATATTCTGAAAAAATATGGCTTTGTCTCTCATTTGCGAAAAAAAAAATATGGCTACATCTCTCATTTCGCAAAATTTTAAATATGATCTTACCTCTCAATGATTGGGCAATAAGGCCAATATGGCTTTATCTCCAATTCAATTGAGCAATAAAGCCAACATGGCCTTATCTCACATGGTTTTAAAGTATGTGTAGGATCAAATATTTATTTGCCCAAAATAGAGGAAAATATTTAACGTTTGGTGGTCACATTAGAAGAATTTTTGTTAGCTGACAAATATTTTTATTTGTCCAAAATCTGCTGTTTTTCTTCTTAAAACTATTTGACACTTTTTATCAAATGTTTGTTATGTATATCTGGCGGTAGCTTTAATAAATGAAAAGTTTGGTGGAGCTTTTTTTCCTTACCATTGTGGTCATTTTTCATTTAACTTAAAATGCAAAACGAAAAATGGCGTGCTGTTGTGTCTTATGTAAAATTTTGGGGACATTTTTCATTTTCTTTTTGGTGCTATATATTTCCTAGCACCATTTTGCGCACAGTCATGAATCGTAACAAGAGTATTTTTTCCCCGCACTCTTTGGATTCTCGGGAAAACGCAAAACACAATCATATTCCTACATCTCTCATTTCGCAAAATTTTAAATATTCTGAAAAAATATGGCTTTGTCTCTCATTTGCGAAAAAAAAAATATGGCTACATCTCTCATTTCGCAAAATTTTAAATATGATCTTACCTCTCAATGATTGGGCAATAAGGCCAATATGGCTTTATCTCCAATTCAATTGAGCAATAAAGCCAACATGGCCTTATCTCACATGGTTTTAAAGCATGTATAGGATCAAATATTTATTTGCCCAAAATAGAGGAAAATATTTAACGTTTGGTGGTCACATTAGAAGAATTTTTGTTAGCTGACAAATATTTTTATTTGTCCAAAATCTGCTGTGTTTCTTCTCAAAACTATTTGACACTTTTTATCAAATGTTTGTTATGTATATCTGGCGGTAGCTTTAATAAATGAAAAGTAGTTCCAAAGTGAATATTGCGATTTCATTTGGTGGAGCTTTTCTTTCCTTACCATTTTTCATTTAACTTAAAATGCAAAACGAAAAATGGCGTGCTGTTGTGTCTTATGTAGAATTTTGGGGAAATTTTCATTTTCTTTTTGGTGCTATATATTTCCTAGCACCATTTTGCGCACTGTCATGAATCGTAACAAGAGTATTTTTTCCCCGCACTCTTTGGATTCTCGGGAAAACGCAAAACACAATCATATTCCCGGGATTCCCACCCAACATTTTTTATTTATTTATTTACTTAATTTATTTACTTCAATGAAACTAATTTTTCTTACTGGCTAGTATGCTTTAAATAATTAAGTCTAGTATCTATAACAACAACGAAAAAATTTCCTATTGAAGATATTTGAAGGCAATAAAGACGTTATTTTTAATACCAATAGGATCAGAGAAATTAATATACAAACGTATAAAAATTGTTAAATTACGAGCTTATTCTGCGGATATGATCAAAATTTGCAGAATTAGACTAAAAGTATTGAATTCTTAGGGGAATATAATTTCTGGAAGTGCGAAAAGGAACTGAAAACTCAACATTACGAAGTAGGAATTCTGAAACCATTTCACTGTTTAACAAGTTCCACATGAAGGAGAAATTAAATTTACCGTATTTAATAACATATTTTTTGCAGTTTTATATCCGGTGGTGAATGAAGTTTGTCATTCCATGTAAATCTTTTTCAATATTCATCTAAGACCCTATAAAGTATATACATATGTATGTATATTGTGGGCCCTTCAGTAATTCTAAGTCGATTTAGACATCTCTGACTGTTAAACTTACGCTGACTTCCGAACGACTCAGCGGAAAAAAAAATTTTGGGGTATCAAATATTCTAGTTCTCCTAACAGTTTTGGGATTGAAATTCAGCAGAATCGGTTCAGTAGGAAAAGAGTTAAGCACCCAAATGTGGAATAGCCTCCATAAAAAAATGACAAAACGGAACGAATAATGCTTTTGTGGTGAAATTTTGCATTATCTACATACATAAGACTCGAAATCACACCAATAGATTTTGTGAAGATCGAATCTTAATTTATCATACGCCCAATATAAAACACGGGAAAACCTCTAATTTTAACCTCATAACCTTATATTTCTTGTGGGCCATGATTGCCCATGGGTCCCAAATGGTCTTCTCTTTCCAAAATGTGTCTGTTAATACTGTGGTGCAGGGTATTATATAGTCGGACTTTACCGAGTTTTCTTTCTTACTCGTTTTTATTACGAAATTATATCACAAAATAAGTTAATTCTTTTAATATGTGTTATGTGAGAAAGTAAATCCAGAACTAAAAATTTCATTTTAGTGATAAGAAGTTTTACTTATTTGTGTTTATATACAGTTTATAAAAATTTCTTAAAAAGTTAATTAAAATGAGAAATGTATAATTTTTTGATAATATATCTTGTTCCAAAAATCCATCATAATTTAATTAAGTTGTTGAACTTTTTTTTATTAAGTCGCAATATTTTTTCCAGAGAACGCTTTGTTAATTGACTTAACTATAATAAATTTTCCTTGAAAAAGGTATTTCAACTTTTTTTAGCAAACAAACTAATTGTATTAATAAAACTGAAATACAATGAATTTTAATGAGACTGGAATAACTTATTATTTTTCGAATGATTAATGTTTACCAAAGTAATGAACAATGTTAAGAAATTTGAAAGGTATTTAGAGTTGTAGTTCTTGACTTAGTAAATTGCTAAATTAACACAAAAATACATACAAATTCTCGATTATACATTAAAAAAAAAATAATGTGCGGTTTTTACAATACAAATGATTGAACGTATAATAAAATTTATATGAAAAGCACTTGAGTTGAAGTATTATCATGGAATTAAATATGTATGTAAGCACTGTTAATTCTTAGCTATAAATTTCATTAAGTTTAATTCATATATTTTCAAGATATTTATGTCGCTTACGTCTTTTTCGCTATTATATTGGCTACCTATTAGTTTATTTTAAGGCGGTTACGCCTAAATTGAATAACAAATTTCTGTGTTAATTTTTGGTTACTAACGTTTTAACGTTAAATTCAAAAAATAAAATATGATTAAAATTAATATTAAAAATGCTTTAGAGTACAAAAAAGGATAAACTTTAAAGTAAATACTAAATGTCTTTTTTATCAGTTTCAAGTAGTAAATCCTTAATAGTTTGGCCATATTTTAAAATTAAAAATGTATTCTAAAATCTTGTTTTGTTTTAATCACAGTGTTTTTTTTTGTATTTTTAGAAGAAATGTTTAATTAATTGCCTATTAACGGATTGTTACGTCTTGGCAGCGTTGCCATTTGTCAAGATTTCCCTTTTTTTGCAAGTTTTTTGAGATGCCAAAAAGTTTTTAATTTATTTAAAGTTTTTCCAAGCTTTTTATAAATATATAAAGTTTGTATGTTTTTTTATAGTTGACCTTTTGCGATATATATAAATTATTAGCTCTTTTTGTTTGGCTGTAGGTATTTTTTATTTTTTATTTTATTTATTTACGTGGACCTACAGCCAAACAAAAACAGCTAATAATATATATAAAGTTTTTAAGTTTTTTTATAAATACATAAAGTTTTTCCAGTTTTTTATAAATACATAACTTGCAATTTGCAGTTTATTGGATAAAAATATTGAATGATGTTTTTAGACAATTCTCACTCCTTTATTAGTGCAACAGTGTTTTATTGTGTATACTCTCTGTAAGTACAACTAGGTCGTTTTTATACATTGACAGTTTGTAGTTAACTTTGTAGTGCGGAAGACATTAAAAAAACATGGACAAATATTTAACGAAAAATGGTAAGAATATAAAATAAATATGCCTATTTTTAAATAAATTTTTTTATATTATTTTAGTCCTGAGAAAAGAAACAACTACTGAGGAAGAAACAAATCAACCGGAGACTCCAAGTTGTTCACCGAAACCTAAGAAAAGGAAACTTGGGAACTACGTAAAAGCATGGGATGACCATATTTTACTGAAAGGATGGATAACGAAAACCGACAACAATTTTGCTTTTTGTAAATTGTGCAATTGCCAACTAAAAGCACAAGCCGGTCTAGTAGACTACAAAGCGCACGCAAAAACTTTTAAACATATAGACAATGCAAAAGCAATTGAAGTGCACAAAGAAAGTCATTCCTTTTTTGGTAAAAGTTGCATTTAGCGGCAGTCTGTGCAGAACACAATGTTCCCTTTTTGGAAATGGACCACCTTGTTTCCTTGCTAAGAAATACTATAGAGAATTCTAAAATAATAAAAAAAAACATCGTGTGTAAGAACAAAAACCACGGCATTAGTTAATAATGCTATTGGAGAAACTCATCACACAGAACTGTGTAATATGCTCCGAACAAAATTCTTTTAACTTTGTGTAGATGAATCGACAGACATATCAACAACAAAACTATTATCGTTAGAGTTGCGACTGGAGTTTAATGGCAAGGTTTGTGATTTTTTTTTTTCGGCCTTGTTACAGTTAAAAATTGCAACGCTATAGGCATTTATGAAGTCATTGTACACGTTTTCAAACAAAATAACATTGATTATAAAAAAAATTTAATAGGCTTTGCTGCGGATGGTGCTAATGTGATGTCTGGGTGTAATCATTCAGTCGCCATTTTGTTAAAAAAAGATTGTCCACATCTTATTATATTTAAATGCACTTGCCATTCCTTTGCCCTTTGTGCCTACAACGCATGCAATGTTTTACCCAAATACGTAGAAGGTGGTGCCAGGGACATATATAATTTTATTCATAGAAGTCTAAAGCGTGTAGATATATTCAATGACCTACAAATATTGTTAGATTATTAGCCAAGAAAAATGTTACGCACCTCTCAGGGATGTTAAATAGGGTTTTAAATATTGTACCAACTTCCAAAAATAAATGTACTTTTTGGGAAAAAACTTAACATTAACATACATTATATCGCACTGCTTCCTCTAAAAAGCGTCAACTCAAAATTTACAAATTTTCAGTAGAGACAAAAAATTGTTTTCTATTTATATGTAGTTCTTATATCACAAAGGGGGATACAATTGAATTTTTTTTACAAAATACTAGAGAAAATGATGTAAGATTTTTACAGTGGGTAGATATGGCCACTGTACATCGATTTCTTGTAAAAAGTGAAAATTGAACAATTTTGAGTTTACCCTCTTTAGAGAAAGCAGTGCGATATGTATGAATAAAATAAGGTACATAAAAGTCTTATAAATATATGAGATCAAAATTATAGTGTATTTACACCAGGTTTTAAGTTGTTTATGATGATAAACTAGTTTAAGAAACTTGTTTATCCATACAAATTATAAACACGTTTGTAACTAGCTTTTGAGATAAACTAGTTGCAAACAACCAGTTTTTGTTAATGCAACTCTGTTCTTTTCAAATTTTGTTCTGGCAACGCTAGTGATATTTGACATTTCATAAAAAAAAAAATTAAGTTAAAAAAGTTTGCGTTAAATTCTAAAATTTTCAGTAAATAAGTCTTCTGTCATCAATGGGACGTCTTCCTCCCAAAAAGAACCATGTCGAACCTATTTTACACCATAAATAAGCATACATATACATTATTTCGTCCAGGTGAAAATTTTTTGATTTACTTACATGTGTCCATTCAGATCTACAGCTTAATATTTGAGTACAATACTTTTGAATATGTATTTGGTATAACATATTAAAATAGTGGTTTCTTCTTTTCATCCGTAAATGGTCAATTTCAGATTGAATTTTATTCAACCTGGATGAAAACCACATTAATAAAAATTTTTTTTTCCTAACAACGTCCATATTTTTTTAAAAGTTTTTTTTACTGAAGTCAGCTGTTTTGTGACACGGCTGTTAAACTGTTAACTGTCAAAACTGCTGATGTAAACGATATAGTTTATGAAAGTAGTTTACGATCATAAACTAGTTTGAAAATTACAAGTGTAAATGCACTATTATAGGCACTTATTTGTTTAGTTAATAAACTATTTGTTATTTTTACATCATGAATTTGTCGATCTTAACCAATCCTTTGTTTGAATGAGACTTGATAATAATGGCACATGTAGTCACTGTCTTTCCTTAGTTTTTATTATATTTTGAAAAGAAAAAACCCTTTCCACATTTGCAGACGAATGTGGAATGGATAAAATTCCAGCAACGACTCTAGAAATGTCAGGAAACATATGGATATTCAGGTCATTTTGTAAATTAGCTACTGCCGACCGAAAACTATAAATTTTTTCAGTTTTTAACGACTGCAGTTGCTCGGCATCAGCTAAAGTTCTAAATTGATTATTTATTGAATCAAAATTTGCAATTTCATTCGGAAATATTTTTACTAGAAGAGGAACAATACAACTTGTTTTACCTAAAATAACATTTTTAGGAGTAAGTTTACGGAACCACATTAAAACTTCGTTATTAAAGTCGACCTTGGTTCTCAAAACTTCGCAAAATTTTATATAAAATTGTTTTGCATTTTCTTTAATGTCTTTAACAATATCAATATTGATATTAATTGTAGAAATATATAAATCCACTTCTGTTCAAACTTCGTCTGTCTTCCTTTCACTTGCCACATTGTAAAAGGGGACTAAGAGCTCTTATACCACAACACTAGTCGCATATTTAAGCGCCGATTACATTAACGATTTGTTGTACAACATAAATGCAATGAAAAAGAGACTATAGGAAACTATGATAAATTTTTAAATTTTACCTAATGAGTCACGGTAGTACCACGGTACTTTAGAAGGCCAAAATGTACCAAAAAAAAAGTACAATTGTACCAACTTTAACATCCCTGTCTCAAACACGTTGGCTTTCTGTCGAAGCTACCGTTAAACAACCTTTAAGCCGACTAGATGCATTAAAACTATTTTTTTACATGAAGACTTCGAAAAGTTTAATGCTACGGAAAGAATCATAGAGATTTTACAAAAACGCGAATTTGAGCTATACTTATGTTTTTTTTTTTTTTTAATTTATTTTAAACGACATAAATAAACTAAACCAATTATTTCAAAGCGAAAGCCCCAAATACATACGCTTCGTGGGGAAATAATTCGGTTGCATTGCAAATTTTTTGAATACGAAGTAAAAGATGAGTATGTAAGTTTTAAAAAAATTGATGTAAACAATAATACCTTCCTTAAAAATGCTGAAGTAATTTCAGCACTAGCTTCATATAAATTATCTGAAGATGATGAAACAGACTTTAGAGTTCATTGCTTAAACATTTATGTTGAACTTTGCAATGAACTGTTAAAAAGGTTCGATTTTGATAACGACTTCCTTTAACAAGTTGAAGTTTTAAAAAGGTGACCAAAAAAGTATTGCTCAATTATGTGCTATTTCTCCAAATGTTGTAGATGTAAGTGATATTCAAGAAGTTGGTGATGAGTGGTGGAACTACTACTTTTGATTTTTCGGAACTTAATTTACAAAAAGATGAGTCCGAAGTTTTTTCATATTAAAAAAAATTTGTTTATTCAATTTTGTCGTTACCAATATCTACAGCAAATGCAGAGCGTATTTTCTCAAAAATTAGTTTAAACAAAAATAGTGTTAGAACCAACTTTATGTGGTATTTTACGCACAAGACTTTTTGAAAATAAAAAACAGTGATTGTAGAAACTTTAAGCAATCAAAAGAAATTGCTTTAAATTTTAATAAGACAATGTACAAATAAAAAATGTATGTGATAATATGCGATATTTTTAAAGATATCCTAAATGAATTTTATTTTATGTACGAGTATTGTTATGATATGTTATGTTTTTTTTTAATATGTATGTATGTAGTTCCTTGTAAACTATTTTATATTAATTTATTTATATCTTTAAATAAAATGAATTCCTAATACATTTTGGTATTTTCTCTTAAAAATTTGGCACTTTGGAAAAAAGAAGTTTTTTCTTATGAAAACAAGTTTTTTTTCTGAGATAAAAAGATTTTTTAAAAATATAAGGTAACGCTGCGTCTTGGTCGTCCAATTAAGTTGATATCATACTCTTTAATTATGTAGTTCCTTGTAAACTATTTTATATTAATTTATTTATATCTTTAAATAAAATGAATTCCTAATACATTTTGGTATTTTCTCTTAAAAATTTGGCACTTTGGAAAAAAGAAGTTTTTTCTTGTGAAAACAAGTTTTTTTTCTGAGATAAAAAGATTTTTTAAAAATATAAGGTAACGCTGCGTCTTGGTCGTCCAATTAAGTTGATATCATACTCTTTAATTAAAGAAAATATCCATACTTAAATTATACATATGTACTACGGTATTCAATTAATTGATGTTTTTTATTAATGGATTAATCGCGCGAATAATTATTCGTGGTAAAATTGTAATCGAAATAGAATTTTTTCAATTAGACCAAAAACTATATTTTTTAACATAAAAATTTTATTAATAAAGTAACAATAATTTATCAAAAGGTACATCTTGTTATAAGAGAGGAAAACTCTTAAAATAGCACCAAAATTCTAGCTAATCTTCTACTATAATCTTTCAAAAAGAGTATACAGTTTTAATGTTTATGTTTCAAACGATTTCTTTCTTTTGTTTTGATGGAACTTGATTTAGAAAAGATTATTTCACTTATTGTTGACGTTGCAGAGTTTGAAAGTAAAGCGTTATAGAGCATAACCAATTTATCTGTTCTTGTTCTTGTATTTTCTAAAAATTGGTAGTCTTCCATTTTACCACTTGAATCTCTTCTTAATTCTTTTAAAAGTCCTGATAAGGTCTGGTAGAAAGTTATTTTAATTCGTCTCAAAAATATCATCTTCTTTATCTGAATCATTGTGGTAAGTCTGTACTTAACATTCTTAAAAATAAATCATTCCCAAACTTATTTGTTTCAGTATTTGAAGTATATTTCAAAAAATGATTACTCCAAGGAACTTTTCGGTATTTAAAACGTACCGGCTTGTTGTTTTTAGGATGGCTCATAAAACATATAGTACATTAGATAGATTATTTAGTAAAATAAAAGATAGGAAGAATAAATTAGATAGATCTAATATTATTTACAAGATACCTTGCAAGGGTAAGGATAATGAAATATGTAGTAAAGTATATATAGGTACCACAAAAAATAAATTTAAACTAGATTAGCAGGACATAGGTCTGATTAAAAATACAAAAATACTTCTTCTCAAAAACTGCATTGTCATCACATTGTGCCAATTTCAATCATACACCAGATTTTGAAAATACAACAGTTTTAAATACAGAAACAAACTACAAACGACGCTTCATGTTAGAATTGTTACAAATTATCAATACACCAATAGAACAAAGAATCAATTTTAAAACAGATACAGACAATGTAGCTCAAAATTAAATAAGTTTATAAAAATGTAATAGAATAATTTTTGCTTCCTGTGTATAATTTTTATTATATTTCTAAATTGACAATTTTGTTGTCAGAAAAAAAGAAAAAAACCAAATATCTGATTCCCTGAAGAAGCTATCCATTGAGATAGCGAAATATTGGATAACAAATAAATAATATTTTATATAATTGACCTTGCGCTTGAATATTTATTACATCAAACTTATACTAAAAGGTCGAAGAAAATAAAACTAAATAAAAAGAATAAAACTAATACTGTGAAAAAACCAATTTTCGATTAATCGATTATTCGACATAAATTATTCGAATTATTCGTTAATCGAAAATAAGCAATTTTAAATTAATCGAACAGTTAATCGCTCAAAATGAATCGATTATTCGACCCACGGTTAATCGTATGAATACCCTAATATGGGCATACATACATACATGTTTGTGACTAAGTTGTTTACTCAAATGAATGATCAGAAAAATTAGCGGTTATGGAACAAGGTCATTTGGGTTGAAAACTGAAACAAAGTTTTACAACACCAAAACATAATATCTTACTTATCGAAGTATATGTACATATGTACATACATATGTGTATATGTACATACTTCAGGCCTTATTGAAGGCCGGTTTAGAAATTTTTTTGATTTAATTACCATTCTGATCCTACTGATAAAGAAGGCTCCATAGAAGGCCTCGGCTCTTTTGTATAAAAAATAGCATACACATTCCGCACTCGCTTCTATGAGAAGGGAGAAGAAAAGGAGTAGCATTTTTTGTTTTTTTGCCAAAGTAAAAGAATTATTTTTCATCCGTTGAGTGTGGAATTGATCGAGCAGGCCTTATACATCCAAAAAAAAGTACAGAGACCTTCTAAAAGGCATCCGTACTCATTTTTCTCACTGGGTTGTTGCCACAACTCCATACTGCACATACACTGATTAACAATGCAATATTTTGCTATTTTGCCACTAATATTAATTAATTTGTTGATTCGAATAACGACGTAATCCCCACCCGTATTAACAAAATATGTAAACAAATGAAGAATTATATATACATACCAGGGTTGCCGAACTTCGTCTTTCCCGACCAAACTTGGTCGGATATTTTTCGTTTAGTCGGATGGTAGGCCAATTCGCCAATCTTTTAAGAAAATGTACTATATTTATTTTACCAAATTAGTGTTCTAAATTTGTCGCAGAAAATACAAGTGTAAATCTAATATCCTTTTCAAAAACACAAATTTGTTTTTGATTGTCTATGAAACTATGGATGTGGCAATGAAATGAAATCTATTACATTAGAAGCAAGTTACTTTTATGGTGTTAGTTATATAAATGATAGTTTCATCACTTTATTTAAGCTTACCAAATCAGATGCCGTTTAAATTTTCTTTTTATAAAAAACTTTGTATCAACAAACAATATTTCTTTAAAAAATTTGTTCGGTATTTGACTGGTAGTGTTGGTTAGCTTAAATCTTACTCAGCAATGACGAAAATATTAAGCTTTTTTGTGGAAATGTTTAAAGTTTTTTTTTCGAAAAGTCCTAAAAGAATCTTAGGAATACTGTTCTGTACCACCTCAAAATATGTTAGGTGTTATTTATACAGGTAGATTCTTTGAAGAGATATTGTGAGAATTATAGAACAATAGGATGTTTTAATACTATTTTTTGTACAATATTTTTATAAAGTCAATATCATAAGAGTCGCAGAACTTGTAGAAAGTATGGATGCGTGCCAAAACGTCAATGCAACCGTGTACAAACAATAAGCAAACTATGCATTGTTAAACTCTTCGATACATTTCTTACGTTGTCTGCAAAATATTGGGATGTTTTGGAGCTCAGCCTGTTACTTATAAAATTAAATACTATTTTTGAAAAATTGTTCGAACTTACGTAAACGAATTGTGATTAATTTTTTTAATGGTATTTTTTATATGTATTATTGCATATCGCACACCCAGTTCTAAAGTGATTCACCGCAAAATTTTCATTTTTCGGGTTTATATAGGTTAAACTATGCACAATACACTTGTTTATCTATGAAAAAATATCAGTGTTTTTATTGTGGTTACCTGTTGCCTAAAAACAATTATGTATTTATTTATGTTTCAATTGGTATAAAGTTGCAGTTATGTCAGCAAATATAATAGTAGTAGATCCCTACTCCTAATTCCTAAATAGTCTTAATTCGAATTGTGACACTTTTGATAAAAAAAATCTTTGTTGGAGTTTTTTGGCCTAAGTAACCAGCAAAATGCGCATAGAAACTAGCTTCCCCTCAACAATAAATTTCAGCGTTTTAACAAAAATTAAAATTGGGAATTTAGCACGTCATAGAGAAATCTTATCAATAATAGACTCGTGTCAGTTTAGCTCATTGAGGTTAGTACGATTCACATCTATTATTCAGCTAAAGTGAAATAACTTAAAATAATTCCCTAACTTGTGCAAATTAAACATTATCGAAAATGACACAACTACAAATTTTTCATTATCTAGTCACTAGATTCAAGTTTATAAGTATAAAAAAATGAATTTCTACTAAATGGTCCAAAGTTTTTGTTTTTAACTATTTTTTATTAATGTCTATTTTTTCGATTTCTAAAAAATAATTTTTTTTGAGTTGAGTCACTTTTGAACTAGGTATGTTCAATGAATACATCTATTGTATAAGCGTTATTAAATGATTTTTTATATACCTTTTGTTTTTGTTACTTTTTTACTTTTTAAAATAAAAACTTAATAAAAATGTAACTATTGTGATTACAACAACGATTTTTTCTGGTTAATATCGTTAACAAATTATGAATTAATGACACTATCCTGAAAAAATTGTTTTTGTAATCACAACAGCTTACTTTTTATTGTTTCTTATCACTCCTGAAACATTTTTTAAAATTATGATGTGCCATTTTGCATTTTTTGCGACGATATATTTGTGGTGTTTGTTCCACATTTTGATTGATAACTCTTATCCTACTGGATCTCAATCCCAAACTGCTGAGAATAACTAGCAGCAATTTGTTTTTTCTTTTGAGAAAGAGAACATGTTTTCAACAGGCGGCCAGACAGGCGGACATGGCTAAATCGTCTTATAAATACTCAAGGACGCAGAATATATATACTTTTTTGATTTTAAAATAGGAGCGTAGGGAAAATCGGACTACCTAATTTATTATATTCGCCAACATGATGGTATTTCTTCTGAAAATGCATTATATATTATATAAATGTTAAAAAATGTATTTTTAATAATGATTTACCCCATATTCATAAAAAATATTTTTGATTAATAAAAGGCTTATTAAACAAATTTTTAAATTCGTTTCATAAGCCTGCTATAAACCTAAAATATTTTTTATGAATATCGGGGTTAATATGTACAAAAAAAAAAGATGAATACAAATTTTAACTATTGTCCTAACAATTTAACTTATCACATATATGAGAGGAGAACAATCGCATACAATTTTTCTGAAATTGTAAAATTAATATGAGAAATTAGATGAAGTTATTTTTGGACCTTTTTTTTAATATAAATAACAAATAATTAGTCACAAATTTGTTATTTAAAATATGAGAAATTATTAAAATTATATATTTCGAAACATGGACTTGGAACAGTCGTGGTCCTCGAGCTTGACTATTTATTTGTTATTTATAAAATGAGAAATTATTAAAATTATATATTTTGAAAAATGGATATGGAACAGTTTTGGATAAAAATAGGAAAAAATTAAAAACAATAATGACGAGGTTGTATTTCCAAATTATCAAAACAGTGGAAGAGGCTGTAATTATTTCACATGCACTTATAGTCACTTTAGAAAATTCAAAAGAAATACATATAGTATTTATAAAATAACCTGCTGCTTTTGTACCTGAATTAAGGCCGTAATTGTGTAAAACGCCATAAAATTGTTGATTACACTGGGCTAAAAACTGACACTTGTTTTAGACAAGAAAGGTAAAAACTTTTTTCTAATATGCGCAGTCGTTTTAGAAACATAATTTTTTTTTCGGAAAAAAAATAATTTTTTTATCAAAATTTCGAAATTTTTGTTTTTTAAAAATTCATAAAAAATCGGAAAATCCAGCTAGGCTTCTAATTTTCAAGACGTATAAAAAACGAAATTGCAAACAAAACAAGTCATAAATGATTAAAATCTGTTTACAACTTTTTATTTTATTCACAAAAGACGAGAAATGTTAATTGAATCTAAGAATTTCATTAAATGCAATATTTGTATGGGAGTACCCCTAAGAGGTGGAGATAAAGGGAAAGTATGATTTGAGAAAATGTTAAGAATGAAAAACTAATGAAGGTCCGTCATACATTTTATCCCAGTAGGGATAATGATGGGGATGAAAAGTAAAGTTGGGTTAATCATACATTTGACCCGTCTAGGGGTATCTCAAGTGCTGCAGAGGCAAAATTTAGGTTCTATGCGTATTCCAAATAAATTAAACCATAAGTGATTAAAATCTGTCTACAACTTTTGATTTTGTTTTTATAATAACCAGACGAAACTTAAAAATTTTAAAACATTTATTTTTGTTGTTAATTAAAGTTAAATTATAACTTAATAGTGTTAATGTAGGTATATCTACATATATGTATATAACAAATGGTAACATTACGGACTAACTGAATTATTCATTATCGCACAGTCAAAACGCCTGAAGCATATAAGTTGAAATTTGGACAGGATGTTGTACTCTTGCCAAATCGATCCTCAAAGGCGGGATTTTTGGAAACTCAAATATTAACCGGATAAGAAAAAAATAAAACCATGTAAATTCACTTACCTATTATCTTATAAACTAAAAAAGATACAAAAAATATTAATACTGGTTAATACGGAAAACGGTTAATACGATTCGTTCAGTATCGACCGAAAAAATTAGAAATAAAATTGCTTGCGAATCGAAAAAATATTCGATCACGACTGCTAGAATTAGCTACCTGTATATTGGAACTTTTTTGTCAAGCCATCTATCTTTTTAACCAATAAATACGGGAATGAAAATAATATCACATCGTTACTTATCTAAAAAATACAAATATGAATTTAGTACTTTCCCGAAATTCGAACGTTTAAGATGTGAAAATCTTACCTATTTCTGGTGCTTTTTTTACAACACATTTTTCTTTATTTGTTGACATATACATACGTATTAATTTATGGGCTCCCACACCAATGTTGAACTTTTTGATACTTCAATTGGGAGAAAAAACTATCAAAAAGGGAAAATACGGGAAATACATTTCTTTCTTTTACTTTTCCGTCTGCATGTGCTAATTTTTAAATTTTCTATAATATTGAACTTAGAAACATGATATTACAGGTGCAGGATCCTGAGTAAATAAGAACCTATAAGATGAAAATTTTTGGTACTTTTTTGTTAAAACCAAGAAACAAAAACTTTGGCATATACATACATAAATATCTCCACGAAAGAAAGGGAGACGCTAACGAAGTAGCAGGTTAAATGTTAATATTATATAAAAATATATTTTTGGTTTATTTAAATAAAAAAAAATAATAAAATAAGTACTATTTTAAAATAAAGGCTTAACTATTTATTTCCTTCCCTGGAATTTTTTTCTATTGGAACAACGATTATTACTTCCCTGCCAGACTATTATTTTTTAAGAACTTTATATAGCTACCACACATAAATTTATACTGATAAACTGTTTTATTTGTTTTGAAATATAAATTTATTAAGGTACGTTCAGACTAATGAAATATTTGACGAAAATATTTGTTCTGATATTTGCTTCAAACTGTGTGAAACAAAAAAATATTTTGTTTAATGTTCAAACTAAGCTCAAATATTTGACAATTTTTGTTTGATGAAACAGTTGGCAAACAGTGTT
Organism: Pollenia amentaria; assembly: GCA_943735925.1. Classification (NCBI taxonomy): domain Eukaryota; kingdom Metazoa; phylum Arthropoda; class Insecta; order Diptera; family Polleniidae; genus Pollenia; species Pollenia amentaria. The sequence continues at coordinate 255,042,286 of OX031007.1, forward strand.
AAATAAAATAAATTGATTCATGTTTGCCATGCGTTCAGACTAATAGAAATATTTGCATCAAATAATTATTTAATGAAAGTGTTCAAAAATAAAAATATATTTCTCAAATAGTAAAAATGAGCGCTAAAGCTAATTTATTTATTTTATTCTGTGGATCAGCATCTCTTATAGTGTTAGAACAGGAGAATTTAAAAGAAAAAAAAATGGAAGCCACTGGGTAACGGGAACATGGCTAAAATTTGCGAAAAATTGCAAAGTTGAAAACAAACCTTAAAATATATTTGAAATTGCTAAATTGGTTAAAAAAACAAAATGTCAAGAAAAAAGCAAAAAAATGTTGCAAAAATAGCGAAAATTCGCGAAAAATTTAGATATTTCAAACAAGCCATAAAATTTATTAAAAGTACCTAAAACTAAAAGGAATTGCAAAAATTCTATAAAAATTGCTATATTAGCGGAAATTCGCAAAAATTTGATAATAGCGGTATGATACCAAAGTTTAGTACTCATAATTATTAAAAATAGTTAAAGCTGCAAAGAATCACAGAAAGAAATCGCTTCTTTTGCGAACATGGATAAAATTCGCAAAAAATGGCAAACTTGGAAACAAACCCTAAAATATATTTGAAATTGCTAAATTGGTTAAAAAACAAAATTTAGGGGAAAAACAAAAAAAATGTTGCAAAAATAGCGAAAATTCGCGAACCATTTTAATATTTCAAACAAGCCATAAAATTTAGTAAAAGTGCCTAAAACTATAAGGAATGGCAAAAATTCTATAAAAATTGCTAAATTAGCGGTAATTCGCAAAAATTTGCTAATAGCGGCACGATAGCAAAGTCTAATAATTATAAAAAATCTTTAAAATTGTAAAGAATCCGAAAACTTACAGGAAAAATTGCTTCTATCCGGAACATGGCTAAAATTATTTGTCGTTGTTTGCTCTTACAATTTTTTTGTAATATCAAATAAATGTTTGCTCAAAAATTACTAAAATATTTGATTTTTTGTGTTCACACTATGTTTACATTGGACAAATATTTGTTTGCCGGCAATACTTTTATTTGCTCAAAATCAGCTGTTATTTTATTTGATACCCAAAAATATTTTGTGTTCAGACTACGTTAATGAATTATTTGATGTTTGCTTTCAAATATTTCATCAGTCTGAACGTACCTTTACACGAAAATGCAATTAAAATAAAATCTAGACAAAGCTAAATGTAATGTTGAAAAAAGCTAAAAAAAAATATTTCATACTAAACATGAAAACATAAAGCTAAATTTACCTCGAAAAAAGCTAATATGATCACACTGCAACAACAGTCAACGAAAACAACACGAACAGGTTATGAGTGAGAGTGAGTTTATGTCATTGACAAAAGATACAAGGACAATTGTGGACATGAAAGTCAGTGGAAGGAAACACCAACGAAGCGAACATATGTTTTCCTATTTGTTTTTGCAATGGCAAAAAACAACAGCTATACAAATGTAGAAGTAAGGCATTAAGAATTATAGAAAATATTTGAAAATCCAACTCATTCAATAATAAATAAGTTTAAATTATTTTTTTATAATTAATTTTATTTAAACATATATAAATATATCAGAATTGTGTTCCATTTTGTAAAACTAACGGTCAATTTCACCAAGTTCAGTTAAAACTAACTATTACTTTATTTTACTTCCAGTTAGCAATATGTTTTTGGCAGTCATAACTGATAGTTAATTATAACTTTGGCCGTTAATAACACAAATATTTTAATAAAAAATATTAAAGTTAAATTGTTTTCATTAAAAAAAATAGATATTATAATTAACCAAAGGTTGGCTCAAAGCAAAAAAAAAAAGTATGTTAAATATTGAGAGAATAGGACTTTTGAAAGAAAGAGTTATCAATTGAGATTTGATTCATTGAACACAATGGAAAAATAAAAATGGTTAACTAATATATCTGTGGCAGTAAATAATAATGGCTTAAGTCGAAATTTGGTGTTTTGAGACATTTGTCTAAAATAAATTGTGTGTTGTGTTGTGCAAGTTAAAATATAAATGCGTATAGTTTTATTAATAATGACATTTTATACTTTAAATTTTGCTGAGTGATAGATCTTGAATAAGAGAATAAGAATACGTATTAAAGTTAAAAAGCACTTATGTCAACTTATTATTTATTACCACAGATATGTAAGGTGCAATCCAATTATACGTTTATTTACGAATTTTCTATATTTTAATTAAAAAGATTTATTTAACAAAAAAGCAATATATGAAGCTCAAGACAAGCATTAGCAGGAGTTGATTCCCTAAAGTTTAAAAATGAAATACTAAAGGCTTTAAGCCAACCTTTGGTTAATTATAATATCTATTTTTTTAAATGAAAACAACTTAACTTTAAGATTTTTTATTAAAATATTTGTGTTATTAACGGCCAATTTCAATGCGTTCAGTTATCCTGATATATTTAAATATGTTTAAATAAAATTTATTATAAAAAAATAATTTTAACTTATTTAATATTGAATAAGTTGGATTTTCAAATATTTTCTATAATTCTATTTATATTTTAATAACCCAAACTTAATATATTCAAATCAATTTTATTTTAATAAAAAAAAAATATATTTGTAGTTTTAGAACTTTTATTCGGTGAAATGATAGAAAATAAAATTATTCAAACAAAAAAATCTTAAATACAAAAACTTCCATTTATTTTTTTTTTTTAAATGAGGAAGACGAGGTAATAAAATACTACGATAAAAAAGGAAGCATCATTTTAAAAAACGAACATTAAAAGTTTTTGATGTTGTTTTTGAAAATTAAAGAAAATGTAACGATTTTCTATAGTTACTAGACTAACACAAGGCGCTTTTACATGCCATTAAAAAATAAATTTGGCGAAAAACTGTGCCAAAACTAAAACAAATGTAATATTCCTTAAATTAAGGTAAAAGGCAATTAGTGAGGGTTTGAGGTTGAATCGTTTGAAGCAACTGTATGAAAGACCATGGTCTGAGCTGTACACGCTTTGTTATAAAATGTCCTTACCATTGTTTGCTAAATTGCAACGTGCAGCAATGTGCTAGAAATCGATTCGACTGAAATTGAAATGACAGAGACGGATGTAGCACCCTTCCTTGTTATAAAAAAGGTTATAACGTTTATAAACTACCAAAAAAAATTTTCTTATAATAAATAAAAGTTGTAAAGTCTTGTTCAATGTTAGAATAAAAGGAAAACATAATGAGTCTAATATTGAAGAAAAGATTATTAGCTATTCAAAAAGATTTTGTTTAATTAAAACATTTAGGCATTTTGTAAAAAACTAACTAACTTTATCATGTTTCATGAAGATTCCCAAAATATTTTGGCTCTAGCGATTATCTCCCGTGAACTAAACCTCGTCAAAAAAGGGTCCAAAATTGTATTTTTCATGAAAAAAAAAATTCGGTAAATTTGTTTGCCTAATGAATGACCAAATATAATAGATATTTAGGGATTCTTTGATTCTGATTAACACATTTTAAAAATCTTACCACAGACTCGAGATAGCGAGATGTTTATGTCAGTCTTTTTAATGGATTTCAATTCGATTTTATGGAAATTTAAATAACTTAACCATTTTTTGTCCGATTTTCATATCCTGTACGTTAGTAGAAAGATTACCGCTTGAGATTTTAGTAAAAAGTTAAACCCTTTACTTTTTTATAACATTCGTTTAGACATCATTAAAACCCCATTTTATAACCACAAAAGGCAAATATTTGTGCAGAAAATACGTTTTATTAATCAAATTAGCTAAATTAACCCGTTCATGAGCAACATTTTTAAGAGGACATTAAAAAAAATTGTGGAACAAATGTAAGTCCAGTTGTATACTTAAAAAATAATATATAATTGTTACCAAGGTACATTTAACAAGACATTATTAAAAATCCCGTGTTTATCTCCAAAAAGTGTATCTCGTCTAGGAAAAACCTTTATTTGACATCAAATAGTGATAAAATGTAACCCTTTTATGGCCAACATTTCTTTAAGGATAATTTTTAGCAATAATTTCTGGTAGGCATTGAATAATTACTCTTCTGTGCCCCTAGCTGAAATATTATTTACAAGGAAATGACAAAATTATTAATTTCTTCCCTAAAATCACAACAAAAATGTTTCAAAAATTTTTTTCTAAACGAGTTACTTGCAAGTCTCTTGCGCAACTCTTGATTTGTAGATGTCAAGGGTAAGGTCGCGGTAAGTGGAAAAAATTGAGTACAGACTTTGTTGTACTCGGCAAGTTACTTGCGCAACTAACTTGTGTGTGTCCATATGGACACCGGGTACAAAGTCAATAAAAATAAATATTAAACGAAACAATTTTTTTGCTTTATTTAACTTTTTTTTAAGATTTAAAAGCAAATTGACGCTAGAAAATATGAGTTTGTACTATATTGAAAAGTTTGTTAGTTATACTGAAGGTGGCAGTATAACTAATGTGCATAACATATTTTGTTCCTCCAGAAAATAATGGTTATTTTTGAGGAGAAGATGAAGCTAAAATCGAACTACAAGGTATTCCAGATGATGTATGCCCAAAACAATTAAAAGCTAATTGTGAAAACCTACTAAGAAGTAGATGTAGGATATCTTCAATAGATGAGCTGCATAACTAACAAGCTTCTTAAACGATTCTCCCCCAAAAATCCATTTTAACAAATTTGTGCTCGGTGTAAATCTAATGAATTGACATATATCCGTTTATAGAACATCATACAGAGCAATTAATTTTAACGTGGCTGATGGATAATACCGATCTAAACGGTAGGCATATTTTTCGAAAATAACACCCAAATATATCACAAGTGGGGATGCAAAGAAAAATAAATCTGTTATATAGCCAAATTTAGATAAAAGCCACAAGGCCAGGTTATGAGTGAACAGAAACATGAAGGAGCAGCCTATTACAGTACAAGATACATTTAGTCAATTCACAAGGTATCCTAACATGTCATATTGTCAAAATGTCCTAATATTTCACAATGGTTTAAAAATATTGTTGTTGGTTTGTTAACAAAATGTGTCTTAAATAAAAAGAACGTTGCTTGCTGTGTTTATTGTGCTGTCGTAATTAGTCAAAAAAGTCCAGCGCTGAGCGGCTGAGCCGTACAACAATATTTTTAAACCATTGTGAAATATTAGGACATTTTGACAATATGACATGTTAGAATACCTTGTGAATTGACTAATTATGTTTTGATGGTTGTGGTCACTATGGTGCACTAATTGAAAATAAAATACCTTGTGCTCGGGAATTCTGCAAATCGAATGGTCGAACAGCATCTTTCAAATGCGTGAAGTGTTTTATATTATACCGTAAATACAAAATACTATTTATTCTTAAAAAAAATTTAAAATATACCTTACACTGGCTTCAAATGCAAAATAAATAATTATTAATTATTTATTACTAATTATTAATACAAATATTTTATAAAAAAAACCCATCCATGTTTGTACCTACTTTACATATCAGACTGTTGTGAAAAAGTTTTTTTTACAACGATCTGAACCCTATTACATTATTTACGAATATGTCAACCAATCCAAAATTCCTAAAAAAAAAAGGAAAAAGAATGTTTGGCTCATTAGGTGGGTAATAATGACAAGTACTGGTTTAGCTGTCTTAGTACGTATTTTAAATTAAGTTAAAATTAAGTGTTCAAACAGAATTGAGTACGTTTACTTCAGACAAAAATCCTTAAGCCCATTATTATAACGTCGGCAGTAACTTTAAATTCTCTCCCATTTTGTTGTTTTTATTTTTTATATTCTTTCGTTTTTCGTTTTCTGTTCACAAAATGTATGATATTTAATAAAAGTCTGGTAGCATTTTTGGGAGAAAAAGTGTCTATATGTGAGATCATTTGAAAAAACGTTTTCAAAATAAAATAGATATTATTTCTCGACAGCTTTCTATGACAAATTTTTATGTCAAATTGTATGGAAAATCTGGTCTCGACGCCGTTCTGTTTGAACACTAACTGCAAACCATATTAACATTAAAAACCCGTAAATGATCCGTTTTCTAATTAAATTTTTAGTAATTCAAACTTGTTTTGAATTTACCTACATAATATTTTGAGTGTACATTTATAACATTGAAATGTAGGAAAACACGAATTATCAGTGTTAAGCCTCGTAGATGGTTAGATCTTACAATAATGAAAGGTCTGGCAATGTGCTAACAATATACTGCTTAAGAAAAATCGCCAACTGAAGAAAATTATCAGTTGAGAAGATTGTAAAGATTCGTACAGACGGTGGTCAGATCAAACTTCATGTGTTTGCAGCTTTGCCAATAGAAAAAGTTCTCTGAGAATGATGCCAATGTCAGATGCATAAGCTTCGCACATCTGATCTGCCAATGTAAACGAAGAGTGTTCATATAATTGCCAGATATCTAACAATATTATTGTCTTACAATAGGCTGACAGTACTTTTTCTGACAAAGTTATCAAGCAAAAGTTGCAAGTTCACAAGGTTGTACGATATTTTTAGCATATTTTACTGACAATATTGTAAGATCTGACCACCGTATGTACGAAGCTTTAGTTTGTGTGATAAAATGAATGTACTTGTGCAGCCCTTTAATCTATACCCTTTTCAACTTAGGGTTAATGTTATAAAAAACAATAAAATGTATGGTAGTTGGTTGGTTACATGAAATTAAGAGATGACGTTTATATATTTTGTTGTCATTTGTAAAATTGTTTATCACTTTACAGATTTTGTTATTCCTCAGCGTGTGATATTGGCCATAATGGGGTTTTTGGCCATTTTAAATGCCTATACAATGCGCATTAGTTTATCTATTGCTATTACCGAGTTAGTAGTAAAGAAAAATCATTCGGAAGGCGGAGATGCTGCTGTCTGCCAGGCTGATGACTTGGACTCGGAATCATCGGTGAGTTGAAATTTAAGACAATCTAGATACGTAGAGGATATCTTCCAGCTTTTCGTTTAAAAAGGTTAATGTACATACATACAGTCATTGAAAATTTTTAACATTCATTTTCATTATAAAACATTTAGACCCCAATCATGTTAAACGCAACGCCAAAGAATTACATTGAAAGCAAAAACAATGTCATAAATATTTTGTAATTTTGTTGTTGGTTTCTACAGAAATTCACATTGCGTTTTATAATTTCAAACGCTGCATTTTGTTTGTGACAATAAGTTAGAAAAAAACTGGCAGACTGCTAAATGTATTTAACATTATTATGACGTTCCGATGTCTGAATTTGAAATTATCTAGTTCGCACCTGAATGTCACTACTAAACATTTTTAAATTTGTATACTAACATTATCATTATTATATAAAAGCCAAAAGCACCACGATCCACAAGGTCTAATGTGCAGCCCAATTGTTCACTGAAGTAGATTAAGGCTACAAATAAAGCCAATTATTCTACACGGTGAGAGATTGTATACTTTACCTGAAGTCATTAAGATAACTCCAAGGAACTGTTTGCATTCTTCTTAGTGTGACCAAATCTTAAAATTGTTTACAGCTAGATCGGGCATTACACAGTACAACATTTTCAGGTGATTAATTCGGGACTCAATTCTGATAATTGTTTATGAAAGTAGACCCAAAAAGAAGAACTTCTGCATCATTAGTTTGGTCAAGGTACATCAAATAATAATTTAAAAACTAATTTGAAGTTAGTAAGTATCGTATAGGGGAATTTGTCACGTTTTAGGCCCTTTTCTTCGTCATAAGTCGAGAACCACTAGTCCGAATAAGCTGAAACAAATTTAAAAATTAAGAATTACAATTCCTTTAATCTGTTCATACAACGTTTCGCTACATAAGCAACAGGTTCGCAGTTATAAATAAATGTATGAAGAATAAAAATATTTTTCGCCCAAAAAATTTAAATTTTTATTTTTAATTCATAAAAAATCCAAAACGGTCAAAAAGTGTCAAGTCCTATTACTTTCACGTTAAGTCGCATAACCTATGAACAAAATGAGACATAAATCATGAAAATCGATGATTTCGCTTTTATTCACAATTAAGTAAAGGTATGAATTTCAAAAATATGCTCGAGATATCCACAAAATTCTTTGGAAAAAACATAGATGCATTTTTTTATGATTCTCAGAATTAAAAAAAAAGGAATAAACAAAAGGTTATTTGATTTTTATGATTGCGGTAGCAAAGTAATAAGCGTCAATAAATGTGAGAGGACAATTAAAAGAAAAAGAAAGTGCACTTTTTTAATTATTTCGGATTTTCCGTTAGTTATCTGCATGATTTTTTTACAGAAATTGCACCCACATTTATGAGTGCTCAAGTTTTGGAACGTTTCGAAAACATATTTCATAAGTACCTGCCAGTAAAATATTGAAATATTTGTAGTATTTATAGGTGCTCTTTGATCGATTTTTGTCATTTAACAAGAGTCAACGAACGCGAGAAGTACAAGTGAATTTTTCTCCGGTTTTTAAAAGTGAATAACAACAAAACATATAATATATGGAAAATAACAAGTGCCCACAATTGGATAATTTTTGTTACGTTTGTGGTCATATCGTCCCAAAAAGAGGCCAACTGGATTACTGAGGAATGCAAAGCAGCGTTTTATCATTACTTTGATGAAGCAGATTTAAGTGGTGCAAATTTTACGCCGAACACGGTGTGCAAAATTTCTTATAATACCCTTATAATGTGGGTGCATGGAAAAGGTGGACAGTTTTCTTTTATAAAGCCAGTAATTTGGGTGGAAGACCCATAAATTCTCGTCATGGATTAAACAGAAAACAAAAGTATACATTGCTGCTTTTAGTGCCACACTTCCAATTAAACGCGCTGCTGGTCCCGATACACCTAAACCTCCGAGTCTGGATACCAATCCGACCAATTTGAATGATGCTGATTAGACACCCGATATTGAAAATAATGGACCACAACAGCTTACACAAATCAAAATGAATTACATTGTGGCTAAGATGGGACTATCACAACAAAACTTCGGAATGTTGACATCATTTTTGAAAAGCAGAAAACTGACACAGCAAAATGTCAGCGCAACTGATGATACAGGCTCAGAACTTGAATATGAACAACCTACGAAGAAAATAAGGTCATCAGAACCACAAGCGTGTTTATTCCAAAGAATTTTTTATGAATTAAAAATAAAAAAATTAAATTTTTTTGGGCAAAAAATATTTTTTTTCTTCATACATTTATTTATAACTGCGAAACTGTTGCTTATGTAGCGAAACGTTGTATGAACAGATTAAAGGAATTGTAATTCTTAATTTGTTTCAGCTTATTCGGACTAGTGGTTCTCGAGTTATGACAAAGAAAAGAGCCTTAAACGTGACAGATTCCCCTATACGATACTTACTAACTTCAAATTAATTTTTAAATTATTATTTGATGTACCTTGACCAAACTAATGATGCAGAAGCTCTTCTTTTTGGGTCTACTTTCATAAACAATTATCAGAATTGGGTCCCGAAATCATGTGTTGTACTGTGTTAGACAAGGGCAGAAAATTATAAAAATGTTTTTAGAAAGTGATGAAATTTGTTCAATTTATTTACAGTACGAAATTTTATTAAAAACAACATAAATTTTAGAAACTAATTTTTAGAAAATTTTAAAAAAATGGTATTATTTTAACAAATTTAGGTGGCCCGCAATACCCCTGATGCAAGCAAAATACAAGCGATTTTATTAACCCATTAGTGGACGAAGTTCCCTGGCCACTTTCCCTCAATAATTTTCACCTATTTTTAATAAAAAAGATCTGATAAATACTGTTCAAAAACATTTTATTCAAAAATACTTATAGTTTTGGAGTTATGGACCGTCCCTTATAAGGGATACTGCGCAGTAGGAACACTTGGCGTATGATAAATTTTAAAGCATGCTTTGGGGTGAAGCCCTTTTTCACATTTGTTGCAAATGAATTTTGTTTTTCTTCCGCAATGTCCACATCGTTTATCAGTTTTAGAATATTCAATAAGGTGGTTTCTGCCATCATATCGTGTATCTGCCGTCACTTTGTTAGGGCGCGAACCTCTTATAGATGGGGTACCATACGTTTCAAGGTAGGATGTAGCAAGATTTCGGCGAAAAATAAGAAGAGACGCACATGTCGGATCATTGGGATGTAACTTCTTCATCAGCAGCCATGCATTAACGACTGAGGCATCAAGGAGATATGCAAATATTGGCCACCACCATTTCTTTTGTCTGATCCGCGAGCGGTAGACTGCAACTAATTGATCCATCTTATCAACACCTCCCATGCCCATATTATATCGATGAAACACTTTTGGTTGGGAAATACTTACAGCACCCCTTCCTTTAACGAATCGCTGGCATGATCCCATTTCATTGACATCAAAATTAGTTGCAATTGTGACAACGTTGTTATCCTTCCATCGTGTGAGCAATATATTTTCATTATTTGTAAATCTATGATCTAAAGATCCCCTTTCTTCTTTTTTCATTACCGGGATTGAGCGAAGAGGACATTTTTCTGTTCGCCCTTCTCGTATTGTTCCTGAAGTACATATCCCGATAGATGATAAGTGTCGCAGTAACTTAACGGAGGTAAAATAATTATCTATGAATACCTGAAATATATACAATTAGTTTTGTTTTTTTAATGGGAATACTATGGTTTTATTGCCTTGAATCCTTTGTGAGATGGAACATTAGCTTTTGAGAGGAGGTCAAGCACTTTATCACCACCTACACCAAATCCTTTGGGAATAGACTCTGCAGATTTACCCATATATATATCAAATTGGATCATGAAACCGTTGGCTGAATTTAACGCCCAGTTTTTAAAACCAAATCGGATTGGTTTCCCGCGAATGTATTGCTTGGCATAATGCTTGCCATAATACGGGATCATACTTTCATCGATTGACAAATTTTCATCAATCCCACCGTGTCGTAGATATGATTCATTAAGGTGATTTATTAGAGGTCTAATTTTGTAAAGGCGGTCCATATTATCGATTTGAAGGTTGTCATTCAAATGAAAGTTATTTAATATTTGTTCAAACCTCTTCATTCTCATGCTATTACAGAGCAGTTTAGGACAGTCAGGTTTGCTTGACCAATATAATCTTTTATTGGGATACTTGGCGTATCCAGACATGAGAATACCTCCTAAAAATACTTTCATCTCATCCAATGTAACTTCTACATTTATATTCTTTTGCAGTCCATACAAGTTTGTTTGCTTTTCAAAATGTCTTAGAATATTCTCGGAGAAGAATAGTTCAAAAAATTCTGTCGGAGTTTTGCATAATTGAGCCTCAGCACTTGGTGGAATCATTGTACATTCCGTATTTATGTTATATAATGGTTAAATTTTTCGCCAACAATTTGAACTCGTATTTGTCTGTATATTTGATCCACAGGTGATGCGCATTAATTTCTCTAGAGGTTCATAATCACTGTCATCCCATTCACTATCTTCCTGCACTACTTCACATTCTGTAGACAATAATTTTGGACCGAGGTGATTAAGATTTGCCTCATGCTCATCATCGCTTTCATCGGTATCTTGATCCGTATCGGCTCCATCTAATGGTGGAATTGCGTATATGTCAACGTCATTGAAATTATTGTCGTCAAGGACATCGTGTTCATCCAATATTTCAGAAACTGTAAGCCTACATATGAAAAAATATTTACTCAATCATCGTATCACAATTGCACTTACGGACGCAGTGTCCCTTTAAGGGGACGTTGCACTCAAAGTCACTATATGCACGGGGTATAACATTTTGTCATAATTTTTTTATATCAATTGAATCATTACGATTGTTTACAAATAACAACACACAGAAAATAACAAATATTCATATAATATTTAATATATTCCAATTTTTCTTACCCGGCTCGAGATTTTTGTTTTTTTATAAATTGGTTTTCCATATTTTGCATAAAACACAGCACACAAATCACAAAAGTTGAAACAAATGAAATAAAACATGCTTTGGTGGAATGTCAGTAACGGCATTGCCTACTTGTTATTTAAAAATTTAAATTTTTGAAAGTGGTACAGTAGAAAATTCGAGCGTCCCTTATAAGGGACTCTACGCACTAATGAGTTAATATGCTTTGCTCTAAATTCAAAGATTCTATATAATGAAATTCTAGACCAGTTTATTTCTTAAATCTTAAGAAAATCTAAAATTTCTAAATTATTATTTTTTGAGCAGTTCACAGCAAAAATTTGTTTCAAAAATTTCGTTACATTAACATGAAATGCCCAAACATTTACACTATAGAATTTTTATCTTGGGATTATTTAATTCAATTCTTACATTACAATTTAAAATTTCCTTAAACTTTAAAACGTAATAAAAAAGTGAAATTTAATTTTAATAATCAACATTATTACGGCATATCTAAGATTCCCAAAATGTAAAATTTGTTCACAAAACAGGTAAGACATTTCTTAACATAAAACTAATCCATTTTCATACGAAATTTCTTTTTGAGTGCAACTATTTGTAGTAAAAAAATATAATAGCTCATATAAATTGGCTCTTATATAATAGCTCATAAATATAATAGCTCATAAAAATAAGTAAAGTTAATCAATAAAATAATTCCTACAAACTTAAAATAAAGCTAAAAACATTTATTAAATTCCTAAACAAATGCTAAAAGAAAGTTTTGCAGCTAAAGCAACACTTTGAATTCTAAATTTCATTCCAAAAATGCTTAAATGGTCACCCTGATACTTAAATACTTTTAGATTTCGTTTTTCTCACTCTTTTTGCGCTTTTACTTAGTACTTCACCGACCTATTTAGGTGGTTTTTCACATATTTAATTTAAGGGTTTGTCTTTATTTTTCTTAATTTTATTTTGCTTAATTTTGTTTCCCGCAGTGTTTAGTAATGGATATCAAACGGTTTAGCTTCCCACTCCTAATTATTGTATAATAAGCAGAACGAAAAAAGCTCTCTGAGTTTCTTTAAAGGTTAAATGTCAATCCACCGCAGCAAACGCATTTCTAATTTGTGTAATGGGATCGGAATTATCTTGATATTTCATTGAGCCATTCCAGTTGTCGCTAATTTTTGTTCGATAATTAGACAATTGCTGCAAATGATAGTTTATCTAGGAATGCTTAAAATCGACTTAAGTAATTTTCACAAATTATTTTTGTAATGGCACAATAATTCTAATGTTCTTTTTTTTTGTTCCTTACTTTACTAAAAGATTTTATTTTGCATTAAAGACAAAAGGTTTTTTTGAATAAAAATAAATTTTTGTTTCTTGTTTCATTTTTACCATTTGTATTTTTTTCTTTTGGAATGTATTAACAAAATATTCGGAAATGATCGAATATTCGGCATTTCTATTCGTAACATCATACGCAAACATATTCAAACAGAAAAGTTTTTGTGTATTACTTTTACTATAATACGTTAATACCAAATAAATTAAGAAGTTTTTAAGTTTTATTTGTAAAAAGCTGTGCTTATTTACTTTACTAGCAGTAACCAGGGTTGTCAGATTTATTTTCACGTTTTACGACAAATTTAAGGTAAAAAATTGCCAAAATCGCCAAGCTTTTTTTGCTTTTGACAATAAAATATACATTATTTTAAATTATTAATAATATTTTTTATAAATCCTAAAAAAAACAATTTGTTCTAAAATTCGCCAAAAATGGAAAAATCGCCATAATATATATTTTGTTTAGTTTTTCTTTAAAACAAAATTTTATGTATGTAGTTGCAGTTCTGTTATATATCTAAAACGCTATACATTTCTTCGCGGAGACATTCCTCATTATCATATTTTTTTGGAATATATTGTATGGGAATAACATTTATTCAACATATCTGGCGAATGTACAAAAGTGCAACATATGATATTTAAATCCATATAATTTATAATTCGTAATAACGTCTCAAGAATTTTGTATTGCATTATATTTAGTGAAGTTCTTGAAACACGTGCATTACGAGTGGGAATCACCAGAATATCCCTAGAGGGAAGCGAACTTACCCTTAAATAGTCCCGTGATAGCTTCTTTGGGCCAGAGACCGGTCCTTGTTCTAACACTTTATTTAAAAGGGACCTATCACTTTTACATGGGTTTGTCATTGGATGCGGTTTTTGATACCTAACAGCCATCATTTGACCAGTCACACATCTATTCTCAATAAGCCTGTTAAATGTTAGTTACTACAATGCTAGTCCTTGGTATTCTTCAAATAAAAAAGTCCTAGAATTAATTTTAAGAACAAATTTTTAAATAGCCCCAAAGAACCAGACCACCGGTGATTAGCCTGTTACAAAAACGGTCCCAATAAAGAAAGAAAAATTATTATTATTTAAATTATATGAAATATCTTCGGTAAAATAATCTTTCCAGTCGAAAAAGTTACCCAAATACTTAGCACTGTCCGATAGAGTTAACTCGACACCATCTAGCGCTGGCCCCCTAAAACACTCTATATTGTACCTTCTGGTAAAAAGCACCAGTTCAGTATTCGCAGGGTTTAAACCCAGCCCCCTATCCTTCGTCCATGCCGAGAGTTCGCCCAACATCACCTGCATAATTTCACCGATCGTGTACAGAAATGTTCCCCTGACCAGCAGAACTATGTCATTCGCAGAGGCAACGACTTTCCTGCCCATGCTATCAAAGGACCTGAGAATCCCGTTGACCGCAAGCAACCACAGTGGAGACGATAGAGTCCCCCTAGTAACCCTCCTGGACATCCTTTGATTCCCCCAGGCTCGAGTTGATAATCCTGCTACTAAAACTATCCACTCCACCAGAAAGTCTTAAACTCCCAACTCCACCAACGAATCCCTACTCGCCTCAATCCTAATGTTATTAAAGGCTCCTTCTATCGTGGCGAGAGTATATTCCTTGTGCCTCAGACCGTGCTCAATATAACCCACCACCTCATGTATCGCAGTCTCAACAGATTAACCCTTAAGGTAAGCATGTTGAGCGTTGCTAATGAGGTGGGTATCAATATTACTCCTGAGGTAGAGATCTAATAGGAGACTAATAGGCGTGAAATTTCCCTGCTTCGAGTGGCCTGTCCTGCCTGCCTTGGGTATAAAAATTACCCTGACCTCTCTTCACCCCCTTAGCAGATACCTCCTACTGAGCCAATTCCTAAATATATTCACCAGCAGAAATAATGCGTCATATTGCAGAACATGCCCGGAAAAATACCGCCCGGACCCGGTGATTAATATGGGTCGAAGGTATTGACCGCCCACTCAAGCTGCTCCCTTGTGACTATTTCCTCGACGCAGGCGGACGTACGACTCGATATCACGGACATTTAGTCATATTGATTATCGTTCATACCTCCGGCTTCCATACACCCAGGAAAGTGCGCCTCCATGAGTAAGGTTAGGGTCTCAGAGCTGGACTCAGTCCAGGAGCCGCTATTCCTTTGGACATACCCCAGGGTCCAAGGATCCTTTGATAAAATCTGTCAGAATCTAGACGACTCGTTGACATTATCGATGGATTCACAGAACTGCCTCCTTACCTTTGAACCTGAAGTTCCCTGGTCTACTATTTGGGCTGTTTACGCCTAGCCGGAAATGTAACCAGACAGGACTGCTCATAGCTTTCTCTTAGCAAATTAGTGAACCTGTTAACGGAACCTAAACGGAGCACCCCTAGACAGGTCAAAATTTAGTGTAAAGCTAGTACGACTATGGTCCGAAAAAGTACAGTCCTCCAATCCGCAACAAATTGCTCGTCGTGGTTCACTAATAATGTTAGATCTATAACTGCCTGACTATCCTTATTTCTGAACGTTGGCGTGTTACCCATATTACAGATAAGAAGATTGTTAGTAGTTATAAAATCAAACATTACCTCACCCCTTTTGTTGATGTCGGCGCTTACCCAGTGGTTATGATGTGCATTAGCATCACAGCCCAATACAAAGATTGCACCTTTCCTTATTGCATATGTCGTCAATTCCCGCACCTCTGTACCAGGCGGATATATTGCCTCGTACGGCATATACACCAAAGCCAGTGTGAGAGTGTTCTTACCTTTGGCTTCTCCATTAACGAGGGTTAAATCACCGCACCTGAAAGAATGAGAGATGAGAAAATCGGCTTAAGTACAAATTTAAAATTTAACAATAAAACAATTGTTAGACAACCAATAGATATATATCCATATATCATTCCGATTAATTATTATTTCGATGTTTATTTATCGATGACTTTATATAAAAGAGGCGTTACTCGTTTTTTCAGTCAGCCTCTCCAATGTATCTTGATTTAAAATTTTTAAAGGACTGTAGAATTAATTTCATTAACTTCTTTATCTAAAATTTTGCCGATTTAATTAAGTTTTTCTTCTTCCCCTGTTAATAAGCAAAAAGAAATCGAGTTGCGCCTTTTGTATTTTCAGTCAGCCTCTCCAATGTATCTTGATTTAAAATTTTTAAAGGACTGTAGAATTAATTTCATTAACTTCTTTATCTAAAATTATGCCGATTTAATTAAGTTTTTCTTCTTCCCCTGTTAATAAGCAAAAAGAAATCGAGTTGCGCCTTTTGTATTTATTGTATGTATTTATATGTATGTATTTATTTTATCATTAATAATTTGTTATAGAATTACTCTTTCAAAGAGCGATGATAATAATCGAGTCTTGTTTGTTGCAGTTACTAACTACTTGGAAATTTTATGACATTACTTATTTTTATTTTAGAGCGGTGGGGAATATGAATGGTCCGAAGAGTTACAAGGTTTAATTTTGTCATCCTTTTACATTGGCTACATTGTAACCCACATTCCTGGTGGTTTATTGGCAGAGAAATTTGGTGGTAAATGGACTTTGGGGTTGGGCATATTGTCAACCGCCTTTTTCACTCTAATCACACCAGTTGCAATTACGGAGGGTGGTTCAACGGCCCTGATCATCGTTCGTATTTTGATGGGTTTAGGTGAAGGTACCACGTTCCCGGCATTAAGTGTTCTGCTGTCAAAATGGGTGCCTATTAAAGAACGTGGCAAACTAGGCGCTCTTGTATTAGGCGGTGGACAGGTTGGTACTATTTTGGGCAATTTGTTGTCAGGTGTTTTGCTAGATGCATACGAATGGCCGGTGGTATTCTACTTGTTCGGTGGACTAGGTTTTTTGTGGTTTATCTTCTTTGTAAGTAATTTTTTTGTTATTAAAAACAATGGCTGCTTTAATTAAAATGTTTTTAAGTGTTTTTTGTGCTTCAGTGATCCTGCTTCTCATCCTTATATCAAACCAAGTGAACGGGATTATTTAGAACGCGAAATGGGTTCAGTTGTATGCAATGACAATTTGCCACCTACACCTTGGAAGGCTATTTTAACTAGCATGCCTATGATTGCGTTAGTTTGCGCACAGATCGGTCACGATTGGGGCTTCTATATAATGGTTACAGATTTGCCAAAATACATGTCCGACGTCATGCAATTCTCCATTAAGGCAAACGGCTTATACTCATCACTGCCTTATGTTATGATGTGGATCATTTCAATTTCATCGGGTTTTATTGGTGATTGGATGATGACCAGAGGGATTTTAAATATTACCAATACTCGTAAATTGATGACAGGAATTGGTAAGCAATTATAAAATTTTGTCTACAAAAAAAAATTAGAGCAACACATTGAAACAAAAAATAGATTCAATGTTTTCCCAAAATTATAATAAAAAATTTTATACATGTACATACCATTACAGCTGCCTTTGGTCCTGCAATATTTATGGTGGCCGCTTCTTATGCCGGTTGTAATCGAGTTGCCGTTGTTGTCTTGTTCACCATTTGTATGGGTCTTATGGGTGCATTCTATGCAGGCATGAAGTTAAGTCCGCTCGATATGAGTCCAAATTATGCTGGAACATTGATGGCAATAACGAATGGGATTGGTGCCATTACCGGAGTAATAACGCCATATTTGGTGGGAGTAATGACACCAAATGTAAGTACAGTAGAATTAAGTAGACTGTTTTCTATCAAAAAATAAAACATTATTTTAATCTTCAATGTTAGGCTACTTTATTGGAGTGGCGCTTGGTGTTTTGGGTGGCTTTTGCAGTTTTAGTAGTCACAGCTATTGTCTATTGCTTTTGGGCTTCTGGTGAAGTTCAGCCCTATAACGATCCCCAACTTAAAAATAAGGATTTTGAAGCCGAAGAACGTGCCGAAAAACAAACAAAGGGAGAGAAGAAGTAAAGCTGTGGTGGAATCAAGCAAGATAGAAAACCGCTATTTCATTTTATATATCATTTTAAGCATAAGATTTAAAAAAATACAGAAAACAGTATATTTATCTGTTGATATGACGAAAAAAAAAAAGAAAAAAGATTGACTTATACTCGTATTAAGAACTGTGTATTGAAGCTATTTACATTCATATGCACATCTGTATGCATTGTACTTATGAATACAAATGTAATCTAATAATAAGTACATAAGTGCCTTTAAGAAAACAAAAAACTTCATCTTTATTGATTTTGTATATAATTTGTTTAATCTTTATCGAAATAGTATATAAATGTATTATTTAATTCATAAGATTTGATATATGTAGTTAGTTTTAACTAGAATAAGTTTTAATTTTTATGATTCCAATTTTTTCCTATGGATTTTTGTAGCGATATTTTAACATATCGATATGGAAATAAATAGTAGAATATTGATTAACTGATGATAAATAAATTATATAAACTCTAAAACTTACAAATTAATAATGTAAACAAAGTTTTTCTTAAATTTATGGTGACAAGTGCTGCGCGAAAACTTAAAACATGTTATTAGTAATATCTTGAATCGCAATTAAAAAGGATCTCTTTCAAACTTAAGGCCCCTTAATTCAAAATTATGTTTAAACCAAGAGTACTTCAACGAATTAAATGAATGTGATTTTCCCTTTTTAGCGCATTTTTTTAAAAACATATGTTAAAACCCTAAACATATTTGGGTGATTTACAAGGTTGTAAAGTCATACGTCTTAAAATAATTACTAGAAATATATATGACTGCTGTGGACAACCGCTTATAATTTAGATTTCTACTATTGAGTTATGACGAATCAATTAAATTTAATTTAATTAAATTTTTTATTTTGTTTGAAACACAACAATATTTTTTTTAAACAATTCTAAAATATTATTTATGACATTATGACGATATTACTTGATAGCACACCTTGTGAATCACCCAAACGTCATTATCTATACATTACAATTTAATTTTAAATTATCGTCTATAAAAAAGGTACTTTACACTATCACACAAGTCTTACTTATTTTGAGGAAAATACATAAGGGATGAAAGAGAAAATATGCAAAATTTAAATCTTGTTCAATGCTGATGAACAGTTTTCGAGATTTTTATGAAGATCGGTCCTTAATTTACTATAGGCCACATATAATCCCTACTCTCGGAAATAAGTTTATTACGCCTAAAACCGTAATGAATAATGCTCTCAAATTAAAGTTCGGTACGTCACAGTTTTATAGGACGAGAAATCACACTGCCAAATTTCGTGAAGATTTGTCCATAATTTACCATAGGCCCCACTTTGGGAAAATAATTTACCACATGCCCCATATACACCCTAGTGTGGGAAATTAATGAAACACGCCTTAAACCGTAGCAGATATAGATATTGCGGTACAATTTGTTCCAACATATTTAGCTTCATATGACCAGAAATAATGTCACGAAATTTTGTGATATACGGTCCACAATTTAACTTAGATCCTATATTAACCCTTTCAGATCTGACGCTAAACTACTGGGAATTTTGTCATAATTCTTGGAATATAAAGTCTCCCGCCTGAAGATTCCCTGAAAATTTCATCAAAATCGGCCCAGCCGTTTTGGAGTCCATACGTTACATACATACATACATACATACACACATCCTATTTTAAGCAGCCTTCTAAAATTCACTGTAAACGATAAAACTAATTTCAATGCTGTTTTGATAGTTTATGTTTTTTAATACCAGAACTTACTCTACAGAATTTTGGGATGATTGGTTCATAATTGACCATGGGTCCATAATAATTTCTCCTCCTGAAAACATTTTAGTTACGAAACATGATATTTTACTCAAGCTAGTTCAAATTTCTAAAAAGAAAAGCATAAAACTTTTTCATTGTCGGTCAATAATTAAATATTGGCTTAAACCGTAACCAATTTTAATGCTGACATCC
Organism: Pollenia amentaria; assembly: GCA_943735925.1. Lineage (NCBI taxonomy): Eukaryota > Metazoa > Arthropoda > Insecta > Diptera > Polleniidae > Pollenia > Pollenia amentaria. The sequence continues at coordinate 255,062,546 of OX031007.1, forward strand.
GTTTTTCTAAAGATTAATTAATAATTTACAGATATCATATACAGCCCACTCCTGAAATATTCGAACTGTCGGTGTATAGCACTCTAACTTTTTTATTTTACAAAATTATAGTATATGAGATAATTAATATTTAAAATTGATGTTAATCTGATTGAAAAACAACGAAATAGATTTTATGGTAATATTACAAAACATAAATAATGTTTTCATAGAAAAGAACAGTGTAAGAGATTATAAATAATGGTACGTTTCTGCCTTTTCAACAATGTTTTTGGTTTATTTCCTTTATAATAAACCTCTTGAGTTATTTTATTCAAAATTTAATAAAATAAACAAAACACTAAACACTTTTGCAGTTCAAAAACTTTCGTTAGCACTTAATTACTTTCACAATCTTTATTTACAGCTCTAAGAAACTAACTCACAATTGCAACCTCTATTTGTGATCTACACACTTTAATGTTTGTAATTACTAGCACTGACTTTTTAGTGCTGTAGTATGTTTGATTAGTCGTTGTTACCATACCTTCTGTATGTAACACGAGCTTCACACTTTGTTGAAGCTAAAAAGTCCATATTAACCAATCCCATCGCTGAGAATATGCGAGTCAGCAAATTCTCAGCGATTACTTAAAAATTAGTGCTTAAGTTGCATTTCTTTATGCATTAGTGTTAGCTTAGAAAATAAGTGTTTAGCATTTTAAGAATTAATAATAAAACAGAATCATAAGTGAACCCATATAGCGGACAGTCGCACAAGCGGCTGTCCCGCATATAATAAATATTAAATAAAATATATATAAAAAATAAATAAAAGTGTCTTTAATTTTAAAACTTCAAACTTTTTAATATTTCATGGCGATCCTGCCAGGAGCAACAACAAATGAGCTTTATTAATTCTCCGTTTTAATAAACAAATTTTTAAGAGAGACAAGCACCCGTTGCCTTTCAAATAAAAATCTCAACTTTATTAATTTTTCAAAACAACAACCAACAAATTTAATGCGCCTGCAGGCGCACTAAGTAAAGCAAAGCCAAAGGAGGAAGAAAAGTTGGCCCATTGGAATTTATTTATTTCACCATTCATACTGATGATAATAGGAGCCATTACAACTTTGAAGGAAGATGGTCGGCCAAGGACCAAAGCTCCATACTATTAGCATTTCACATCGATTACATCTTTTAAATAAAAACTTAATGTAAGTTAAATAAATTTAAAGGACCGCAAACAAAAAAAAAACAGATTTTTTTATACATGCATTTTAAACACCAGAATTTCTATTTTGGCTTATTTACGTTTAAAAACAAATTTCAATTTTAAGAGAGACTGACTTAAAATTTTTTTTTAAATAGTGAATAAATCTTATTATCAAAATCTACTTAAAATAAAAATTGAAATAGTAGAAAATTTTTTATTTAAACAAAAAAAAATTTTTTTATCCTTCAACCATGAAACTCATTAAAAAAAAAAACAAAACAAAAAAACAACAGATTTTTTTGTGTATTTATTTATTTCAAAAATAAAAAGATATAAAAGTTGTTATATTGAACTATATATTTATATTTCTTTTATGTTGTACAGATACCAATTAATTAATTAATTAAAATCTTATCTTAAAAATTTCATTAAAAAACAACTAACCCTAATATGAAAAATAAAATAAAATTAATAAATAACCACCGTTAAAAGTGGTATAATAAAAATAAAACTACATGAATAAATAATAAATTTTACTAAAAACTAAATCACCGCTGTATACATACGTGTCCCTGCAGTGGTATAACATAAAAGGATTGAACCGTTTCGATCATTAATTGGTGATGACCGGCGTATGCCATTACCACTATTCACCCTGAAACAATGGTGACGGTCGTAATGACATAAGTTCCCTTAAATATAAGTATTAACACGCCCCAGGACGAAAGAGACATACTAACAAGTCGCTGGCCGTGTAAACTTAATTTAAGTAAAATCTAATGTAAACTTGCCTTTTGTAAATGTAAACGGTCAAGCTACTCACGGACGCAACAGTTCTAAAAGCTTAGTTCAATCCTCTATAATCCCTTATTTTAAAGATTTTTAGTTCTTTTTTAGTATTCTTTAATATACATATATATTAATATATTCAAAATATGGTGTTAGTTAATTTCATTCTATAGCAGTTAATCCTCTGCTCGATTTAGAGCATAATCACTAGGCTAGGAACTTTAGTATTTTCTTCAAATGCATATATATTTTAAATATAAATTACATGTAATATTTTATTACATCTAAATTACTGCAATTGCATTTCTTTTAATTTCTTTTACTGGTTAATTTTTAATTTAGTTTTTTTACTTCTTAATTAGTTACGGTTAATCATCTTTTTTTTTTATATAATTCTTTAATCCAAATATATTTTTATATTTTAATACATAATTTTATATTTTTTATTCAAATACTTCCATTTTTTATACATGAGCTCATGATGAATCATTGGAACCAATTAATTTACATTAATTTTTTATATACAATCTTATATTATTTTTGAATTTTTTGATATTTTTAGATAGTCTTATATTTTTTTTTACTTTTAAATTTTTCAACGTTCATTGAACGGAATTTTTTTAGATTAGGATTTTTTGCATATTTTTTTAATTTAGTTTTCGTTCCGTTTGGGTTTATATTTTATATTGTCTGTACATTTTAATATGTATGTAGTAAGATATACTTTAGTATAAAATAACAATGCAAAATTTATTAATTGGGTAATAATTAATTACTCATAAATTGCATTGATTTAATATTTTTCATAAGTTTTTTTGAATTTTTTTATAATATTTTTATATTCCTTTTTTACTTTTAAATTTTCTTAAAAATTTGTTTTTGTTTTCAATATATTTATACGAAAGAAAGAATTCTTTCGCACATCGGAAATAGGCTATTAAAGTTCACTGAACGAATTTTTTAGATTAGGATTTTTTAAAACATAAATTCTTCAATCGTTTATATTTATAATTAAATTTTTCATATCGATTGAATATTTTTCATATGTTTTTTTTTTTTTTTTTTTTGAATTTTTTTTCTTAAAAAGAAAAAAAAATATACATAATTTGAAATCTTTCAATTTTTTTTATATACATTTTTTATACGTTCATGGGAACTAGTTTTTATAGAATTTTATAGGGATTTTTTTTTTCTCTCATTTTATATTTTGTTATTATTTTTTTTCTCTTTCGTTCTTCATTCCACCTTCACTATATATTTCCTCCTCATTGAGTCGTGATTGTCCCTAGCGCGCGTAGTTTTAGAGCACTGTAAAATACCACGAAAGTATTTTACTTAGGATAACATAATTATCCTCAAAGGAAAGCAAGTACTTTCCAAAATTATGTTGAATGGACATAATTATTAATAGAAATGTCGACTTAGGTCACCTCTTTCTAAAGCTTGAAAAAATAGCTGATAATTAATAGTCTGACAACAATGCTACTGATGACAGTAAGCTTAATTAAGATCCTAGGAATAAATGAAACCCTCAAAGGCAAGGGTAATAAAATTGGCCAGAATTTTTTTTTTGATAAACGTGCTCCTTACTAAAACTACTTTCATAAAGATCCGATATCTCGCGCACATATAATTGACTCAAAATATCTACTTTTCATAATTTTCTATTTTATGAATATATTTTAATATATAAATTTTTTATTTAAATTTTTACTGACTATTGAATTCTACTATTAGTATACATAAATTTTTCAAATTTTTTATTTCATTTTAACCCTCATAACTTCAATAAAGTTATTTCATTTTTTTTTAAACACTTTTTTTATATTCATCTTATTATTAGTATTTTGTAAAAGACCCCACTCCAAATTCCCTAAAAATTTAACAAAAAAAAATTTTTTTAATAAAATTTTTTTTAATAAAATTTTTTTTTTCTTTGAAAGGGAGAGTAAGGGGAATAATTTAATTTAACATTAACATTGTAATATATAAAATAATAATCAAACTAGTATTGATTATTCTTTTCCGAAAAAGGGAGGTGTAGTATGTTTGACTAGTCGTTGTTACCATACCTTCTGTATGTAACACGAGCTTCACACTTTGTTGAAGCTAAAAAGTCCATATTAACCAATCCCATCGCTGAGAATATGCGAGTCAGCAAATTCTCAGCGATTACTTAAAAATTAGTGCTTAAGTTGCATTTCTTTATGCATTAGTGTTAGCTTAGAAAATAAGTGTTTAGCATTTTAAGAATTAATAATAAAACAGAATCATAAGTGAACCCATATAGCGGACAGTCGCACAAGCGGCTGTCCCGCATATAATAAATATTAAATAAAATATATATAAAAAATAAATAAAAGTGTCTTTAATTTTAAAACTTCAAACTTTTTAATATTTCAGTGCCATCTGAATGTGGTATGTATACTCTATCCAAAGTTTACAACTGTTTCCGGAATATTCGAGATTTATTATTATTCAACTTAACAGCTAATAACATTATGCATTAACAATATGGCCGAATTTTAATTGAGCTATTAAATATCATAAAACTAAAGTATACATAAAGGCTTCACAATTATCTATATCGAAAATTCGAGAACTACAGTGGAATCGAAGTACAATTATGCATAACAATTTTCACATTACATTTGTACTAGAAAATTCCGAACAGTGATTTTTACACTAGAAATATGCATAATTAATACAATAACAATTTAAACTAATAAAATAACTAGCAAGTAAAAGGTAACTAATAAATTAAACGAATTCTTAACTAGAGTTACTTTCGTAACACTGCCCCCCACTTAGGCCTGTTCGACTCGACAAGTCTCAGAATCAACTCTTCCATAATGGGCTAATCGTTCTAAATGAACAACTTTTATGTTGGCCCTTGGACTTTTGTATTTTTCGTATATCGTAATACAACGTCATTTAATTTCTTTGTCACCTTATATGGCCATTCCCAATGTGTCGTTTGGGAAACAATCCTTTCTTTTGTTGTGGAATTCTTAGCATAACCAACTCTACCTGCAATGAGCAACCTTCACTGATGCATTTCGTTCTATCGGACTTCGTGCTGTGCCTGTCCTCCAATTTACTAAGCTGTCTTACATGAGCAACCGAGTCTTCACGTTTTTCAACTTTTCTGTGAGCTGACGATTACTGACGAGTACAAGCGAGAAGCTGTTCCAAACGAGCCTCGCTTCCATACCCATCATCAATGGGTATTTCAACATCACCTAAATACATGATGCGTTTTCCCATACCCAAATTTATGCTTTGATAAATCATAAAATATGCGCCAATCAGTACTTCGTCCACAATTTCAGCCAAAAGAAACTCATGAAGTGACAAAATTGGTAATTCTTAACACCACACGTATTTTTCCATAGACAGCAGCAGGCTCACCTCTAGCTGTTCGCAATCTCACCCCGTTAAGTGGTTAGACAGCTCATCTCACCAAGTCAGGCCTTATAATTGAAAATCCTGCACTAGTGTCGATAGTCAAAATGCGCTTTTTGCCATCGATGTTGCCACTTCTGTTGTTCTTTTACACCATCAAATTTATTGTTGACTTCTCAGATATGAAAAGTAGCACCCCCTCCATACTCAACGGCAACACCTGTGATGACTGATGATTAGCCCGCTGGCTGTTTCTTGGCGGTGAAGCTGACCTTGTTCGCTTTCTTGGTGCTCTCAAGTTTCGCTGTATGTGACCAATCTTTCCGCAGTTATAGCATTTTACTTTAGTTTTAGTTTGCTTCTCGCTTAAAGCTTCCACAACTGCCCCTTTTCCTATTAACGGTAACATCGAGCCTTCGCGCCTTGCCTACTTGTGGTCTTGAAATAATTCTTGCGGTGTCCTTGACTAAACTCAAATGAAAGCTAATTTTTGAGACGCACACATCGCAAGTTTTACATCAGCATCTAGAATACCGTTTACATATGCCTTAGTTTTAAAATTATCTATAAATGGATGATTCTTACCAGGATAAGTTAAGGTGCCCGTAGACGACATGTTTTTTATATCTGACTTGTCAAATTTCTCACTGTAAAATACATACATGTCGTATGTTACCTTTAAAACATTGCATCTGTAAAAGTCAGACGCAAAGTCATCTGACAAAATTTCAATTAGAGCGTGCATTATTTTCTTCTGACAAACCATCTGACATCAGCTGTGTCAGAAATCTATGCCGGGAAGAAACCGGCAGCGGTGGTGCACTATTGACGGAATCATTAGCCGTCTGAAGTTAATATTTTACAATACCAATATATGTATGTATGTTAATTTCACTTAGGCGTACCAAACTGTTTTCCGGGAGTATGGTTTATATGGAGTCTAGTGTAAATTATGGACCGATCTTCAAAAAATTTTACAGGGTAATTTCTGGTCCTATAAAACTGTGACGAACCAAAGTTTAGTATTATAGCGTTATTTATTACGGTTTTAGGCGTAGTAAACTTTTTTTTTGCGAGTAGGGCTTATATGGAGCCTATGGTCAATTAAGGACCGATCTGCACGAAACTTAACAGTATGATTTGCTGTCGTATAAAACGAATTCGTGCAAAATTTTATATCATTCCGTACATTATTCCACTATTTATGTTAGTTTTTGTATCAAAATTAACAATTTTTTTAGAGTGGTGGTGTAATATATTGATTCATAGTTCTGATCCGACTGAACCGATGTTGCTGGATTTCAATCCCAAGCTGCTTAGGATAACTACAAGCAATTTGAGGCCAAGTTTGTTCTTTTCTTTTGTGTTTTTCGAAAGTAAGCTTGTTTTCAACAGACGGACAGACAGAAGGACTTGGCTAAATCGACTTAGAATTACTATTGCAAACTTACTTTTTTATATAAAACTATATTTTATTCAATATATTGGTTATTTTAAATTGATTTTTGGTTAAAATTTGGTATAACAAAATTTTTCTGGCTCCTTGAGTAATTCTAAGTCAATTTAGGCATGTCCGTCTGTCTGTCCGTCTGTTAAAAACAAACCACCACCCTAAAAAAAATTGATAATTTTGATACAAAAACTAACATAAATGGTGGAATAATGTACGGAATGATATAAAATTTTGCACGAATTCGTTTCATACTGTTAAGTTTCGTGCAGATCGGTTCATAATTGACCATAGGCTCCATATAAGCCCTACTCACGAAAAACAGTTTACTACGCCTAAAACCGTAATAAATAACGCTATAATAATAAAATTTGGTAAAAAATTAGAAGCATAGCTCCATTTTCTAATTTTTAATGATTTTTTAAAAAACAACAATTTCGAAATTTTGCTAAAAAATTATTTTTTTTGCCAAAAAATATTATAGTTCTACAACGCCTGCGCAAATTAGTAAAATGTTGACCTTACGTAAAGGAAATTTCGTGAGTTACTCCTCCATTTTCGAAATAACGCCCAAAAAGACAAAAAAAAGGTTTTAAAAATGCTTAATAAAATGCGAAATGCTTAATGAAAGTTTTAGTGCTAAAGAAAATTATTAATGCTAAATTAAGCCACAAAAATTATGACGAAGTTAATAAAAACTTTCTAAGTAGCAGGATACAATTAAAAATTACATAAAATAAGCACATTATGCAAGGAAGTCGTTGTGGCATGCACGTACTTTGCTAAATATATTTTTTTATATTAATAATGAGTAGGGGCTTTTTTTGAAAAAAAAAAATTATAAAATCATTTAGGTCTATTTTCAAGTGCTCATATTTCTGTTACTTTTGGTCGGAGCGCATTTCTTTACCAGTGGTAGAATACTGTTTTAAAACAATTAATAAAAAAAATTTCAATAGAACGTACATTGAATTTATTTTCAACTTGTTTGAAAAACGTCAATTTAAAAAATATATGTAAACGACAAACAAATGTACATATAATACATATTTTAAAATTAATTTCAGCATTGAAGAACACTCGTCGCATCAAGAACTGCACATAAAAAAACAAATTACTTTCAACATTATGACTGATACTTCCGGTTATATACAGAAGCCTCAACCGGAATGGGGTGTTAGGTTATCAAAATGTAAGTATATTTAAAAGAATGACAAAACATTTTTAACATTATGTTCGGAATAGATATTTTTATACCTCAACGGGTAGTACTGACAATTATGGGTTGTTTTGCCGCTGTAAATGCATACACAATGCGAAGTTGCTTGTCCATGGCTATCCCTGCCTTAGTTTTACCCCGAAATTATACAGATGAAAAATTTTCTAAAGTTCATTGCCCTGTATCAGAAAATCTTTTTGAAGGCGACAAAAATGTAAGTCAAGTATTTAACAAAACGATAAATTGGTGTGTTTACAATTGTTTAACTTATTTTATTAGCCCGTTTCGGGTACGTATGACTGGTCCCAGCCAATGCAAGGCTTTATTTTAAGCTCCTTTTATATTGGTTACGTGATTACTCATGTGCCAGGAGGTGAATTAAGCAAACAATTTGGTGGAAAATGGGTTCTGAGTTTAGGTCTTCTATTTACTGCAATATTCACCCTTCTGACACCTTTGGCTATTGATTATACCGGCCACGTAGGTTTAATCTTAGTACGTATTCTTATGGGTTTGGGTGAAGGAACCACATTTCCGGCTTTAAGCTCATTAATTGCTCATTGGGTCCCTAAGAATGAAAGAGGATTAATCGGCTCTGTAATATTGGGTGGGGCATTAATGGGTACAATTATTGGCAACCTTTTGTCAGGATTTCTCATAGCTAGAAGTGGCTGGCCTTCTGTATTTTACACCTTCGGCTGGTTAGCGATTATGTGGTTTATATTTTTTGTAAGTAAAACAAAATATTAAATTACTAGGGATGTGCGTAAAATCGGTTAAATAAAATTAAATTTAATCAGAATGCTGATTAATCTATTAAATAATATTTCTAAAATATCAGGATTCTAATTAATTAAAAAGTTGAACTAAGAAAATAATAAAAATTAAGAAAAATTTAACTGTTGTTGCGTAGGAGAACGTTATATTACTTAAGATGCATGAAAACCTGGGCCATACCTGCCATATTACAAACTATGATAATCATGTAAACTAAGCACGGAATATATGCACATAACGCACACTAAATCTTAAAATATGCTATGGACTTTTTGTAAAATTTTTTAGATACGTTACGAATGTGATATAAAAGTTTTAAAATACAGGTGTTATCGGTTTACTCCCCAAAAGGGCTGAATTTCAATAAAGTACCAGACACCTATCCGCTTATTTTTTAATGAACATGAGGTATGGGAATTTACTACCCGTTTTTACCTTTTTACCCTCTAAACATACAAATTTCCAAAACTCCAGCCCTGGGGAATCGATTTGGCGAGAGGCCAACCTCCCAGACAAATTTCAAGAGTTTAGCTTCAGACGTTTAGGACGTGCGATGATGAATCAGTGAGTCAGTCAGTAAAGTTAAAATTTTATGTATAGATAGATGAAGAAAAATGTTTTGAAAAAAGGAACAAAATTATGTACGATTTTCACCCCTTAAACGTTCGAATTCGAAAGCTTAAAATTTGAATTTGTATTTTTTAGATAAGTTACGAATGTGATGTATTTTTTATTTCAATGTTTATGGATCTAAAAGATAGAAGGCGTGACAAAAAAGTTTCAAAATACAGGTTTTTCTTGTTTACTCCTTACTTCAAAAAAGTGCTCGACACCTGTCCGCTTATTTTTTAACGAACAGTAATCTTTCAGTTAAGTGGATATGAGGTTAGGGAATTTTCCGTTTTTACTCCTTTTTTCTATTAAACAACAAGAAGTATTAAATTTGTTTGTATTGTACTTTGTATAGCTTAGAAGATATGAGGTAAGGATGATTGATTTGGCGAGAGGCCAGCCTCCGGTCCAAATGTCAGGCGTTTAGGCTGTGCGATGAAAGATAAATAGATGGAGAAAATATCTCTTGAAAAAAGTAACAAATTTAGGTACGATTTTCACCCCTTAAACGTATAGTGCCAAATTTGCATTTGCATTTTTGAGATAAGTTACGAATGTTATATAATTTTTATTTCTATGTGCATTGATTTAAAAGATAGGTGGGGGACAAAAAAGTTCCAAAATACAGGTTTTACCCTTTTAATCCCTAAAAGCGTCGAATTTCAAAATAGTTCGCTTTTTTATTTAATGAGCAACAATATGTATTAAATTAAAAAAGTTATACCTTAACTAAAAAAGTACCAGTTAGAGAAAGAAAAAGTACCAAAAATCCCCTTTACAGATTCTCATTCACTCAGGAACTTGCATGTTAAATTTTATGTTTCTATGTCCAATTTTAACGGCAAATCAAAAATCACAAAATCACAAAAAAAGTACCAAAAAGCGCTTCTTACAGACGCATTGCATGTTTAATTTTATGTTTGAATGTGCAATACTAACGAAACTTCAAAAAGTACCTGTTGAAAGACAATATAGAACGAATAAGTACCAAAAACCCACTCTTACAGATTCTCATCCACTTGGGATCTTGCATGTTAAATTTTATGTTTCTAGGTCTAATTTTAACGGAAATTCAAAAGGTAAAAAATGTACCAAAAAGCCCGTCTAACAGATTCTAATTCACTCATTTGTTAACGAAAATTAAAAAAAGTACCAGTTAAAGAACGATAAGTATCAAAAAGATCCCTCTAACAAATGACCATTCACTCAGGACACTGCATGTTGAAGTTTATGCCAATATTAACGATAATTAAAAAAATTGCCAGTTGTAGAACCAAAAAGCTAAAGTACGAAATTAAATTTTGCGCATTTCCCCTATGTCAATGAATAAAGAAAAATGTTTTGTAAAAAAAGTACCAAAAATAGTTAAGGTTTCTACACCTTAAAGGTCCGAATTTCGAAGAAGTGCCAAGTTAGTATTTGTATTTTTTAGATAAGTTTCAAATGTGATACAACCCTTATTTCTATGGTAAAGGGCTTAAAAGATAGATGGGGTGACAAAGAAGTACCAAAATATATATTTTACCCGTTTACTCCGTAAAGGGACTGAACTTCCAAAAAATACCTGACCCTGTCCGCTTATTTTTCTAAAGAACAACGATAGGTATTACATTTTTTTTATCTCTTTTAGTTTTGGAGATATAAGATTACCGAATTTACCCTTTTTACCCCCTTAACATTCGAATTTCCAAAAACCCCATCTTAGTGGAGAGACCAACCCCTGGTCCAAATTTCAAGTTTGTAGCTTCCGCCGTTTAGGCGTGAGTCGGTCAATCAATCAGTCAGCAACGTAACAATTGTATAAATATAAATGACATTAGCTTATTACAATACGAACATTTTGCGCCCAATAGGATTCAGATCGGTGCAAAAATAACAAAGTAACAGAAGATTAAGTCAATTATCCCACTTTTCGATTTTTATAGCTACATAAAAAAAGGGACAGCTAGATTTCTAGTGATGCTAATCAAAAAATCATTTTTAATCAAAAAAAAAGAAGTAATCGATTAGTCAAACATTTGGTTTATTAAATTTCCGATTATTCAAATAATTCACTAATCATAATTTTCATTTTAAATAATCGCGCATCCCTTAAGACTATCTAAATGTGCTTATTACTTTGTTTGTTGTATGTTAATTATATTAAATATTGTAGACCATTTGTTGCTTTAGTGATCCGGCCTCACACCCGTACATTAATCCCAGCGAAAAAGAGTATCTAATACAAGAGATGGGTTCTATCACACGCAGAAGAGATCTTGGTTCAACGCCCTGGAAAGAGATTTTTATCAGCATGCCAGTATATGCCCTGCTGTTTGCACAAGTTGGTCACGATTGGGCATTTTATATTTTAGTTACAGATTTGCCAAAATATTTAAATGATGTCATGCAAATACCTATAAAAAAGAACGCGCTGTTATCTTCATTGCCCTTCGCTCTAATGTGGATTAATTCAATAATTGCAGGAATTATAGCCGACTGTCTAATAAAAAATGAATATTTTTCCTTAACAGTTGTAAGAAAAATTATGACTGCTGCAGGAGCATTTTGCCCATCTTTATTGGTACTTCTTGCTTCGTATGCCGAATGTGATGAGTTAAAGGTTATTATTTATTTTTGCTTGTGTTTGGGTACAATGGGGTTCTCTTATGCAGGTGTCAGACTAACCCCCAATGACTTGAGTCCAAATTACGCAGCTACTCTTATGGCTGTTTCAAATGGTATTGGTGCAATAGCGGGACTTATAGCGCCATACTCTGTGGGCTTATTGACTCCCAACGTAAGTTATTAATTAGCACACATTAAAATATATAATAATGAAAAATAAATTCTTTTTTGCCTTTAGACCACGATTCAAGAGTGGCGTAGTGTGTTTTGGGTTGCCGGATTTATACTTTCCTCAAGCGCTCTATTTTACTGTATATGGGGTTCTGGTGAGATTCAACCGTGGAATGAACCCATACAAAAAAAGGATATTGAGAAGTAATGCCAAAAGGGAAATATTTACGTAAATAATAACCGGATTCCTAAAAAATTCCTGGAGGCTTATTCGTGCAGTCGTGATCGAACATTTCAGTCGATACTGAACGAATCGAAATTATTTTTTGCAACAGCATTTAGTTTAGTTTTTACAACATTGAAAAAATTATTTCGACTTAAGAAATTAGCAACCAAAAAATTGCTTTCAAATCGAAAAATTATTCGATCACGACTGCCAGAATTAGACCCCTGAGTTCTAAAAAAGATTTATTAATCAAATATAAACCTGATATATTTTTAATGAATATGTAATCTTTGAATTTTTAGTTGAATTTTGAAAAACTCCTATTTATATATAGATATTAGGGATACCAATCCCGATCAGAAAATCCCGGGATTTCAATTTTTAAATAATTTGGGATTTACTCAATCGTTAACTTAATTTTTACCTTTTTTTAAAAAGAAATTCATAATGGCATTCTTCCTTGAGAGGATAGGAAGCACAATATTCTTCCTTTATATTTATTTGATTAACTCCGTTAATACTGTAATTGAAAACTTAAGAAATAAGTTAAAGTTTTTTATTCTTTTTAAACGTATCCAACAATTATAAAGAAATTTTAATGTGAGAAGTAATGAGAATAATTAAAGAAGAAAATTAATTAAAGAGAGAAATGTTTTTTGAAATGCACAAAACAGAAAGAAAAACCAAAAGTTTCTTGTGATTTTATATTTTAATTGATTACTCTGGTGCACCAAATGCAAAGTTTAAGCTTTTACTCTTTAGAGGTTTAGGCTTAATTAAGTGGTTTTAAGACTTGGCATGGGACCTGAGGTAATTTATGTAGCGATTTTTCGAAATTAAGTAGTGTAAATTATACACTACATAATTCCTACCACCAGTGGTGGTTTGTATAAAAATGTGTTTTTGTTAAAATAAGATTTTATGGATAACTGAAAAATTGATTTTGTTAATTAATTTTGAATTCAAATTTCAATTATTCATCATTTTATGTTAATTACTTTTTAATTGAATCAATTAACACATTGTTTGAAATCGTTAGTTGTTTTTTCATATTTTGAATTATTAAAAAAAAAACACAATGCTATTTTTTTAAAAATTTTAGTAATAAATTTAATCACTAAACAACTTTGTAATATGTATATGAACTTTTTGATATAATCGCCTTAGTGTGTATAAACGCCTTAACTCGTATATTCATTTTTCAAAAATGAATTGGTTTTGATAATTACATATACTTAATTTCAAAGTTGGCTTACTGTATTTTTAAAATATATATATATATATTTGTTCCTTTTACTCCTACAAGGAGCATAGGGCCGCATTTTTAAAAAATACATACCTAATAATTGTGAGGACAAAAATCCTGGGAATTTTGGGTCACACAACTATGTATGTTATCTTAAAGCAATGGTGTTTTATTTGAACTAGGGATGGCGCAGGGTCGACTTTGCTTATTTCATTTTAACTTTTCCAATGGGAAGTTCCAATACGTGAGAGGGCAACAACATACCGAGCCGACAACAAGCAGCAAATACATTATGTAAGAGGGTCTAAGAGTGCACAACCAAAAGAAGGGACAGCCGATGATAGGAAGTAAATGTCAACACCAGAGCTAACATTTTTGGTTATTTCTGTCCAAAATTGGTCATTTTTTTCTCGATGTGGAGATGTGAATATTTGTTTCATTTTGGTTACTATTTTTTACAAAAATAAAAAACGTATGAATATGTTTTTCTTGATACACTTGCATTGCGTATTTTGATTCTAAGGGAATTATTTACGACTTCGAATAATATGTACTTTGTTTGCACTACGATTTTATCATTATTTGTTTAAAATGAAATCGATAGAATAGAATCGGTTTCAGAACATGACTGAAAAAAGTACACAAAATAGTTTTAGTGTTTCTAAAAACTTGAATATAAGTTAAATATTATAAATTTACATTATTTCCAGTAGTATATATAAATATATAGAAAAACACAGGAATTTCAAAGATTTTGGAAAAATAATTGCTATAAAATCTACAATTTTAGAATTTATGGAATTTATTGTTAAAAATGACATGAATTTAAAAACTTTTAAATTTTTTCTTTTTATAACCAGTCAGTATGTATATTTATTTAATGTTTTTAAGATAATGATTTGGCAATATATTTAATTTTTAAAAAAAGCCTTTGACTCTTAGTCATATACTTTTTCCCCATCAAATGTAAGTTCTAAAATACGAATTTGTTTACATTCGCAATAATATTAAACATTGATTCACAAAGTATTTCAAATAGAACAATTTTGAATTTTTACAAACAAGAGAATCAAGTTATACCTATTTTTATAATATTTTAGATATATGTAAATTAGAAAATATTTACAAAAAATGCATTTCGCAAATCGCCAACAGTTTTCAATTTCGCCACAACAAGCGCCATATCGCTAAACGTAAATTTCCATTGCCAAAAGGATTTAAAAATCGCCACATTTTACAGCCCTGCGACTGACAGTTCAAAAGCAGAAAACACTAATTTTTCCTTTTTTGTTATTTATAACTGTGAAGTACAAATTTTGTTTATTTAGAGGACATGTTCAAAAAAAATTGAATTTATTAACTTTCAGTATACTGAATTTTGTATGGAAATTTGACGGGTTTGAATATAGTTTTTTTAAAAAAAGTCTCAAATAAATAAAAACTTTAATTTAAGACTGATGAAATATTTGAAAGCAAACATCAAATATTTTATTAACGTAGTCTGAACACAAAATATTTTTGAGTATCAAATAAAATAACATCTGATTTTGAGCAAATAAAAGTATTTGCCGGCAAACAAATATTTGTCCAATGTGAACATAGTGTGAACACAAAAAATCAAATATTTTAGTAATTTTTGAGCAAACATTTATTTGATATTACAAAAAAATTGTAAGAGCAAACAACGACAAATAATTTTAGCCATGTTCCGGATAGAAGCAATTTTTCCTGTAAGTTTTCGGATTCTTTACAATCTTAAAGATTTTTTATAATTTTTAGACTTTGCTATCGTGCCGCTATTAGCAAATTTTTGCGAATTACCGCTAATTTAGCAATTTTTATAAAATTTTTGCCATTCCTTATAGTTTTAGGCACTTTTACTAAATTTTATGGCTTGTTTGAAATATTAAAATGGTTCGCGAATTTTCACTATTTTTGCAACATTTTTTTTTTTTTGTTTTTCCCCTAAATTTTGTTTTTTAACCAACTTAGCAATTTTAAATATATTTTTAATAATTATGAGTACTAAAGTTTGGTATCATGCCGCTATTAGCAAATTTTTGCGAATTTTCGCTAATTTAGCAATTTTTACCGAATTTTCGCCATTCCTTATACTTTTAGGGACTTTTAATCAATTTTATGGCATGTTTGAAATATTAAAAATTTTCGCGAATTTTTTTGTTATTTTCCGACAATCTGTTTTTTTTAACCGATTTCAAATAAATTTTAGGGTTTGTTTCTAAGTTTGCAATTTTTCGCGAATTTTAGCCATGCTCGCGAAGTAGCGATTTTTCACTGTGAATCTTTAGAGCTGTAACGATTTTTAATAATTATTAGGCTATAATTATTATAATAATTATTTGCTATCATACCGCTATTAGCAAATTTTTGCGAATTCCCGCTTATATAGCAATTTATATCGAATTTTTGCCATTCCTTTTAGTTTTAGGCACTTTTAATAAATTTTATGGCGTGTTTGAAATATCTAAATTGTTCGCGAATTTTCGCTATTTTTGCAACATTTTTTTTTGTTTTTTTCTTGACATTTTGTTTTTTAACCAATTTAGCAATTTCAAATATATTTTAAGGTTTGTTTTCAACTTTGCAATTTTTCGCAAATTGTAGCCATGTTCCCGTTACCCAGTGGCTTCCATTTTTTTTTAAATTCTCCTGTTCTAACACTATAAGAGATGCTGATCCACAGAATAAAATAAATAAATTAGCTTTTGCGCTCATTTTTACTATTTGAGAAATATATTTTTATTTTTGATAACTTTCATTAAATAATTATTTGATGCAAATATTTCTTTTAGTCTGAACGCATGGCAAACATGAATGAATTTATTTTATTTAACACTGTTTGCCAACTGTTTCATCAAACAAAAATTGTCAAATATTTGAGCTTAGTTTGAACATTAAACAAAATATTTTTTTGTTTCACACAGTTTGAAGCAAATATCAGAACAAATATTTTCATCAAATATTTCATTAGTCTGAACGTACCTTTACAATGCAACTTAAAAATAAATATTAATGGAATCTGGGAATTTTAATTATAATGTTTAGTGTCATTTTTATTATAAATTTGCATATTAATTCGAATGTGTATTCTAAATGTACGTTCAGACTGATGAAATATTTGAAAGCAAACATCAAATATTTCATTAACGTAGTCTGAACACAAAATATTTTTGAGTATCAAATAAAATAACAACTGATTTTGAGCAAATATGCCGGCAAACAAATATTTGTCCAATGTGAACATAGTGTGAACACAAAAAATCAAATATTTTAGTAATTTTTGAGCAAACATTTATTTGATATTACAAAAAAATTGTAAGAGCAAACAACGACAAATAATTTTAGCCATGTTCCGGATAGAAGCAATTTTTACTCTAAGTTTTCGGATTCTTTACAATTTTAAAGATTTTTTATAATTATTAGACTATCGTGCCGCTATTAGCAAATTTTTGCGAATTACCGCTAATTTAGAAATTTTTATAGAATTTTTGCCATTCCTTAAAGTTTAAGGCACTTTTGCTAAATTTTATGGCTTGTTTGAAATATTAAAATGGTTCGCGAATTTTCGCAATTTTTGCAACATTTTTTTTTGTTTTTCCCCTAAATTTTGTTTTTTAACCGATTTAGCAATTTCAAATATATTTAAGGGTTTGTTTCCAAGTTTGCAATTTTTTGCGAATTTTAGCCATGTTCGCAAAAGAAGCGATTTCTTTCTGTGACTTTTTGCAGCTTTAACTATTTTTAATAATTATGAGTACTAAACTTTGGTATCATGCCGCTATTAGCAAATTTTTGGGAATTTCCGCTAATTTAGCAATTGCAATTTATTAAGCTCTCATATTTTAATAGTCTTATTCCATCACTATTTTCCAGGAATATTTTTTTATGCACTCATCAGAATTTCTTTTGTATATTTCTGTAACGAGGCTTACTTTAGCAATCCTTGAAGGAATAAGACTATTAAAATTGTAATTTGACTTAGAATACACATTCGAATTAAAATGAAAATGTATAAATATTAATGCTTTTCTCAATTAACAAAGGGCATTTCTAATTTGGTTATATTTTTTCACATTTGGTAACTTTTTCAAAAAGTTTGGTTGTAAAAATTTTATTAGTCGTGGCAGCACTAGTCAACACTAATGAAAGCCGAGGACAACATGAGAGAAGAGAGACATAAACCGATGGTACAACTACACAAGGTAAACTCGTTGCTACAACAAGTACAACAAGACAAAAACAACAGGCAAAAACTTTTTTTTTAGAAAAAGTAATATTCCTGGTGTGATTGTAATAGTAGATGGTACACACATTCAGATGATACGAGCCAGTGAAAATGAACATTTATATTTTAATAGGAAGCTTAAGCATAGCATGAATGCTATGGATGTAAGTAATCTTTTGTTTTTTAAAGATAACATTTTTAATAATGGTTTATTTCAGATATGTGATCATAAAATGATAATTAGAGCTGTCGATTGTAGGTATGGAGGGGCAAATCACGATTCACATGTGTGGAATCCCTCCAATGAAAGACAAATACTGAAAACAAAGTTCGACAGCGGAATGAACGGAACTTGGATCCTTGGTAAGTACTTTTTTTCTTTTTATTGTAATACTTTTACAATTTGACAACTTTTTAGGCGACTTAGGCTATCCATTAGAACCATGGATCTTAACGCCATATCGAAACGCTGCAGAGGCTTCTGCAGAAGCACTTTTCAATGAAAAGTTCAGCAAAGCCAGATCATTAATTGAAAGAGTGTTTGGTGTAATGAAAGGAAGATTTCGGTGTTTGCTAGCGGCCCGAGAGCTTCATTACGATCCGCCAAGGGTGGTACGCATTACGAATGTTTGTTGCGCGTTGCACAATATTTGCTGCAAGTTTAACGTTGAACTGCCAACGGATGAAATTGTGGAATCCGAACATCTGCCGCAATCGAATAAAATTATACCAAACTCAAGCAATTATAATAGTAGTAGCAACAACTATACAAACATCGCTAGAAATATTAGAGATGAAATAAAAAACAATATGATTTAAATTTATGTAAATGTTTTATTTAAAAAATCCTTTTTATTATTCTTAACTACTAGATAAAACAGTCTTTAATATTTCAAAACACAAAATCACTTCATTTCTAAAAAAAACTTACAGGCTAATATAAAAAATAAAAATAAAATTGTCCTTCATTGCATAACTTATCACTTGGCAGTTCGTTGCATATTAATATTAACTAATTGTATAACTAAAAAACAAAAATACTACATATAGGTACATATATCACATTAGTTTCATTTTTTGCTCTTCAATAACTAGCATCATTTTCTTTAATTCGAGTTTTTGTTTTAGCAAATTTCTGTTTTCGATTGCATTTTCTTTTTCAAATTCAAATTTTTGTCTTGCCAGATCTGATTCTTTTTCTCTTATTTCGAAATCCTTTCTCTGATATCGACTTAAGCTTTTCATATTTTCATTTATATGCTTCAATGAAGCAATACCTTCTTTTTGGTATGCAATTTGATTTTCAACTTGCTTTTTAAGCAGACTAACTCTATCACAGAAGCTTACTGAGCGTGAACGTTTTCTTGGATTACGTTCACAGCTTTGGGAATGTACATTTGTTGCCAACTCCGAATCAACTATTACTTCCGTAGCTAATTCTTGTAACGGCACTTCGTCCAACTGTTCCATCACAGCCATGTTTTCACCATTCTTTTCAAGATTGGAAGCAGTTGTTGCCCCGAAGGAAAGTGCGGCCGGTAATCCATTTACGGAATCCGTCATGTTTAATAATTTCACAACTTGCTCCTCTAAGGGAGACAGTGGATTATATCTTGATGGGCCACCGCCAGTGCCGCCAATGTCGGTTTTATTTCGTCTAAGCTTCTGTTTGGTGTGTACTTTAAAATCGGCCCAAACCTATTAAATTAAAGTTGAAGTCAAATATTTTTGAACTGGTTTATATATTTCATACTTTTTTCCATCCTGCAGCTTCTCTAATTGGTGGTCCATTGATATTTAGTTCTTCAGTTAACGTTTGCCACAAAGTATTTGCCGACTGACGTGCATTTGGTGTTTTCAAATGCCTCTTGCCAATTGGCTGTGATTATTCATAAATTTTATCATTATTTCAAATTGACGCGGTTTGATGGTCTTATTGCTTGCTTCCCTGAATTAAATAATAAATATATGATGAATAAATAAATAAAATATTATCTTTTACTTACATGTTTGTACTTTGCGAATGCTATTTTGTTGTCGAATAAATTTTGCGAATTTGACATGTGTTTGACATTTGTTTTCGCAATGTAGAATACCGACTTGCCACCTTTTCGCATTTGAAATGCGATTAAAAAAAAACTTTGCGAATATCGCAATACAGAATAGCAATTGTTCGCATTGATTTTCGCATCGCAATTCAGAATAACCACTATTGTAAGTAACGATCTGAACCGTTTAATGTCTCCAATCAAACTAAACTAAACTTTTATGAGTAAGCCTGTATTTATAGTTCAAAACTATTTCTAGTTGGTTCAAGAACCGTCTAGTAGTTTCTAGAAAATTATGTTCGAACTATTTTAAATCTAAAGTCTACAATTACAATTGCTAGAAAATTTAGTTACAGTGGCGTTCATAAAAATAGTAACTTATATGACATAAAACTATAATTAACAAGATAACTAATAACTAAAACAACCATAAATAATTCTTAGACAAATCTAATTTCGTAACACTGCCCTCCACTTAAGCCTCTTCGTCCCGAATAGGCTCAGATTCTCCGTTTCCATAATGGGCTAGTCGTTCTAAATGTACCACCTTCATTTTTGAACTTGGACTCTTATATTTCTGAATTCGATACACCACGTCATTCAGTTTCTTTATCACCTTATATGGTCCATCCCAATGAGTCTGCAGCTTGGGAGATAATCCTTTCTTGCGTTGTGATTAAAAGTTAAACCAACTGGCCTTCTGTAAAGCCTTCCGAATTTGCCGCTCGTTCGTATCTGACTTTCATCTTATCATTTGATGAATTGACACGGCTCCGTCTTAACTCGTTTTTCTGCTCTCGGGAAGAGCTCTTACTATCCGCTGGTACGGATTGCTCACCAAAGTTGTACTGCTGTGGCGATGTTATACTCTCTCTCTAATTGGACCCCTGACCGCAACACACAGTGGGCATTTTATTATGCAATCAATCACGGCTTGCTTGCAACCGACCCAATAGTAGCTTTCTTTTAACTTCTTTATGGTTTTTGTTACGCTTAGATGTCCACCATTAGTACCGTTGTGGAATCTCTTCACGACTTCGCATACTTTTGAAAACGGTACTACAATAAGGTTTTTAGCCGATTTGCCATCAGTACTTTCCCATGTGCGGTATAGGCAATCATTTGCCACCTTCAGACTATTCCACTGCGCCCAATACGCTTTCATCAGTGGACCCTCCAATGTGATTTCTTTATGAGTGGGTATTTTACCTTCTTTCTTAGCCTTTATAATTCGCACCAATATGGGATCATTTTTCTGCGCGTTGACCAGTCTTCGCTGGGCTCCACATTTAATAGGCTAATCGCATTGGTGCAGTTCTTGTTTTCAGCCTCCATGCATTGCTTTCTCATATATTTACTTGGCCGTCTTGATTGTGTGCTCGGCCCACCACGTTTTTTATCGTCTTTCTGGGATGACAATTTCTTACGACTACAAGTGGCTAGCTGTCTTACAAGTGCATCACTTCCGTTCCCAACGTTAAGGGGTACTTCTAGACCATACCAATTCATTATTTGTCGTCCCATATCTAAACTTATGTTTTGACGAATCATAAAATCTGCTCCAATTATGACCTCGTCCAGAATTTCAGCAACAATAAATTCATCAAAAACTATCATATCGCCCATTCTTATTTCCACTCTTGCTTTGCCATATTCAATGACAGGCTCTCCCGTAGCTGTTCTCAAGCTGACCCCGCTTAGTGGTTCGACATATCCCTTTATCAAATTAGCCCTTATAATGGAATGCCCTGCACCAGTGTCGATAGTCAAAATGCGGATTTCACCATTGATATACCCACAGGTCGTAATATTCTTGTTGCTCGTTTTCCCTACTAAATTAATCGTGGAACCTTCAGATGCTTCCTCCGCTATGCTAGCTCTTTGGTTATCTCTTTGCGGCGAAGCAGATCGGGATCGTTTTCTTGGTGACTTGCAGTTTCGTTGAATATGACCAGTCTTACCACAGTTATAGCATTTTACTTTACTTTTGGTTTTATTTTTCTTGTCGCCCAAAGCTTGCAAAACTGCCTCCTTCATGCTTCTCATTTCCTTTAAAATATCTCCTTCGTCCTCAGTAAAGAAATCAAGCTTTCGTACCGTATACGCTTGCGGCCTTGAAATTATCCTGGCGGTTTCTTGGGCTAAGGCAAATGGTACCGTTTCTGCAAACGATGATTTCTGTGATGCACATACCGCGAGTTTTACATCAGCATCTCGTATACCATTTACAAATGCTTCGGTCGTAAAGTGATCTAACAATGGATGACTTTCGCCTGGATAGATAAGCTGCACCAAACGCTCGATCTCTAGTGCGAAATCCTGTAGCATCTCGTTTGCCTTTTGTACTCTGCCCCGTAATTCCATTCTGAATATTTATTTTCTGTGTTCACCACCATACTTACGTTGCAATGCTACCATAATGTCATCATAATTGTTTCTGCAGCTTACTGGTACACTTTCTAGAATTTCAGCTGCAGCTCCTTTTAAATCAACTCTATGGCTTTTTCTTGATTGTTCCATGAATTTTTGTTGGCAACTGTGTCAAACTGGAACTTGAACACATTCAATGGTGAGCTGCCATCAAAACATGGAGCCCTTATTCTATTCGATACTTCTGGAAAAACTCTCACCGATCCTTCTTGATATTAAAGACTATTCACTTTTTCTGCCAGATGATGTAGTTTTCCATCAAAAACCGTGACTTGTTGTTTTACATCCGTGACTTCAGTTTTTACATCAGTCACTTGTGTTTTTACATCAGTGACTTGTGTTTTTACATCAGTGACTTGTGTTTTTACATCATACATCTTCTGGTTGAATTCTATCTCCATATCGTCTACTCTTTCATTTATAGCAGTAGAAATTTCTTGAAGCTTCTCAAGTTTTTCATTAGTAGCCTGGAGTTTCTCGTTCGTCACCCTCGAATGTTCTTGAATTTCGGCAAGAATGGTGCTTGAATTTTCCTTAGCCATTTTCTCCATGCTTCTTGAATTTTCTTCCATTCTTCTAAAATTTTCTGCTAGGATATCGTTGGAATTTTCTTTTTGCTTCTTGAATTTTCTTCCATTTTTCTAGAAGTTTCTGCAGACATTTTTTCCATCTTCTCCATCATAGCAGCAAACATTGTGCTAAGATCTATGTTGTTTGTTACTGCACGGGTAGCAACTTCTATTTCTTCTTTTTCGTCAAATTCATAAGCTGCGATGTCAATATTGCGTCGCTTAAATTCATCGATTAATCTTCTCTGCAGCTCAGCTTTATTTCCTGCAGTCGGCAAATCCAACTTCCCAACTCCTTCTTAAGCTGCTCAACTTTAAGCTCATCGAATTTCATTGTTTATCAATTTTTTTTATTGCAATTTCACTTCTGACACCAATTGTTACGTTTTTACTTAATAAAACGCGTTAAGGCTTATTTTCTTTCTAATAAACCTTTGAGTTCTTTTAATTGCAAATTAAAATTGAGGCACACACGAATTCAACTTAACAAACTTTATTGAAATTAATTATAATGTTCACAAAATTTAACCACTATTGTAAGCAACGATCTGAACCGTTTAATGTCTCCAATCAAACTTAACTAAACTTTCATGAGTCAGCCTGTATTTATAGTTCAAAACTATTCCTAGTTGATTCAAGAACCGTCTAGTATTTTCTAGAAAATTATGTTCGAATTATTTTAAATCTAAAGTCTACAATTACAATTGCTAGAAAATTTAGTTACAGTTGCGTTCATAAAAATAGTAACTTATATGACATAAAACTATAATTAACAAGATAACTTATAACTAAAACCATAAATAATTCTTAGACAAATCTAATTTCGTAACAATATATTTTAATTAATTGAAAAGCTTTTAGAAAAAATGATTCAATCATGAACAAACCATTCAACAGTTGCCTCTTTATTGGGTGATGAAAAGCAGCTGCAACAGCAAACTGAATCGGAATTGTTGACTAGACTGCTAGGAGGTAGAACAAGTTCCTCTACAGAAACTTTACCAACGCAAAAGTCTTCTACCAGTGAAGATGAAATAACTTTAAGTGAACTTATTGTAGGCATGAAAATCGATCATCGCCAACACCAAAAGGAAAATATCACTACACGCAGTGAATATGTTAGACGTAGTTTAGCAGCTAGAGGCAAACAACGACAAAATAAATGGCAACAAGAGTTCACTAAAGAACGACGTCCTGTACAACGCAAACGTGAAGCAGAACTTTTCACAGGCAGTGTCAATCTATTTGGTAGTGAACCTTTAGGCATTTTTATAGATCCATCTAACTTTAAAGATACCTTTGATTTGTTGCCAACATGGACTTTCCTGCAAGAACAAGCTCTTAAAGTACAAGTTTCTCATCCACCGTCAAACTATTTCGATAAGTTGGTTAACTGGACGGGGCATGGTAAAGTTTGGCGTTTTCCCATTGACAACGAATAAGATTGGTTAGATGAAAAAGATGTTGACTTCTCAGACCACATATTTTTGGAACAACTTTTAGAAGGCTGGTGCCCTGATCGTGGTCCTGGTTTGGTATGTGTGGGCTTATCAAAGAATCCCTATATTACAGCTAAGGAGAAAAAAGATCATATTCTGTGGTATAAGGAATATTTCGAAACGAAAGAGAATATTTTAAGGGAATTAATCTCGAAAGATCGTAAGGAAGAGAAAAATATTGAAAACCAACAACAAAATCAAGTTAACGCATAAGCAGTGGTTGAGTGATAGCATTTGTAGTAAAACGCTTAAAATGGTTAAATATTCATAATAAGACCTGAGAAAACAACGTTCGTTATTACATTTCAGTAACCTAGCCTATGGGCCATAATCTGCGGGTCAACTCTTTTGCGATGCGAAAGAAAATGGTAGCGATATAGTGATCGGTACTCTTTAATGCGTTTGCGCGTTTGTCTTTCGCATCATTTTATTTTTTTCTTTGCGCAAATTATCACTATTTATTCGATTCAAATTTGCCAATTTAAAATATTTTTTACGTATTTGGGCACTTCATTATTGTCAATCTGCGCATCTTTAATTTTTATTTTCAAAAAATTTTGCGAGTGATAGAGAGTCTCAAGTTAACATTTAGATTTCGTATTGAAATTGCATTCGCATCACAATAGAGAGAAGCCCCCATGGTACCATTTACAGTTAAAATTTTTGCACAAAATTTTTTAAATTTATAATGTTTTTAATTTAAATTAAAATTTTTGAACGATTCAAAGTTTTTTCCACATTAAAAAATGTTTTTATTTTAAATGGCACTAACTATATGTAAACAAACATGAATAAATAAATATAAACAAACCAGAAAATTTTTTGACATTTGGGGCAAAACTGGGGTAAACAGCTGACAAACATCTGTGCCAACGAGTCTACCTTGTGTACTTGTACCATGGATTCACCACTAAAGTAAACATGATCAAAGAGAGAAATAAGCCGATGAGAGGAATGTACATAAACACCAGTGGTGTCAATTATGATTGTGTTGGTGCGATTACTCTTGTCTCTTACATTCCAAGCGGGAGAAATATGCGGTTGCGAGGCCTATTACGAGGCCTAATTTACATGCATATTTTGATATGAAGACTTTAGAGCAATTAATAATAATACAATTATCGAAAAATGTTGGGTTATGGACAGACACAATCAGTTATTATTTAAATAAATTTAATTTGGAACCTGCATTTCGCAGAAACTTTGCTTATTTGTTGGAAAAATTGAGCACTTGACAATATTTGAAGTCTTTTTACAATCTTATACAATTCTTTCCAATATTTTTAATTTTGTGCTCAACATACCTTTGCGAATGCCAACAATGAAAATTCATTTGCACATACTAATGCAAATAATAACCCCATTAAGTTTAAAAATATTCTATAATTATTAACCACCATTATAAAAAGAGAAGATTTTACTAGCCTATAAAAATATACTTTTATTTACCAATAATATCTTCTAAATTTATTTTGCAGTTTCGAAACAACAAAACATTTTTTAGGTTTGCGGACGTTAATTTATTGCGTTGTTTTAAGCATATGTATTTCAAATCGGAAAATATTTGTTCGCAAAGATATGTTGAGGAAAAAAGCGACAAACATTTGAAGGAATTTTTTTTAAATACAGGATATAGTGCCCCGTCTAAATTTTTCCAGAACTCAATAATATTTTCCCTATCTGGAGGATTAAATTTAGTTCGGGCTCAGATATGCAATTTGTTAAGTGAACATACATGAAAAGATGCTGCAATAAAATGAAACATCAAAAATCACAAAATGTAAACAGGGCCATAATCAGGTATGTGATGAAAATCGATTTTAAAAACGAAACGATTTAAAACCGAAAATGTCGTTTAAAGTATCTTTTAAATAAATATGTATTTCCTTTTATTTTCGGTCTTTATTCTTTTAAATTTTATTTTATATTTGTTCACTGAAGTGTATTCTGAACAAATATTTAAGACCATAACTTAGAATTGGATTTTAAAATCGTTCGAAATTCATCACACGTTTTTAAGACATTCGTTTTGAAATCGATCGATTTTCATCACATACCTGAATTAAACTTCCAAAAGAAAATCCAAATAAACTATTCAAACGGCCTACAAACATGACAAAATCCCCTTGCGTCCTTAATTGGTGTCTTTGACAAATGGTTCAATCATGTTTGTAAAAAAACGAAAATGTTGTATATGTATATAAATTTAGTCATTTAAGTGAACATTTTACAGTCAAGCAGGAAACGACGAAACATAAAAATTTAAAAGAATAAAAATATTTCATTGGAATTTATTGAAAAATGATGAATTAAGTTAAGGTGGTTTATTTGTTAACGAAAAGTGCGTGTTTCCCAAGCCGATTGTGTTTGACTCTTAAAGCTTGCCTCTGTTACAGGAGTATGTGTTAAGCAAATTAGGTAAGATTAGAACTTAAGAAATAAAAATTAATTTTAAAAAATGTATATTCAAGAATTTTAATGCATAAACTGCAAAACCTGCACAATTTACAAAAAAACTTATTTTTTAACAAAAAACTTCAAAACTGCCCAATGCTTAGAAAAACTGTAAAATGCAGATAAATCTGCACATTTGGCAACGCTGAGTGCAAGCGAAGTGACGACTGTAAAACTACAAGTTATGCAGTCTGTGAGTAGTATAAAAGGCGCAGCATTAATCAATACGGCCTCTTTTCCCGACGGCGATCTGGTAAGAAGTGCGGACAACCGGTAAGGCAAGGTGAAATAAAAGTACAGTACTAGGGAATAACTGACTCAGCAGGATACTACCTAGAGGTAGAGGTCGCTGTGGTGTACACCCAGTAACGTAGGGTACTAGCTAGAGGCGGGATTACATCCGGCATCTGCGGGGGGAATACAGCTAGAAAGAGGAGGAGTAGCCGCGAACACCGGTCCGACCGCCAAAAGGTAAAGCTAAGTGAATCGCACGTGTAATTTGACAATATTAATATAAGTGTAAATAAATACAGTGAAATAAAACATTGAATTACGAATAGAAAAGAAAGTGTTGTCATTAAAAATTTATGTAAGAACCCTGGCGAGCTAAGAATACCCCAGCTTCAAACCCGGATAACCGGAGGTTCGTTATATTGGCGCCCGAGCAGGGACTACCTGACAGAGGTGGGAGTGCATCAGGAATTTACAGCCCCGTATACACCCCAGTAAAACCCCACGGAGCGGGTAAAACGAACAGTCAAAACTGTGACGATGGAAGTCGGTAACCCTCGTTTCCACCCGCACCATAAACGCAGAAATGGCTTTGATTCAGTGTTTTATTATAATAAAGTGTTTTATAATTAATTTTGCATTGTATAAATTTAAGTTTAGTATTATTAGTTTTTCTTATTTTTTTATCATTATTGTTATTGCGTAAAAACTAAAATTAGTTATTTATGATTTGCTGTAGAATTTGAATTAATTAACGGTCATTTATGACGACCTCTGCTGGCAGCCAGTATGTTCAATCATGCGCACCCCTAGCGGCCAGTAGCAGCATCAAGCTAAAATGGTTGTTGGGCAGAACAGCTGGGCCGATGCAACCACCTGACAGATGCGACGACTGAAAAGTATAAAAGGCGAGCAAAAACGGAGATCAAGATCATGGGGAATAGATGTCCCACCATGGCTTTGAGCTTGGACTTTGCCAGGGCGTTTGACACTGTCTGGCACGATGGCATTATTTATAAGCTGATAACCATGGGATTTGGGACGAACATTTGTCGGATGGTTGCCAGCTTTTTGAGGGGACGATCTTACAGGGTAAGGGTTAATGACACTCTGTCTGACGCGGGAACGATTTCGGCAGGTGTGCCGCAGGGCTCTCTTCTGGGACCTGTTACATTACATAGACCGAAATATGCCGATCTTAAAGCAAGTTTGTACAAATGCTTTCTTGAAGAAAGGAAAACGTAATTGCGCAATTACTGTTCTAATTTCAATATCAATAGCTAAGCGCGAGTTCGTGTAACTGCAACCAGAATTCGCTATCTGAAAATTTTTGAAGAACTAATTTCACAGAAAAAATTATTAATTTTCTCCAATCACCAAATTTATACGAAATTCATAATATTAAGCAAACAATTTGTGGATTTTGCACCTATTACCAAAATGATTATATTGATTACTAAAAATCAGAGTACCGAAGCGTGAAAATTTAAAAAATTTTCTGTCATTGGAGACCAACACCTTGCACTTTTGCATCTATTTTAAACACTTCTGGAAGGGCTTCTAAAAAGATTTAAGAATAAAGCTTCATCCAAGTTTAATTGTTGTGGCTAATCATACGAAGTGAGTAAATTAATAACTAAACTTGCGACAGGCCTTATCTTAGAATAGAAAAATTTTAATTTGTAAAATATTTAATAAAAACCTTTCTAAAAGACCTTTTCAAAGAAGGCAGAATGGAATAAGTAAAAGTTTACTAAAAATTCAATTGTAAACCTTCTTGAAGGCCTAAGAAGTGAATCGCTTGCAATTTTCCAGACCGAAATATGCCGATCTTAAAGCAAGTTTGTACAAATGCTTTCTTGAAGCAAGGAAAACGTAATTGCGCAATTACTGTTCTAATTTCAATATCAATAGCTAAGCGCGAGTTCGTGTAACTGCAACCAGAATTCGCTATCTGAAAATTTTTGAAGAACTAATTTCACAGAAAAAATTATTAATTTTCTCCAATCACCAAATTTATACGAAATTCATAATATTAAGCAAACAATTTGTGGATTTTGCACCTATTACCAAAATGATTATATTGATTACTAAAAATCAGAGTACCGAAGCGTGAAAATTTAAAAAATTTTCTGTCATTGGAGACCAACACCTTGCACTTTTGCATCTATTTTAAACACTTCTGGAAGGGCTTCTAAAAAGATTTAAGAATAAAGCTTTATCCAAGTTTAATTGTTGTGGCTAATCATACGAAGTGAGTAAATTAATAACTAAACTTGCGACAGGCCTTATCTTAGAATAGAAAAATTTTAATTTGTAAAATATTTAATAAAAACCTTTCTAAAAGACCTTTTCAAAGAAGGCAGAATGGAATAAGTAAAAGTTTACTAAAAATTCAATTGTAAACCTTCTTGAAGGCCTAAGAAGTGAATCGCTTGCAATTTTCCACGCTGGGCAGCACGTTTAGCCTGTGTGTATTTTTTTTTTTTTTTTTTTTTAAATTATTTCTTGACTGGTGAACCAAAATGTGTGTGCTGTTTTTTTTTTTTTGTGGGCAAATATTATTGAAATAAAAAAAACTAAGAGAACTGCACATATCGTCATCTTAAATGCAGAATATTGTAACATCAAATTTCATAAGTTTACATGACAAGCAAAAAACGTTGTTATATGGAAATTATATGAGATATTAGATATGTAATTCTCTGAAACAAAACGACGAATCATCAACGAAAGTATGATAGTATTAAGTTAAACAATCATTTAAAATATTAACAGCCGTATTCAAAACAAAAAGTTAGCCACAGTTTGTACACTACGTACAACGAGCTGCTAACTAGAATGCCGATTAAGCTTAACAGCTTGTTAGCACAGAGTTTATTCATAACAAATTTTATCCGTCTGCTAACTTTTAATAAATCAACTCTGAATATTTATGATGCCACATTATATTACTCAAAAATGCAACACGTTTTGCATTAATCATCGCTGGTTTTGTCATTTTATTTCATTTTTTTTATTTTTTTTTTTTATTTTCACTCTTAATAAAAAAATTTGAAATGTTTTTAAATTAAAATAAACTTAAAAAAGGAATCTATATTAAAAAAATCAGTGTATTAAAAAAAAAAAATAAAATAATTCAACACTAAACGGCTGTTTATCACAAGCTGGCATACGTTTGGCAGCTTGTTAACAAGAGTTTAGCAAATCGTTAGCCAGAGTTTGGTAAGTGTATTATGAATGAACTTTGTGCTAACTTCATGCCAAATTTTCGTTATGAATACGGCTGTAAATAATTAAAAATTTCTGTTAAATTACAAGTATAATAGGATATAAAGATAATGTACATGGTTATAAATGCAATACTGCGCTTAAACAATTAATTTATATATGCAGGGGTGTTCTGGAAATCGAAAACGCAAGAATTTTGAAGTTATTTTATATATACTATTAAACCAATTTTTTCAAATTTTCTTATAGAATTCTGTTTAATAGAGAAATGCTTGTATTGAATTTTTTTTGTATATTTTTTACTACAAAAATTTTATTTAAAAAAACGAGTTTTAAATTCTTGCATTTTGCGTTTTCGATTTCCAGAACACCACAGATAGTTAAATGCACATATAAAAAAGATAACCACACAATTAATATGTAGCATCATTAGGTTTGCATTAACATGGTGAAACAAGTTTGATTTTCTGATTCAACGCAGGCAGTACTGCATTTGAGAACGTAGAGGTGTTATAGGTATTATTAGAGATATTATTATGACATATTATTTATAGTTTTTTATTTCTAAGTAGATTAAACTAAAAAATGTACTTCATTAAATTTAACTATAAATTGATTTTAAAAAGCCAACTTTTCCATTATAAATAACGTCTATTTTGATCTCCTTATAATAAATTTTTCTTTACAATAAACAAATTTTGTAAACAAAAATTTGACTCATATAAATACATGTATATTTGTCTCCATATAAGGAATTATTTAAAAAAAAACTTATGTTGCCCATACTTATAACGCTATATACGGAGCAAGAAGTAAATTTTAATTAGTTAATTTCTGAAAAATTTAAATAAGAAGAATGAAAGAGTTTTTCAATTAAGAGTAGTATTGATAGTAGAACGAAAATGTTGTACAAAGAAGCAATTATCCTAAAAAAAATACTATTAGTATTTAATAAAGCCGTAAAAGTATTAACACAAAATATAGCTAAACAATTTATATTCCAGCACTTTATAAAAAATTATATTATTCTTAAGATGTAGAAGACAAGTATTGTAGTATTTAACACAAAAGGCTTTATAACAGTCTTTTTGAGGATATTGATGAAGGACTACATACTTGGAAGAATGCAATCATAACAAAAATACCAGATTATTTACGTGGAAAAAATATTTTTATTATATTATAAACATTCTATATTAATAATGAAGACATATTCTGGTCCAATAGTAACAGAT
This sequence comes from Pollenia amentaria, assembly GCA_943735925.1. Taxonomy (NCBI): domain Eukaryota; kingdom Metazoa; phylum Arthropoda; class Insecta; order Diptera; family Polleniidae; genus Pollenia; species Pollenia amentaria. The sequence continues at coordinate 255,094,189 of OX031007.1, forward strand.
TCATTAAAGGAAACTCGACTGCATTAAAATTTATTAAAAAGTATATATGTACATACGAGTATATTAACTCATAGATTAGAAACGAAACAAATGATGAAAAACCCATATCATAAAAATAATGGCAGTCTGCTGGAAGAAAAAAACTAAGGACCTGCAGATGGTACTATTTATTCTTGGAAATTCTTAGCTTATAGGAGTGCAATGGGTTAAGCTTTGAAATTTCTAACAGTCCAATGTTGAAGAAGCTGATAGTCGTACTTAATATAGGTTTTGCAATACATATACATATATGGATTCGGCTTATATTAATTTTGCAGCACTGTTTTTCTTTTTGCTTATTTAATAATTTGCAGTTTGATCACTTATTCCACTAACACGTTCAGAGTAAAAAACAGAATACCCATTTTTGACGTAAAAAAAAATAATGTGTTCGTAAAAATATATCAAATACTCTGCTAATTTTGTTTAATTAAGTTTATTCATTATGATAAGCCATTTTTGATTTTGTTAATAGCTTGGATATTTTTTAAGGTGGAAGTTAAAGACCTGCACGAGTGTATCATAAAGTATTGTCAAAACAGATACACCAGATATGTACCTGTTACTATTGATATCAATGAGAGAATGAGTGTAACTGATATTGTATGGTTTTGCTTTTGTCCACTCACCATATCCTAAAAACCAAAACAGTTGCTTATGGTATTGGATTGAGTATATCATAACCTTTTTTTTTTGCTCACAAATATCTGTTGTCACCATGGTATTTTAACAATACTTATTGTTATCTGTTGTATTTTCAAATATTGTTGGAGAGTTGATGCAAATAACAGAGCTAATAAAAATTTATATACGATCTCAACCAGGGGTGCCAGATGGTTTTGGTAAGAAATCTGCATATCATCAAAAACAAATCGGCAATTTAATTTAAAAAAATCGGCATATTAAAATACCTTTTTTAAACACAATAAAACATATTTTAATGACAAAAAATAACAAAGCAACAATTTACCATTACCTAATGCTTTTAACATAAAAATCAATACAAATAAAAGTTTTATAAATAAATATTAGTTAATTAAAAATTTATATGAATTTTCCATATTAGAGCCAACGGAGACATACTGTCATATAACAATAGATTCGTATTTAAGTGCTCTTTCAGAATCTATGGTGATCTAGAAAAAACAATCTCAACTCCACAGTCAAGACAAATTTTTCAACGAATATATAAAAGTTCGGATTAAACAATAAAAGTAGAGTTTTCTCTCTAAAAAAATTAAATAAAACTTGAGGAGTTTTCAGCCTAAAACAAAACTCACTTGGCTTTCAACAAATAAAACTCTTTTAAGGATTTATATTTTTACGTCTTTAATAACCAGTGATGCCATTAGGATACGAAAGATTCCAACTCTGACAAAGTTTATTTAAGTTATCATTTCGTTATGAATACTAAAAAAAACAGTGACAACTAAATACAAAAATAACATGTATTTTGTTGTTAGGTTTTCTAAGTTCTTCTGTAGCTTGCTTATTCTTGTGTATGTGTGTTAAGATGAAATTTTAGAAGAAAAATTTATTTGAACTTTTTGATATAATCGCCTTAGTATAAACGCCATAACTCGTATATTAATTTTTACAAAAATGAATTTGTTTTGATAACATTAAAATGGATTTTCAAAAAAGCGTATCTCTTTGGAAACTAAAATGTATCTTTCTCGAAATTTCACTGGCAACACTGATAATAACACTCATTTTGTTTTTCTTCTTTTTTAATGTCAATTTAATTGCAGTACAAGCTGATTAGATAATACTGCTATACAAATTGTAAAGATCTGACCAGCGGTAAGCTTTAAGTGTCGATCTTTTATTCCTCAACTGAGTTTTAATTTATGACTGCTAAATCGAACTCCCTTTTTAAGAGTTTAATTTGACCTTTTATATTTACGTTAAAGAGGTAACTGTTTAAAAAAGACTTTTTTGTTTTTAATTCACAAAATAACTCCGGGACTGAAAATAATAATAACTATTATTTTTTTGAAAGGCGATGCGAAAAATTCCTTTATTTCCAGTTGGGAATTTTTAACCATTGTCGCTACATATATTTTATTTGAGTTATCGTAGCCAATTAAAGTAACATTTTTTTTTTTTGTTATTGATAACTATTATTTCAACCAAAAAATTTTTTGGTTAAAAATATGTATTGTAAAAAAGGATTTATTTTTCCATTATAAACAAATAATTTATTTTTTTGGTTGCAATTATCCATTACAAACAAATAAGAAAGTAGTCTGCATGCCCGACCCCTCGATGCTCCACACCACAATATTTATAGATAACTTTTCAAGAGTGTAGCTTAGGGACCCATGGGCAATCATGGACCACGCCATTATTTTATGAAGTTAAGATTCATGTCAAAGTTCTCACCATTGACAATATGCTTGTTCCTTAGGAAAATTAGAACCTTTGTACCAAATTTCAGCAATTTATCTTCAAAACTGCGACCTGAACTTTACGTACAATTTTTACATAGACAGACATTTATTCTATGATTTTTTTTGTCGCTTATTTTATAACTGTTACGATCCTTGAAATAACTGTTATTAAAGAACTTTTTTGATACGGTAAATAGGCACTTTGATAATTTAGAGAAAAAAATCGGCAAAATACCGATAAATCGGTAAATATGGCAGGCCTGATCGCAACGCTTCTTGCTAGTTTTGTTGTTGCTGCTCGGCAATTTTCACTAGCACAGCACGAAAAAAACCCATCCTTTTAAGGGCATCAATAAATTTGTTACAAAAACAAAATACATGTGTTGTTTTTTTGGTAATTTTTTTTTTATTATATTTTCCAATAATTTTTGTCTACATGTCTTTTGAACGAATAAACGCCATCCTTTTAAGGGCATCGAAGAATTTGTTACAAAAACAAAATACATGTGGTTTTTTTTTGGTAATTTTTTTTTTCAATAATTTTTGTCTACATGTCTGTTGAACGAAAAGACCCCATCCTTTTAAGGTCATCAAAGAATTTGTTACAAAAACAAAATACATGTGGTTTTTTTTTGGTAATTTTTTTCAATAATTTTTGTCTACATGTTAAAGACGTGCACGGATATATCTATTTGTACAAGTTTCTGTGTGTTTACTAAAGTGAGTGTGTATGGATGAGTTGTCGATTGTTTCTGATATAAGTTGATATGGATATTTTTTGTAACATAGTGGATATGAGTTGATAAAAAGAGAATGAGAGTAACATATCTGTTTATATCTGTTTTACAAAAGCAGATACTAGTTGATACTGATCGAATACAATGAGTTACTTATTGTGCGATGCCGTTATTTTCAATTGTCTTTCAACGAAAATATTTTGTTTTTGTTTTCGTTCAAGAGACATGTAGTAAAGACCTGCACGAGTGCACCATTAAGTATTGTCAAAACAGATACACCAGATATGTACCTGTTACTATTGATATCAATGAGAGAATGAGTGTAACTGATATTGTATGGTTTTGCTTTTGTCCACTCACCATATCCAAAAAACCAAAACAGTTGCTTACGGTATTGGATTGAATATATCATAACCTTTTTTTTTTTGCTCACAAATATCTATTGTCACCATGGTATTTTAACAATACTTATAGTTATCTGTTGTATTTTCAAATATTGTTGGAGAGTTGATGCAAATAACAGAGCTTATAAAAATTTATATACGATCTCAACCAGGGGTGCCAGATGGTTTTGGTAAGAAATCTGCATATCATCAAAAATAAATCGGCAATTTAATTTAAAAAAATATTGTGTTTAAAAATACCTTTTTTAAACACAATAAAACATATTTTAATGACAAAAAATAACATAGCAACAATTTACCATTACCTAATGCTTTTAACATAAAAATCAATACAAATAAACGTTTTATAAATAAATATTAGTTAATTAAAAATTTATATGAATTTTCCATATTAGAGCCAACGGAGACATACTGTAATATAACAATAGATTCGTATTAAAGTTCTCTTTCAGAATCGATGGTGATCTAGAAAAAACGATCTCAACTCCACAGTTAAGATAAATTTTTCAACGAATATATAAAAGTTCGGATTAAACAATAAAAGTAGAGTTTTCTCTCTAAAAAAACTCACTTGGCTGTCAACAAATAAAACTCTTTTAAGGATTTAAATTTTTACGTCTTTAATAATTAGTGATGCCATTAGGATACGAAAGATACATTTTTCATATCTTTTGATGACTTCAGGTACCATGTATAATCCTGATATTTTTCGTATCTTTTGAATCTGTGCGCAAAATGTACAGAAATCCAATTTTAAACTTTCCTACTCTAACAAAGTTTATAAAAGTTATCATTTTGTTATGAATACTAAAAAAAAACAATGACAACTAAATACGAAAATAAAATGTATTTTGTTGTTAGGTTTTCTAAGTTCTTCTGTCGCTTGCTTATTCTTGTGTATGTCTGTTAAGATGAAATTTTAGAAGAAAAATTTATATTAACTTTTTGATATAATCGCCTTAGTATAAACGCCTTAACTCGTATATTAATTTTTACAAACAATTTGTTTTGATAACATTAAAATGGATTTTCAAATGTTTTCCAAAATGTCTCATTTTGGAAAAAAGCGTATCTCTTTGGAAACTAAAATGTATCCTTCTCGAAATTTCACTGGCAACACTGATAATAACACTCATTTTGTTTTTCTTCTTTTTTTAATGACAATTTAATTGCAGCACAAGCTGATTAGATAATACTGCTATACAAATTGTAAAGATCTGACCAGCGGCAAGCTTTGAGTGTCGATCTTTTATTCCTCAACTGAGTTTTAATTTATGACGGCTAAATCGAACTCCCTTTTTAGGAGTTTAATTTGACCTTTTATATTTACGTTAAATAGGTAACTGTTTAAAAAGGCCTTTTTTGTTTTTAATTCACAAAATAACTCCGGGACTGATAATAATAATAACTATTATTTTGTCGCTACATATGTTTTATTTGAGTAATCGTAGCCAATTAAAGTAACAATTTTTTTTTTGTTATTGATAACCATTATTTCAACCACAAAAATTTTCGGTTAAAAATATGTATTGTAAAAAAGCATTTATTTTTCCATTATAAACAAATAATTTATTTTTTTGGTTGCAATTATCCATTACAAACAAATAAGAAAGTAGTCTGCATGCCCGACCCAACGATGCTCCACACCACAATATTTAGAGATTACTTTTCAAGAGTGTAGCTTAGGGACCCTTGGGCAATCATGGACCACGCCATTATTTTATGAAGTTAAGATTCATGTCAAAGTTCTCACCATTGACAATATGCTTGTTCCTTAGGACAATTAGAAACTTTGTATCAAATTTCAGCAATTTATCTTCAAAACTGCGACCTGAACTTTACGTACAATTTTTACATAGACAGACATTTTTTCTATGATTTTTTTTTGTCGCTTATTTTATAACTGTTACGATCCTTGAAATAACTGTTATTAAAGAACTTTTTTGATACCAGTTATAACTGCCACCGTTCCTGGTTAATTGTTTTTATGGATATAAAAAGTTTGTGTTTTAATTTTTTTATTATTATACATTAGACCTAGCGCAGCTAATATGGAGTTTTTTATTTTTTGGTAGTTTTTCAAAATTTTGACCTTTGACTTCATTGTTGCACGGGTTGGCACCATCCGATCAGCCTGAATGTTTGCTATATTAATTTTGGCATCAAATCGCATATTTTCATCGCTACCCACATTCAAGTTTAAAAAAAAAGTTTTTAACGCCAGGTCTATTATACATATATGAGTTTGACACTTTTATTAAATAACTTTAAATATAACCATAAAAATCGAATTATTAAATTTGAAATAATCTTTAAAAAAAATAATTGCTTGCAAAGATTAATTTTTCAGTGGATATCGAAATTTGATTTTAAGATTGAAGAATTCTCGCATCTTAAATCTGATTTTCTTTTTGCAAAAAAACTTGAATATTTACGTTACTTTCTTAAATTAAATTGCCTACCGGAGGTAGAAGCCTTATCCTCAATAGCATATAATCCTATAAAATTAAATATTTACATTGACAGTGAATATAAATTAAGCTTAACTTTACTCTTTTGTAAGTAATAACCCCTTTTTCCTTTAGAAAAATAAATTATCTCTTCTTTTAGCTTTGGTCAAAAAATCGTATAGTTTTTTTTCTTTCATTTGGAGTTAATTCTTTTATTCTTTATACCTAGTTGAATATTTTTCAAAATGTGTGTGTGTGATGGGTTAGACAACACTACATATGTACATTTATGGAATAAATCTAACCCATTTTCCTTAAGTATAAGCGCTGAATTAATAACAGTTGTCGCTTTGTAACGTTAAAAGTTACCCAAAATTAAAAATATATATAACACAAACCAAAAGCTACCGTGTTTTAAGTTTTTATCAGAAAATCGGTAAATAGGCACTTTGATAATTTAGAGAAAAAAATCGGCAAAATACCGATAAATCGGTAAATATGGCAGGCCTGATCGCAACGCTTCTTGCTAGTTTTGTTGTTGTTGCTCGGCAATTTTCACTACGACAGCACGAAAAAAACCCATCCTTTTAAGGAATTGGTTACAAAAACAAAATACATGTGTTGTTTTTTTGGTAATTTTTTTTTATTATATTTTCCAATAATTTTTGTCTACGTCTTTTGAACGAATAAACGCCATCCTTTTAAGGGCATCGAAGAATTTGTTAAAAAAAATAAAATACATGAGGTTTTTTTTTTGGTAATTTGTTTTCAATAATTTTTGTATACATGTCTCTTGAACGAAAAGACCCCATCCTTTTAAGGGCATCAAAGAATTTGTTACAAAAATAAAATACATGTGGTTTTTTTTTTGGTAATTTTTTTCAATAATTTTTGTCTACATGTCTGTTGAACGAAAACAAAAACAAAATATTTTCGTTGAAAGACAATTGAAAATAACGGCATCGTACAATAAGTAACTCATTGTATTCGATCAGTATCAACTAGTATCTGCTTTTGTAAAACAGATATAAACAGATATGTTACTCTCATTCTCTTTTTATCAACTCATATCCACTATGTTACAAAAAATATCCATATCAACTTATATCAGAAACAATCGACAACTTATCCATACACACTCACTTTAGTAAACACACAGAAACTTGTACAAACAGATATATCCGTGCACGTCTTTAATACAAACATGCATACGTAGATTTTTATGTTATGTTATTTTTTTGTTTTTTACTTAAGCTACCTGAAATTTATTTTAAATCTATGTTATTGTTTAAAGTAAATAAAATTTACTATATTGAATTATTAATAAATTTTAAATTTTCCTTATAACTAATATAAGGTAGGGGTTAAAAATTGCTGTTGTAGGGAAATGTGGGGATTTTTTTTTATCAAAACAAGGGGAATTTTAAAAATTTTATCTGACATTACTGTGTCAGAAGAAATTAGAGCACGCTCTAATTGAAATTTTGTCAGATGACTTTGCGTCTTACTTCTACAGAAGCAATGTTTTAAAGGTAACACACGACATGTATGTATTTTGCAGTGGGACCTAATCAACTATTTTAAAATATTTGCATACTTATTTAAAGATATATATTAAATTTAAATTTATGTATTTTTAATATATATCGTACTTAATCATAAAAAGGCTATTAACTCAAAAAAAAAAAAAATTTCAAAATCGTCACTAAATTTCATATAAAATTAAAAATTGTTCTGCTCCACTGAGAATTTTTAAATTTTGAGCAAGTGCGATATGTTTTTAACATGAAATAAATACATATCTACATATGTACAGTGGCGAGCAATAATGGAAGAATATTTATAATTTTGCTACCTTTTTCATTATAAAATTTTTAATAATAAAGATAACACTTTACTTTTTTCAGGGTAGGTTTTTAACTGTCCACAACATAAAATACTATAACCATAAAACCCAAAAAAAATTACCAAATTTAAAATGTTTAAGCAAACACAAAAAATGATAATTCTTCCATTTATGCTCTTAACAGTTTTGCTCTACATAACCATTTAAAACAGTATTAAAAAGCAGAATTAAACTGTTTCATTACGGTTAATTTTATCAATTCTCTTTTGATTTTTCTTTCCATGTGCGTTTTTTTTAAGAAATGATTAATAGTAGGTACTAAGAAATAGCAGAAACGTAATTTTTGTTTTTAAAAATGAGAAAAATAAGTTCTGAAGTTGAAAATCAAATAGTGCACCTAACAGAAAATGGACAGTCGTCAAGACAAATAGCAAAGAAGCTTGGAATTTCGCACTTTACAGTCTTAAGTGTCCGAAAAAGAAGATGTATTGAACCGGTTGTTGTCGCTAAAGGGCGGCTAAGATTGATTACTGATGGAGATGCTCGTTTAATGGAACGTTTAATGAGAAGTAAAGAAACAAAAACTCCAAAATTAGCTGCTAAATCCATAAATAAAATGTTAGCGAATGGACAGCGCGTAGAGCACGCCGGAGAATTAGACTGGTGTCTGCCATAAAGCAAAAAAAGCCTGCTCTGTCGGAGAAAAATGTAAAGGCACGTCTTCAGTTTTGTAAAACTTATGGAAAATGGACCGTTAACGAATGGAAACGTGTGATATGGTCAGACGAAACAAAAATTAATAGATTTCAATACGATGGAAAGGAATATTACTGGCACCGACCATACGAAAAACTTCAGAGGCATCAGGTAAAACAAACAGTGAAACATGGTGGCGGAAGTTTAATGGTTTGAGGATGTTTTAATTAGTGGAATGTTGGTCCGTTAGTGAAAATAGATGAAATAATGAAAAAGGAAAACTATCTCGACATCCTTCAAACGAATTTGCCAGAAGTTTTAGAAACGAGCCCATATCCAGAAGAGCAGGTTTTTTCAGCAAGATGGAGATCCCAAACATATGGCTCAAATAGTACATAACTGGTTAACCAATAAAAACTTTCAATTAATTAAGTTAAGTGGCCTGCTCAGAGCCCGGATTTAAACCCCATTGAAAATTTATGGGCAATATTGAAAAAGAGTCTTTCAGCATATGAGAGAGCTCCAACAAACCTAAATGACCTTTGGGAAAGGATACAGGAAGAATGGAAAAAAATTCCTAAGCAAACTATTGAGAGATTGGTGGGGAGTATGCCTTAACGAATAAAAAGTGTAAAAAAGAACAAAGGCTTGTGGACAAAGTATTGATAATTAAAAAATTCTAAAATATTTTATTGACGTGCAAAAGTGGAAGAATGGAGTTATTTTAAGTTTTTTCCAAATAAATGAAATAAAATTAAGTTTTATATTTTTTCTTATACCAAATTAAAGAATACTAAATAAAAAAATAAATTCATTTTTTTTTGATTTTGTTTGCGTTTTTATATACAATTCTATAAAGCTTTTAGTGAAGAAGTGGCAAACATTCATCCCTTTTTGCTCGCCACTGTATGTATACATATATTTATAAAGTTTTAACCAAAGATGTTAAGTAATGATTAGATAATGCTAATGATTGCTAATTAACCTTCTTTTGGGAAATTCTCTAATTCATCAAACAATTAGAATTAGTTCAACTAATTCCCGTTAGATAATTGAAATTTTTATTCCAATGGTAAAACTAATTGCAATTAGTTGCCATTAGCAAAAAAAATTGGTTTACCTTTACAAATAGAAATCTAATTGACTTCTGCTAATGCAATTAGATATTCAATTAGCTCGAATTAGAATCAATTATTTTGATAAAACTTATAATATATGGTCCAAATATCCTACATTAAAGGAAATAGCACTGTTTTGCAACACACCGCTTACGTCTTCAGGCCCTGTGGAGCGACTATTTTCCTTTGCGGGCATTATTAATAGTCCAAGGCAGGGTCGCTTGACGGACTCTTCTTTTGAAAAGCTCGTATTGCTGAAAACGAATATACTCGGTCATTGCAGTTATTAAACAGTTAGTACGTACGTTAAATATGTGTGCATGTATGTGTGTGAAATTCATATTATGAATATTTTAGTTTTTTTTTTGTTTTTGAAAATATCAAAATAATTGATTCTAATTCGACCTAATTAAATATCTAATTGCATTAGCAGAAGTCAATTAGATTTCTAATTGTAAAGGTAAACCAATTTTTTTTGCTAATGGCAACTAATTGCAATATGTTTTACCATTGGAATAAAAATTTAAATTATCTAATGGGAATTAGTTGAACTAATTCTAATTGTTTGATGAATTAGAGAATATAAACCAATTGCATCAATTGCTAATTCTAATTGGAATTTAACATGTATGGTTTTAACCCAGACGTTTGAATGGTTAATATTAGAAATACCGGCACAAATAAGTTATTTCTTTATTGAAGTCGATTGTGTCGACTTCTGGCCCATACTTGTATATATATGTTAAGTATTACTTAAATTTTTATTTTATTTAGTTAACTTATGTATTTGAAGTAAATGAAATTATACTTCCCTAATGAATTTGCAAAATATGTTAAGAATGTTGAAGTATAGAGGGCGGTGGTATCTGAGCGCTAGTTAGATAGAAAAGGATGTAAATAGAATAATTTATGAACATTCGTAATTACGGAATTATTCCAACCTTCTTCGGTTATCCGAAAACCGAAGATGTTAGTAAATTCTAGATTAAACATTTTTTATCTACCAGTTGGCCCTCAGTAACAGCGTTAAAAATTTGAATTTGTCTTTAGCCTAAAATTAATATCTACCACTTGTGAACTTAACCTAAAAGAAAAAAAAATAAATTGCACTTACATCTAAATTTAAGCTTATACCTATTTTGATTATTTGGAATAATTACCTACCCAACCCCTACAAGGAAAATAAACTTAAACTGTACAAGCTTCCGTTGTACGCGACCAAAGCGCCTACTCTGTAAAATTGGAAACCAAAGGTAACAATGTAAATCCCTACACTTAGACAATTCTTTGCTCAAACAAATTCATACATACATACATAAATTGATAACCATTACATCTAACCTAATTGCCATTTATTTCGTTTCCCCTCATCCTACAGCAATTAACGATTTCCCAAAAATAAAGGTACCCTGCATCTCTGCAATAAAAGTGAAGATTGGTTAAAGTTCTGTGTGGCTCTCCTAGGCACAAAACTACATGATAGCACTAGATACTATTAATATTATTAATCTAGTTTCAAATGTAGGCGTACTTTAAACTTGCCTATTAAACTATTGTTGGGATCAGGGGTTACGAATCGTACTAGATGTTAATACTCTATTTTAATTATAGGATTAAGTAGGGTGCCATGGGCTTGGGTTCATATTTGCTTTATATAGCTTAGAGCTAGAGCATACTCTAGTTATGTTGTCTAATTTTACTTTAAAATTACAACAATCAATCGAACAAGAAGTGATGAAATTAGACTGCAAATCTTCAGTTAATGTGGAAGGCTTTAAATTGCAACAAATGTTAACCCTTGAATATTTGAGGTATAAAAAATTGGCTATTATACATTTGACATACATATATGATTCTATCTTAATATGTGAATATCTAGCTTTTATGTATGAAATTTAAGAAGAAATTTCTTGTTTTCAACAAGTTGGGCTATCTGAGCATAGCACTAGACTTCAAATTCTAGTTTCAAATTCTTCTTAGATATTTCCGGGGCTATTTTGCATCCGCATGTGTGAGAAAAAAACAATTATGAGTTTAATATTAGGTTTTCAATAGCACCTAATGATTTTAGGGAGTTAGTTTATTTGAATACCGATTTTTTATTTATAAATCTATATACAAATAATTGTTCTCCGATATTAACCTCCTCAATTATAATTTATTTTGAAACAAATTACTTATTTTTCGAATAAGTAGGGATTAAACATCTGCATGAAACTTAATAATGATGTTCATGAAACTTTCATTATAATTTTGTATTTGCTTCGTTTGTATTCAATAAAATGAATAACTACGAAGTGAAAGCAACAAACACACGAAATTTAACCCTGCAAACAATTTCGATCGAAAAATAATCTAAATAGTTTCCCCATTTAGCAAAAATCTATCGCTTTTGCTATTCAATTCTTATTGATGTTGTTACATCGTTCGGGAAGAAGTGTCTCACTATGGTAATATTAACTTCAAGAATCCACTTAGTGTCTACATTTTATGACGAATTAGTGCGCATTGGTAGTTTAATATCAATTAAAATTAGTAGAATCGCCTTTGGCTCCAAAAAGCACTCTTTTGAAGTTACATTTTTTCTTATTGTTCTTTATAATAACAAGTGCGCCATTTTACTGTTTATCTTTGTTTGATTTTGTAAGGGAAGTTTTAAGTAAAATATAAAATAAATGGGCTTAAAGTTAAACAAATATAAATTTTATATTGTATTTTATTCGACCTTTATAATATACTAGCTTAACCCGGTGCGCTTCGCTACACTGACCCCGCACATTTTTATATTGAAATTTATAGTTTACTATAATAGTAGCTTTAACCACGTTTGAAGACACTCTCCCTTTAATAGTTCTTCAGTTGAGCGATATTTAATGTATGCATCCTATGGGAGGTATTTCCCCCCCTGCGCCTACCCGCTTTATTTTTATTTTCAAAAGTGTAGTATACCATAAGAGTGACTTTTAGAAAGTTTGAACATTCTCACTATTACAGTTCTTAAGATATGCGATGTTAAACATTGGCGTCCTATGGGGTATTCCTATACCCCCGCTGCTATTTTATTTCAATTCCCGGGCTCAGAAGATCCTACTACAAAAAGTTCAGCAAAATGCGTGCAGCGGCTCTTAAGATATGCGATAATTAATATTGGCATCCTATGGGGGGTACCAATTCCAATGCCCCTATCGAAAAAATAAGTAGCCTATTTTATTTTTAGGGCTCACGTGATGTTACTGTAAAAATTTCAGGAAAATCGTGCGATAATTAATATTGGCATCCTATGGGGGGTACCAATTCCCCTGCCCCTATCGAAAAAATAAGTAGCCTATTTTATTTTTAGGGCTCACGTGATGTTACTGTAAAAATTTCAGGAAAATCGTGCGATAATTAATATTGGCATCCTATGGGGGGTACCAATTCCCCTGCCCCTATCGAAAAAATAAGTAGCCTATTTTATTTTTAGGGCTCACGTGATGTTACTGTAAAAATTTCAGGAAAATCGTGCGATAATTAATATTGGCATCCTATGGGGGGTACCAATTCCCCTGCCCCTATCAAAAAAATAAGTAGCCTATTTTATTTTTAGGGCTCACGTGATGTTACTGTAAAAATTTCAGGAAAATCGTGCGATAATTAACATTGGCATCCTATGGGGGGTACCAATTCCCCTGCCCCTATCGAAAAAATAAGTAGCCTATTTTATTTTTAGGGCTCACGTGATGTTACTGTAAAAATTTCAGGAAAATCGGTTCAGTAGTTTCGGAGTCTATAAAGCGACAAACAAACAAACAAACAAACATACATAATCCATTTTTATATACATATATATATAATATAAATAAAATAACTTTTTTTTGATCTCGAGGTCTTTATTAATTATTTTTATTTTATAATAATTTATTAAATTTTGCCGATATTTCGTTTTTCATTGAAAAACATCTTCTGGGCTATAATATTGGAAAAAATATTAAACAGAAATAAAAACTTAACTATTATTATGTCAGTTCACAATTAGACGATGTTAACACAACATAATAATAGTTCAGTTTTTATTTCTGTTTAATAATTTTTTCAATATTATAGCCCAGAAGATGTTTTTCAATGAAAAACGAAATATCGGCAAAATTGAATAAATTATTATAAAATAAAAATAATTAAAAAAGACCTCGAGCTCAAAAAAAAGTTCTTTTATTTATATGTTAAACAAATATTAAAAAATCTACAGTACATTTAATCAAAATAGCTGTTAATGCTTTAAAGTTAAAAACCTAATGTGGACAAATTTTGTTAAAGGAATTTTCAGAAAATCACAAATTTGTTCAGACACTAACTTTGTAAACTTTCATCATATTATAACTGACATATCCTTTTATTGCTGTACAAAACTTATTTAACAAATTTTCTTCCCTAATAACGTTGATCTTCACTAGAAAAATTAAACAAAAACACTAAATTTCACACAAAAATTTTTAAAGTCATTAAATAAACAAACAGTTTAAAAAATCGCTAATATACTTTAAAAAAAGATAATTATCAAATTATTTATTTAATTTCATTTTCATTTGATCTAAACAAATATGTATGAAAAATTATTAAAACTTTACCCAATCTAACCGAAGAATAAGTTTGAGCTGTTTTGTGCACACATTTATACAACTTTCGTGAACTAGAACGCATTTCGGTAACATTTGGATTCCGCGGAGTCCTAATTTTAAGTACATACGATACTATAACTATTTCATTTTTCAAATATTAAAAATTCCACTTTATTTTACATAATTTTATAAATTTATATTATTTCACATGCACGTAGCACCGATCACATGGCAACGTAAATACAAACTGTGCTCTTTTACGCATTTTCCTTTTGTAGTATTCACTATTAAACAGCAAATTGTTGCAAAGCAGTCAATATAGTATCGGAATTGTTCAGTCGTGCTATTGTTGTAAATATATAACTGTTACAATTACCTGAACAACTCATTAAAGTGACGAAAAAGTATAATTTGAGAACTCACAATTTGATTCTAACGTATTTTGTTGTTGTTTAATTCCGAAAAATCTACTGTTTAACTACCAAATGTGAAGAAGTAGTTAAAATTCGTAGACAGTTGAAAAACACTCTACCAATTGCTTGGAGGGAAGAGACGAGTAAGATGAAGTTTTTATGTTTACTTAAACAAGAGAATATGAATACTAACAACTCTGAAACAAAACAACCACTGAATAAATGTCTAATAAGTTCATAGAAAATCACATTTATTTTAAAGTCAGTATTGCCACTTGAAAGAAATGAAAAATATTAGGAAAAATAAAAAAAAACAAAAATAACCATTAAGAGTAATAGCAATAAGATAAGGAAGTACTTAATATTTAAATAATAAAATTAATACAAATTTGAATCTGTTTTCAATGTAAATTAAAAAAGTTGCTAGGAAAAAAATTTTAATTTTATTTAAAAAATGCTGTACAAATTACATATATTATTGTTAAGGTAACAAAAAAGAAAAAATTACATAAATTTACTGAGTATTTATATAAAAAAATGAGAGAGAGTGAAAACTGTAAAACAAAAGTCGGTTCATTGAACAAAGTCTTTGTGTTTGCCATATGAAACGAAATGTGTTTGCTAGTAACATGAATAAAACAACAGTTTGTTCAGTGGTCTGAATTTTATTTGAATACGAACTTCATTGAATAAACATTTCAGTATGTTCATGAATCAAGTTATTCATGCAGCCCTTTAGTAGGGATCAATTATTTCTGTAACGTTAATACTTAGTGAAACACAAAATTATTATTTTTTTTTCTTTTTACATCAACTTTATTTTATTTATTATATTAATAGTTTTGGGTTTAATTTAATTAAATTTCATTAAATAAAGTTACATTTCAATTAATTATAATTCAATATCCATTATCTCCAGGTTGAGTACAGAGAAAAGTTTTTTTCCAAATTTTTTTTATTTTTTTATTTTAAGAGTGTGCCATAAAAAGTGCAAGCGAGTGTATGGCAAACCAAGCTATGTATATTCCAGGAAACTTCCCAACAAAAGGTCTGTTCGTGTGTTAAGACAAAATAATCTTACCGGAACAGGAAATCTATATATATAAAAATTAATGTATGTATGTTTATTTGTTTGTACCTTATAGCCACCTAAACCGCTGAACCGATCTTCATAAAACTTTTACAGTCATTATGCAAAGAAATCGGAGTTGGAGTCGGACTTTAAAAATTTCAACTGTCGGAGTCGGAATTATGTTTTGACTCCAAACAGTCCTGATCTAAATTAGGAAACTTTTCACTTTATTCACAATTGTTTAAATTTATTAAAATGTAAGACAGGCATAGGGCTTTAATTAACTTTTTACATTATTGCAAATTATAAAATTTCGGAGACAAATAATTTATTATTTTTGGATAACCAACTAAAATCTAAATTTATTAACCGAAATCGCAATACGAGAATCCAAAGTTAATAAATGACGAAATAGAGAAAATTCTTTATATCTTTCTATAAAACTATAACCAATGTCTATGTACAATTTAAATTCCTGATCTTAAACTTATATGAATAAACATGTCTGTATATTTTATTTCTTTAATTTAGTTAATTTATTTAATTTTTTAAATAAGAAAACAGGTTGTTAAAACTAAGAATGAAAAAATAACAAATATTAAGTTACATAGTAAATCTAGACTATACGATAATGTTAACTTAAAGTTATTAATAAGCTGCTTGTGAAGGCAAAATACCCGATTGTGCCAAAGCCGATATAGTCGACATATCGATACCTAATTTTCTGGTAACATTAATTTGTGCAACAGCAGCATTACGTAGAGCATACAAATGACACATTTCAGCCTGGCTTTTAGCCAATTTAATAGCTTTTTCGAATAATTCCACCGCTCTATTCAAATTCGCACGTTGTACTTCGATTGTACCCAAAGTTTCATAGGCCAGCTCACATTTTTCATCCACTTCAATGGATTTCATCACTAAGCCTACAGCCTTTTCTATATCGCCCACCCACTGTATGGTCATGATTCCCCGATGCACTAATAGTGATGCATTATCTGGAGCCATTTTAATAGCTTTTTCAAAAAATTGATCGGCTTGTTGGAATTGTTGTTGGTCACTCAATACTTGCGCCATTAAACTATAGCATTCCACACAGTCGGGGAATTTCTCAGTAGCATTTCTAAATTCATTCATAACCATCATTAGACGCATTTGATCCTGAGACAGCAAAGCTAAACGATACTCGGCATAACATTTTTGCACAAATGCCATGGCATTGTGAGGTGCTAGTTTTACAGCCTTTTCAAATTCTTGCAGAGCTTCGTCTAGCTGGTCTAGTAATATATATATTTGAGCTCGTTGATGATACAGATCTGGATTCTCGGGATCAAGCTTTTGTACGCGAGAGAAGTCCGCTAGACCTAAGTCTTTCTGTTCCAATTGTATGAAGTATGAAGCTCGTCTTATTAAGGCATAACATTTATACTTAATGTCAGCATTATCTTGAAATGTAAGAATTAAATTATCAATTATTAAGAATATATTTAAAAGATTTCAATGTTAAACTGTAACACTGTACAACAATTTCGAACTTTTCAAAATAGATTCTGGCAGAGTAGACCAAAAACAAATACACGTGTGTCGGCGATTTGAAAGATCAAATCGTTACTTTATTTTATGAAGGGTTAAGTTTAACTCTTTTGGCCTGTTCGTTCAGCATATCGGTATATTAAACTATGTGTTCTTTACATATGAGGTATAAGGTATGTTTAGCAACTTTAATGCTACGGCAAATATTTTGTCTACCTATAATATGTCTATCACCCCACTGTGCATCGGAGGCTAAATGAACGGAACAGTACAATACAGCCGATTGGCGTATTTTTATTGACTCTTAAGTCTTGTTGTTTTTTCTATTCTGTGATCTTTCAAAACGCCGTCACGCGCATATTTTTTGTTTCGGTATTCTCTACCAGAGTCCGTTGTCAGAACTCCTTTGTTTTTTCCTTATTCTACAGTGTAATTTGAAGCCCCAAAATTTTAGATAAAAATTATAAGCTCTAGATTTTAAACATGATGTCGTCAATTTCAGATGATTTCAATATATATAAATATGTGATGAATTGGTTATTGAAATTTCAAGTCGTCTTTGATAGAAAAATTCAAAACTTCGTTACCGTATAACGAAATGAAATTTTGATTCTTCGAGTGGTTTGCATAATGAGACCTGTTCCACATGCATAACGAAACAGTCCGAACTTGCAGAAAGTTACCTAAAAGCAGGGTTGTAAAATGGCTTTTATGGTTTTGTACCAACTATGAAAACAAAATGTACTCTTTAGACGATAACGGTGCTATATTTTTTTATTTATTAAGAACAAAATTGAACAAAATGTGTATAAATTTATGAACATACATAAGTCATTGCAGTTCTAGTGATCAGTTAGATATTAAAACTAGTTAGAGTGATATATTCGGCTGTGCCGAATCTTTGATGCTCTCCACCGACAGTTCAAATATTTCAGGAATGGGCTTTATATAATATCTATATATTATTAATCTATATATATAAAACTATATGTATGTAAATAGTATTGTGGTTATTTTTTGAACTGTTAACGGGTTTTAATCCAAATTTAGATATTTTTAATTAGGCTTAAGTTCATTGAATTTAATTTTCATTAAATTATTTTTATGAAGACATGAAATTAATTAAAAATTTTTATTGATAATTTTTCATTCTTGACTGCGCTGAGATTTGAACCCAGGCGTTCACGGACAGGTTGCCCAGACTAGTTTCGATTGTAACCACACAATCTCTTCAGTGGGGTTTGCCGTCTTACTCACTCGGCTATTGCAGCCGGATGACGTCAATAGTCAAACATCAATCTTTAAACCAAATGGTATTTCACCTTGGTAGATCGAAATTTGCTTTTGAATGAATGATTATCTATTTTAAAATATTTACATGTTCTTCCTAACTTCTGTTTTTTCGTACTTTTTATCAAGAATTCTTCTTGGAATCCAAAGTACATTATTGTTTTTCAGGTGTTTGTCTTTCTTTTTTCTTTGTTGACCTTTTTCAGCACAACTTGAAGGACAAATGTAAACATAGCTCGTGCTGTTAACAATAATTAGTAAAAATAATTTAATAAAAATTAAATTAAATAAACTTAAAAATATCGAAATTTGGATTAAAAACCATTAACAGTTAAAAAAAATAACCACAATACTAATTATTGTTAACAGCTAAGGCACGAGAGAATGAAAAATTATCAACAAAAAATTTTAATTAATATCATGTTGTAAAATTCCTGTCTTCATAAAAATAATTTAATGAAAATTAAATTCAAGAAACTTAAGCCTAATTAAAAATATCTAAATTTGCATTAAAAACTATATGTATGTATGTTTATTTGTTTGTACCTTATATCCGCCTAAGCCGCTGAACCGATCTTCATGAAACTTTTACAGTATATTACTGTTCGTCTAGAAGGATCTATAGGCTATATATATTTTTGGAAATTTTGAGTGGGCGTGGCACCTCTCATACAAATATAATATAAATTTCTGTATATCTTGAGAACGGAATGAAATGGAAAGTTTCCAAATTTAGTACAATCATTTTAGTTATCAATACACAAAATTTAACAAAATTACCATACAAAGACATTATAAGCGGTTTTCACCCTTTGTATTAATTGTACCAATCTTTTATATTTAATACGATTTTATACTTCAAAACGTGAGTGTCTTTTTCGTATGCATTGTAAATTAATGAACTTGCTGAGTGAGAGAAAGAGACAGATAAAGTTTCTTCAACTGTTTTATTCTGGTAAATTGACACACTTTGTTTACTACTGCTTTTTGTGGGATTTTTCAACCACAGAGTAGTATATTTTAGTCTAATACATTTTGTTGTTGCTGTGTTGTAAATGTTAGTATTTTTACTAAAATTATAAGATTAACAAGGTCTACAAGGGACTTTACTAACAAGGGTGAATTCCGCTATAGATTTATGTATATATGCAAAACGGTAAGAGCCAAGGGGTACAAATAAGGTGAAAACATCTTAAGAAAAAGACGCGATTGGAGAAGTGGGCGTATACAAATACATTATAGATTTTTGTATATCTGCAAAACAGGTAGAGCCAAGGGGTACAAATAAGGTAAAAAAAAACATCTTAATTATCAACACACAGCATACGACAGTGTGGGTGGGATTGGAAAAGTGGGAGTGGCACCTCTTATACAAAGAGATTGTAAATATCTTTATCTTGGTCGGCAATACACAATATCCGAAAATATTTGAGCAGGTTTGAAGATGTCGGCGTGGCATTACATAGGTTTAATTAAATCTAAAGAACGGTAAGAGAAAAATTGTCAAAATTTGAGCACATAGGGGGGTTATCGACACGTAAGTAACATCTGTCAAAAAGAAAGTGGATAACTGGGATCACATACAAAGGCAAAAGTGTGAAGCCCGTTGCAAGTTTAGAGGAAACAACCCTATTACCACATGCAATCAAGCCGCCTCCTATTAATCTATTTCCTCTACGGTAAAACCCAACAGTTAACTACCATGCCAGTGTAGATACCCTCTCATTGTCATCAGAAACCCAACCATCAACATCAAAAAAACATCAAAATTCAAACCAACATAAAATCCCAAATGAAAAACAACTACCACCAGAATCCAAAAATACTTCATCAGAAGCATCAACAAAAACTTCTTCAGGAAAAGATCAATCATACAAGCATCTCATAAACTCAAACAAAAAACTTAATAAGACACCCATATCTGCAATAATTCAAAGCTTAATAAAAACAGTGAATATTTTTTACTATTGCAATCTCCGGGGGAGATTACAATGGACTTATAACTCTAACTTCAATAATCACCTTACCACCACTAAAAATCCACTTACCTCAAACTACTCTTAACACGTATAAAACAACGTTCCGTACATGGGAAGTTCTTCATAAAGCACTCAATATGAACTTCACAATACAACAATGGAATATAAACGGCTTTAATAACAACTACTCCAATCTTCAGATCTTAATGAGCGAAATGGATCCCAATATTATATCACTGCAAGAAACTCACTGCTCTTTGATTTATACACCAATTCCTCCCAGCAACTACAGTAGCTACTTTTTGCTTGTGAGGGGGGTTGACCCTATCGGCTGTTCATGACAGCATTATTGGGCATGAGCGACAAGTGCGGACCGACCTACATGCGGACAGTCTTCTGGAACTGTCGAGTGACTGCTGTGGTGGATCCGGGCCTACCCAGGGGTTGGAGCGGCTGACTCTGCTCTCTGACGAAGAGCACGATATTGAAAGTATATATGCTCACAGTCAGACTACAGAGCCTCAGACTACAGGTCAGGCCAGGGGACATCAAAGGGGACACTCGGGGGAGAAGACTGTCCACAAATTGTTCGGCAGGGCGCCCTCCACGTGGTATTAACACCACTAGCCGATTAAAGGAGAAAGCGCGGAGCGGGCGTAGAGTTCTCTGGTGTATCTGGACAAGATGGCGAAGAGAGATCCTTCAACGTTCTCCGCGAGGGGCAGGTACCGTCTGAGACGGCACCGACAAAGCGTCGCTAATTTCGAAAGAATTTACGGCCCTGTCAGTACCGTCCTGGGTTGGTCCTCTCCCTGGAAGAAGCAGGTGGATGCAGCTTCCAACCCTGACATTGCTCAGTGCAATGACATTGCTCGTGGCTTCATCAACCTGCCGCATGGTAGGCAACTTGGAGGATGCTGCCCCAATGACCATCAAGGCGCTCATGTCTTTGGAACGAGCAAAGTGGTCAAGGCACAGGATAAGGAGAAGAAGGCTTGTAATCCTCCGTCCGGCTCCTATATTGGTTTCTGCCAGGTGACCAGTTTGGGAAAGGTGATCGGGTAGGAAAGTCTTCTCAGCCAGGGGAGACGGGGGCACTGAACTATATGAAGATGACTGGTGCATGATCGGCTGAAGCTCCTAAGGGTCACAACAGCAAGGAGACCATTAAGAGTCAGATCTGGAGATGACCAGCCTTGTTCATCGAACAAGAGGATGAAGAAGTCGACAAGCCTGGAGAGTCATCTACAGGTGGCTGTCATCAATCGAAATGATCCAGATGAGAGCATCAGGGAGCTATGGCAGTTAGTAGAGGCTACGCTAATTGACGGATTGGCCGTATTCAGTGGCAAGGGGGAGGAGGTTAAGGGAGTGAAAGTTGTCAACTCTGGTAACAAGAATTCATTGGAATTCTTAAGAACCACAATTGGCAAATGTAGCGACATTAACCCAGCGGCTACGTTTGAAGTCATACAAGCCTCCGTTATGTTCGTTATGTTATGTTCGGGCTAGGTAATGTCAGGTTCCGGTATCCGAAGCATCACAGGACCAAAGAAGCTGTTAGTGGTGCAAATAAACCTGAACCATTGTGAAGCAGCTTCGGGCGAACTAACAAATTTCCTCACCAATACTCGGACGAACGTAGCCCTTGTCCAAGAGCCTTGGAAAAATACAAATAATGTTTGCGGATTAAAGGTTACGGGATACACTCTGTTTGTCCCGTATACAGAGAACAAGGTAAGAACGTGTATACTAGCGAGGTATGAATTGAATTTTCTCATCTCTCATTCTTTCAGGTGCGGTGATTCGACCGTTGCAAATGGAGAAGCCAATAGTAAGCGCACTCTTACACTGGCTTCGGTGTATATGCCGTATGAGGCAATTGATACGCCTGTTACAGTGGTGCGGGAATTGACGGTACATACAAGGAGGAGAGGTGCAATCCTTGTATTGGGCTGCGATGCCTATGCACATCATAGCCAATGGGAGAGCGCATACGTCAATAAAAGGGGTGAGTAAATGTTTGATTTTATAACTACTAACAATCTTATTATCTGTAATATGGGTAGCACGCCAACAATTAGAAATAAGGAAAGGCACGCTGTAATAGATCTAACATCGCGGACTTGAGGTTGGCAACGGACTCTACTTTGTCGGACCATGGTCGTATTACCTTTACACTGAATTTTGACCTGTCTAGGGGTGCTCCGTTTAAGAACCCTAGGGGTAAAATGGGACTCCTTTAAATGGGTCCAAAATGGGTTGGCGCAACGGGCCCTGAGCGATTTGCTGCCGACGGATTTGAAAGGTGTTCTGAACAGGTTCACTCATCTGCTAAGAGAAAGCTATGAGCAGTCCTGCCCGGTTACATTTGCGGGTAGGCGTAAACAGCACAAATGGTGGACCAAGGAACTTCAGGTTCAAAGTTCGACGGTAAGGAGGCTGTTTAACAGGACCAAGCTCACGGGAGCACCGGGTGATTGGAAAACCCATAGGGTGCATTTCAATAAGTATAAGGCGGATCTGAAACGGACAAAACGGCTCTTATGGGGGCAGTTCTGTGTATCCATCGATAATGTCAACGAGTTTTCTAGATTCAGGATTCAGATTTTATCCAAGGATCCTAGGTCCCTGGGGTATGTCCAAAGGAATGGAGCCCACTTTCCCGGGTGTATGGAAACCGGAGGTATGAGCGATGGTCAATGGGACGAAATGTCAGTGATATCGAGTCATACGTCCGCCTGTGTCGAGGATATAGTTACAAGGGAGAAGCTTGAATGGGCGGTCAATACCTTCGATCCGTATAAGTCGCCGGGTCCCGATGGTATTTTTCCGGACAGGGTCTGCAATATCCCGGGTGACGCATTATTTCTGCTGTTGAAGATATTTAGGAAATGCCTCAGTAGGAGGTATCTGCCTAGGGGGTGGCGAGAGGTCAGGGTAATTTTTATACCCAAGGCTGGCAAGTCAGGCCACTCGCAGCCGTGAGAGTTTAGGCCTATTAGTATGTCTTCATTCTTATTGGAAACTGGCACTGGTGCCGGGATTTATATTGCGGACACTGACGTGCCTGGTCGCTCGGTGTACTGAATCACATTGTGGGTGGATCTGAGGTGACAATTTACCACGATAGTCAGGCAGCGCTTAGGGTATTGACAATTTATACGGTGACATTGTGCCTGGTCGCTCAGTGTAGGATTGCTCTGAGGAAACTCATGGACGTTTTCACATTAAGGCTGTGTTGGGTACCCGGACACTGCAAGGTGAATGGTAATGAGGTGGCGGACGAACTCGCGAGAGAGGGTTCGGGTCTGGACTTAATGGTAAGGGACGGGGGGTAAAGACCCTCTTTGTCCCTACTATGAGGTGATACGGGACAGATTCCGTGATGACGTTAACCGATCCTGGAGGGACAGAAAAGATTGCAGGGTGTCTAGGGCACTATGGCCACGATTGGACGCAGGGGCAACCAGGGTTCTGCTGGGATTAGATAGGAGTGGGCTCAGGACACTTATAGGGTTCTTGACGGGTCATTGTTCTGTTAGGGCTTTTACGAGTAAATGGGACAATGCCATACCGTACTTCTGCAGATTATGCGATGATTTTGAGGAGCTAGAGACGATTGAGCATGTACCGTGCCACTGTCCTAAGATGCAGGGTCCCAGACAGAAATGGCTCGGGGATAGATTTCACGACGAACTGGGTTCCATCGCTGGATGTAGTCCAGTCAATTTACTGGGGCTTGTCAGGGAAATAGGACGGCTGTTTTTGTTGAGGGGACTTTAGTGGGAGTAGTTATCCTACGTAGTACCTACTAATATCTTTTATTCTATCTATCTGTTTATTTTTTTACTTCTTCAATTCTCTCTTTTCTCTACCTCCTTACTAGGGGGATTCCCAATGGACCGCATTGGTCTCCGAGTGGAGGTGTGACCTTGGGCGTATAACTTTTCTTAACCTAACCTAACCCTGTGTTGGTCATCGGAGACTTTAACTGCTGGAACAGTATATGGGGATCTTCCTCCACTAATAAAAGAGGATTAATTCTAGAAAACGTCATAAACAACACGGATCTATGCTTACGGAATGATGGCAAACCAACGCATTTTTCTACTCATAATTCATTCTCCCCCCTCATAGATCTTTCATTTTATTCACCAACTCTAGCAATAAAGACACAGAAACACTAACGAAATCGATACGTATGGCAGCCAATTTACACATTCCTCAAATAAATAAGAAGATTCTGAATCCAACAAAAGTCAAAAAAAGTGCAATGGTGGAATACATCACTATCTATTCTTCGTAACCAAAAAGTAAGGAATGGAAAAGGTTCAAATCCAATCCAAGCTTAGATAATCTTATCACATATAAGCAATCCAACGCGAAATTCCGTAAAAAATGAAGGCTGCAAAAAATCATGTTTTGAAAAATACACAAAAACGATTAAAAGAAGATCGCCAATCTCGAACATCTGGAACAAAATTAATCGTATTACACAAAGAAACTTCTCAGTCAGTATTATGAATATGAATCTTTTATCTCGTCCAAACGGTAATTTAGTTCGTCGCCTAGCTACCCAGTTGATAGAACTTTTTCATTTGTGGACGTGGCAATCAGCCTCCTGGAGCTCAATTGCTGCTTAAAAAAAGTTAAAGGCACTTCTCGACCGCCTATCATATCAAATGATCAAATCTCTGACACTAAATACTAAACTCAAAATACTATATTTATACAATAAACATCTACATGAAACTTAAAAATAATGTTCATGAAACTTTCATTATAATTTTGTATTTGCTTCATTTGTATTCAATAAAATGAATAACTACGAAATGAAAGCAACAAACACACGAAATTTAAGAGACGAGTAAGATGCAGTTTTTTTTTTGTTTATTTAAACAAGAGAATATGAATACTAACAACTCCGAAACAAGACAATCACGGAATAAATGTCGAATAAGTTCATGAAAAATCACATTTATTTTAAAGTCAGTATTGCCAGTTGAAAGAAATGAAAATTAATATAAAAAAACAAAAATAACCATGAAGAGTAAAAGCAACAAGATAAGGAAGTACATTTATATTAAAATAATACAAATTTGACTTTGTTCTCAATGTAAATTAATTGTTTTTAATGCAAATTTGTAAACTTCAAAAAATTTTCATTTTATTTTCAAAAACATTTTTCAGAAATGTGTTTTGCTTGGAAGTACATAAAAAAGTTGTTAGGAAAAAATTTAAATTTAATTTAAAAAATGCTTTACCAATTACATATATCTTTGTAAGGGTAATAAAAAAGAAAAAATTACATAAATTTACTAAAATCCTTAGAGTTAGCACAAGCAATATGAATCCCAACACTCTAAAAATACTAATGACAAGCCTCCATAGATATTTAACACTATCTCCGTCGACTCATCCTTATCCAAACTAAAAAAAGATCGCACTACCAAGGAAGATTTTTTAAGTCTTGTAGCAGAAATGAAAACGTCTTATTAAAGCAATGGCTGGAACCAAGTCCACTTGTAATCTACCAGCTTATGCAGTGGTGGATGTTAACACTAATAATCTAATTCTCTGCACCCTCTATGATTATTCTTCAAATTTTACTGCCGAATTTAGCGCTATACTTAGGGCTGTTCAGTTAGCGATTGCATCTGAAAAGAAAACCGTCATCTGCTCCGACAGTCGTTCAGTGCTGAAAGCCATCACCAGCAGAAGTTTAGACGAACTATTTACGTACGTAAGTATGTGAACGAGTAGAAACAAAAACCAAATGCTTTACTATAGTGAAAATGCGAATATAAATAATACTCTTACAAATAAGAAAGCGATTGAAAAATTCACGCAGCAAGAGTGAAAAAATACACACATTCAACTTTATCGGGTTTGGCGAATTTAAAATACGCCTGCGATTGTTTCATAATAGATTAAAGGAAATAAGTTCACGTTCTTTTTATCTATTAACAAACAGTCGCAAGCGTATTTTAAATTCGTTAACCACGATAAGGATAATTTTTATTATTTCAGTGTGAGTTTGGGATATGTATGTACGAAATATTTTGATGTTTATTTCTTTTATAATCGGCCTTATCGTGTAAGGCGTTGTCGTTAAAGAGTGAGTCATTTCTTGTAATAGATTAAAGAACACTGGTTGTGTGTTACTTTAATCTATTACAAAAAACGACTCACTCGTTTACTACAATGTCTTACACCATACGGCCTAATATTGCAACAACAAATCTTTGTATGCGTACGTCACATGCTACACACAAGACTGCACGAAGTAATTTTTAAATACTAGTCCCGTATTCAAACCCGATTATTAAATTTAACAAACGTTAATTAAGGAAAATTTTTATAGAAAATTTGTTTTGTAAACCTTTATTAACTACTTTTTCAATAGTTTCGAACTTCAACGTTCGCATAGAAAAATTTTTTTACTGCCTATTTCACTAAATGCGAACGAACGCACAAATACATGTAAAACTAAAACAAATTCTCAAAAATTTGTTTTTGTTTTACATGTATTTGTGCGAACGAAAGCGTTCGTTCGCATTTAGTGAAATAGGCAGTTAAAAACACTGTTTTAAAAATATTTTTCGTATAAAATTATATGCGAACGTTTACGTTTAAAATTGTTGGACAGGAAGTACATTTTAATATTTTTATGAATACGGCCAAAAGAATACTTTTGAACTGTATTGAAATGTTTTTAAAGAAATAGTACTGCCTGGAGGGTATTTCTTCGAAATCTTGTACCATCACAACACTATTTAAATTGTGCGATGAACAGTGACGCATATCATTTGTCATTGTAGTTGTACGCAAACGTTTTGTATACACGTTTGATTTTTGTTATGTGTTGGATTTTCAAATATATTTATGTAGGCCTTTTGTTCATTGTAAAAAAAACTTCACTGTATAGAAATTCATTATAAGATAACTTACACTAACATTTTAACAAAAAAATCAGTATTTTTAAAATAAATTCATAATAGGGACGGCTTCATTGTATAGAAGTTCATTAAAGATAAGTTCGACTGTATTACAAAAATATTAACAAAAAAAACGTTAAGGTTTTTGGCAACAGTATTTTAAAAATTTTTTAATGATGAAAAAAAATAAATTTATGATTAGAACTAGGGATGTACCGATGCGTCTTTTTGCCGATACGATACTGATACTCAAAAAGAAATATAGGCGATACCGATGCGAATATTAAATTTAAATTTAAGATAAAATGAATAACACTCATGTAGAGCAATTTTTTATTTACAAAATTACAGTGTTAGAGATTATTAGCACTAATAGGATTTTAAAAGTAACGAGTTAATTAATTTATGTAATAAGGTTTTTGTTTAAAAACAACAACAGAGATAGGCGATTTCGCAGATAGGCAGACCTGCAGTGGAAAATAGTCTCTCAAATGCGCCAGAACTCATTTGAAAACTTAAGTATTTCTTCGCCATGTCCCTTAATTTTTGGTGTAGTATTTCATTGCACCAGTAAACAAACGGATATGCGTTTCTAGCAAATTAGGAGATCTAAGGTATCTCTAGAGGCCTTCTTTAGCTGAACCACAGCGTAGTATGGACAGAGAATAATTCTTTTTTGAAAATTTCTTATACTATTTTCACAAACGTCAGATTTGCCAAAGGTTAGTTCTTGTAGACTTATTAGAACTTTTACTAAGTGTATGAGTGACCGTGTCTTTAACACTTTCGGAAGGCCGAGTCATATTAAGTAGGCCAATAAGACGTTTTATTCGATCTATTGCCTCTGATATTTCCGAGCTTTGTGTCTCAAATCTTTCGTTCATTGAAATTGGAGACTAAAAAAATCGCCAATTTTTGTGACTTGAACTATTCTTCGTCTTAATTTATTCATTTATTGTTTTTTCTAATAATTTTCGAAGACCTTTAACTAGCGGAATAGCGTCAGACATTGTAGCAGTGCCTTTGCATCTGGATTTTGTAGTCTCTTCGAAGTAACCCAAAATTTTTATCAAATTGATTTTTATTCTCACAAAAATTATTAAAAATAAGCAGACAAATCTTAAAACCTACAAACACATACAAGATTTATCAATGAGAGGATATTTTACTACTATGATGCAAAGCAGCTAATGCTACAGGTCCACAACAAGCGTTCAATGCGTTTATGCATCTGCCCAAAAAGTAGTAGTGTAAAATTGTATTGACTAGTTACACAGGAAACGCGTACAACTTACTTTTTGCTTTAGCATGCGTCTAAAAAAAAGTGCAGAAAGTAACATACGCATAAAACGCGTGGTGAACTACCTACCATAATAATAAATTGTTTTATTTAATTCTTAAGTTTGATTTTATGCTCTGCTTTTGAATGTTATTGTTCTTAGTTGTTATGCAAAAATAAGCATTGTGAATTAACTTGTTTGTTAAAAAAAACTATAAAAAAATATAGTTGTATCGCCAGTAAAATATCGCCGATACCGATATATCGACAAACCCGGACTATCGCCGATATATCGGTATTCGTTACTTGCCTAATTAGAACCACTTTGCATTTTTGAATTTTTGCAATAGGTCTACATTTGATTTATTAATTAAACTATTAGTAAAGGATAAATGTTACTTTTATAAGTTATTTTTATTATATTAACCATTTTAAGTTTTCCGAATACAAAATATGGTTAACCCTTTCAGGGTCAAAAATAATTTTTGGCGAGATAAATATCTGAAAATTTGTATTTAAGGTAATGTTATGGCCTTATGCAGCTCCCTTGGTTTTTAGGGAATGCCGAATATATTAAAATGTCCACAAAAGAACCTACAGTTTATTTTTGCAATATTTTTTTTCAAGAAAATATTTATTTACGCATGTATCAATACTTAAAATTTTTTTTTTAATATCGCCTGATCCCTGAAATTATTATTTTTTTCTTTCTTCCTAAATCTAAGCTTTTTACAAATTTCCTGATTTCGGTACGACAATGCACTCAATAATAAGAAAAGAAAGTCAATGTCTACTATAATAACAATTTAAAATATCACAAGTATCCCTCTTTCAGATAAAACAAAAAATACATAATTAACTGTACATTTTTATAGAGTAAAAGTGCGTAGAAAGAGAGTACAATGCAATGTCGAATATATTCGACAAAAACACTGAAAGGGTTAATATAGGAAACATTTGGCAAGAAAAGTATTATAAACATAGCGCAAAAATCTAAAATGGTGTTTATCGTTCGCAACGATATTACATTGCGCGGGAAATTGGGAGAATTCACAAAGCTGTGCTCGGATACTTTAAAGACATCTATAGAAATTCTAATCGAATAATTCTAAGAATTGGTTAAATTTTAAGTGTCGGCAAATAATAAGTTTGAAGAAAAAATTATTTTCTTCACCTACCATTATTTATAACTGCGTCCAGATCCTGTTTGGCTTCATTAAATGAACCTGATAATAAATAGAAAGTTCCTCTTAACAAAAGTGCCTCGCTTTTATATTGTGATTCTGATTCCGACGATTCTATTTCTTCTGTGCATGCCGCAATTATTTCGTCATATTTTTGTGCATCCAATGACTGTTTGGCACGAAAAAAACCATGTAATCTATCTTGAGTTTTCACAAGCTCCGGTAATCGCATTGTTTGTAAAGGATCAGCGACAAATGAACGCAGGTAAGTGGAGATAAAACTTTTGGAGGGCAATAGCGGCAACTTATCCTTCATACCTTTTTCTGCGTCTTCACGGCCAATCTGTTTAAGTATGCGGTCAGCATACATAATCGTATTATTATTTTGGAACATTTCTAAAATGCATGTAGCGGTTACATCATCCAAACATTCTGACATTTCATTGGTTGCCTCAAAAGCTTTGGCTCGTCTAAAATATGCCTTTGCATAACGTGAGTTACATTCCAAAGATTTTGTGCAATCTTCTTTGACTTTAGGCCATTTTCGTAACATTTCATATGATGCTGCCCTATTCTGATAAAAAATTGCTAAGTCAGTTTTATTCTCTTTCGGACACTTATCAATGGCTTTGTCATAGAAACTAATGGCTTCGTCAAATTTACCATTGCGATAGCATATATTGCCCTCGTTCTTAAACATTGTGGCCTCCTTAAGTGGAGATAATTTTTCATTTTCCAATTCAACTTTCTTTTTTTTCTTTTCTAGGTCTTTATCTTCACTTGTGCCATCGATCGATAAAGACTGTTTGCTGGAGTCCAATAATTGTTTTGATTTAAAAGTTTTTTTTGTTTTATCGCCGCTGTCTGCTGCAATTGAGGCATTAATCTTTTTGTAAGCATATACTCCCATGCCAATGGCTATAGGCGTTCCTACTAACAAAGCCAACTGCCACTTCGTTAGTTTAACATTACCAAATTTATATGTGGTTGACATTATATATAGTTACACTTCTAAAGAATAAAATCTTTTTAATTTGATTACATACGAGATTTATACATACATATATTTCGCAGAATCCTTTTTAACAAAAATCGATTTTTTTTTTTTGCCTCCTTGTTAAAAAATTCACAGTAGCCTGCTTTACTAACCTTTAACACCTTTTTACGGCTGCTTCTGGTGATATGCTTTGCCGTATTGTTTTAAATTATTGCTTTAATTTTTAAGTCAGCAAAAAATATGTATATAATTCTTTGTGTATATTATTACTGCCTGTTATCTTTAATTCAACAAAATAATACTTTTATATAATTTAAACTGGAAAACCGAAAATTATTTAAAAATTTATTCAATTGACAATCATTTGTATCATGACTGACAACCACAACGCGAAAAAGAGAGAAGAATAAATTCTACAAATTAAATTGACATGTGAACCGGGCTGCCAAGGCGAAATCATTTATCAGGTGGCGTTGAAAGCACAGCTGTGCTACTTTTTTTCTTACTTACACGGTGTTTACATTTGCCAGTACTGGCAAGCAGTTGCAACACATGCAAACTTCTTCACTAATGCATGTACACTTTCCCAACTTTCTTGTCTACCCAGCTGGCCAAGAGCTGTTCAATAGACGATTGTGACTAAAATACAATTCCCAAACGAAACTCCTGATGATTATTTGACGAGTTACAATAACAAAACGATGTTCATTTTTTTTTTGTTTATTTTAAGTTTTTAGGCACGTTCGCCGTTTAATCTTGCAATGATTAATATACAACTCTTTAAAGATATTTCTGATGATCTTTTGAAGATTAATTTTTCATCTTTCTTTGAAACGATTGGTTTTTAATCTTGCAATGTTTAATCGACAATTTTTTGCTAAACTATGTTTGTTATTGTTTCTATTTTCATGCAATTAACTGTTAGGATTTTTATTTTTTTCTTCTTTTGTTCGTTGATATTTACAATAATGTTTTGATTAAGACTCGTGCCGGTTGTGTAAAGTGGTTTTTTTAAGAATCAAAGGTATTATAAATTAAATAAATTGCTGAATGAAAATTTGAAAAACGATGAAATGCTTGAATATTAGTCGATCCAGCATCCTTTCTTAGAGGTGCTGTGAAAAAAGTGATGCACGACGAAATTGCAGTTCAATATACTTGGAGAGGAACGAGCGAGAAAGAGAGTATTCAGCAATATATCGTTGTTTCCATTATGAGAAGTATATAACATGGAGGCCACACGATCAATTTTCGTCTTTCAATTCCTTTCAATTTACTCTCACTCTCATTTTTTTTACTAACTCACTCACACTATTTAAATTGATGAAGAGATTGCTTTCAATTTTAACTATCCATTTGTTTGGAAATTTTACGTTCAATTTAACAGCTGATTAGAAGCTTAGTTTTCGTTTGTCAGTATAAGTTGTTTTCTTGATGACATGTTGAAAGTAAATTGCTTAAAAATTGCGTGCAGCCTACGTCACAGCTTTCAATTTATGAAAATTTTGACAAACAGTATATGTAAAAGGCTATCAACAAAAAGTTGATCGTGTGGCCGCAGGGTAAACAACTTTTAAAATAAACTAGTTCGATTGATTAATTTTGTTTTTTATAGATCTGTGTCATTCCAAATTCGCACATTGTGATGATACTATTATTAACAGAACTTTGCAGCAACACTTTGTACATGCTAAAGACCGAAGCGAATGACGTTTAACAAAGCAAAATCAAACAAAATAATTTCCATTATTTTTCAATATAAAGCTGTTATATCTATGTAACTTTTTACATATACCATAGTTTGAATTAATTTTTTGTTTTCTTTATTAATCTTTTTCGTTTCATGAATTATTCTATGTTAATTTTTTTATTAAGTACTTTATATTCAATAAATGAAAAAAGGTTTTTATTAATTAATTTGTAATACAAAAACTAAAATGGATTTCTTAATACATAGCTTGCAAAATGAACAGCCTATCGAGCATTGCCGGGTTCGACAAATTATCATCAAATTATCCTTTTATGACTTTTTCAATGACTCATATAACAATAACATGAAGAGCAGTTCAGAAGTTGTAAAATAATCTCTGCATGAGCCTCAGACGATTCTTCATGTTCTTAATAAAAGATTTTTAAGATAATCTGTAAATAAATCTTCAATGATTCTATCTACGATTAATACAAGCGTCTTTCGCTGCGTTGTGGAAGACTCTCGCAGACGAATCATCTACATGTAACAGTTTCTACATGTAACAGTATACTGTCTTGAAGACAGTAATATGGATAGTAATTTGACATTTGCTGACAGTAATTTGAAGTTTGGTTTGCAAAAGTAAAAAAAAAATCAACAACTAAATGAAAATTAATAAATTATGTTTTGGTTTTGCATGTTTTACTTAAGGGTTATCTATGTTCACAAAAAATAGTTGTTAAATACTATTTTTAATTTGTTAAGTTCATATAAAAAACGTTTAGCTAGAACTTGCACTGCGACATTTACGTTAGAAATTTTTTAAAAGTGAACTGTCTTAACTACTGTCTGGTCGCCTACGTCACGAAGACAGCAAGTAGTGTTTTTGGCAACTAATATGTATTTTCTTACAGTCATATGTAAACGTTGGGTTACCCTGCGGCTACACGATCAACTTTTTGTTGATAGGCTTTTACATATACTGTTTGTCAAAATGTACATAAATTGAAAGCTGTGACGTAGGCTGCACGCAATTTACTTTCAAGATGTCATCAAGAAAACAATTTATACTGACCATGGTGGAATAAGTAGGTGGCAGCACTACGGCAACAAATATAACATTACAACAAAAATGAAAAATAAGTCTCCGTATACGTCAAAAATTATATTAAACTAAAATCAAATTTTGCCGCCGAACGCAATGAAATAAATTTATTTTTAGCCAATTTTTTTTCCCTATGGTTACTATCTTATTTAATTTTAATTTAAATAATCAAAAACTTTAATACAATACAATAATCACCGCACAAAACGTGGACTTTTTGTAAACATAAACAAAACTTTAACATAAGACTAGACAAACAATACAAGAACAAAAAATCGTCATCTGGCGTAGTAATGCCACCTGTTTATTTCATCATCTGAGCGACCATATATGAATTTTTCTTTGTGTTAATAACACAAATAGCTGATGGTTACAATTCATGGTTACAAAAACAACAAGAAAATTTCCTGAGTTGTTTTTGCAATTGTATAAAAATTTTAGCGCCTTCAAGATATTGTTCGTCCCTACAAAAAACGAGACTGCTCTATACATGCTTGTATGGACTACTCCATAAGGGAGTAGGACTACTCCAATACCTAACCAAAATGTATGTAAAAACATACTCCAATTTACATTGCGATGTCCTAGGGCTCAACACGTAACCCAGCTATGCATTACAAAGGAATAGTTTTAAAACTACTCCATTGTATACACAAGAGGATTAGTTTTAACTTCGTTTAAAAACGAAAACATGTCGTCTCACTACAAATAGTTTTTAACAATGACATGGTCCATGCTTGCATTACATCGGACCAGTCCATGGAGTAGTCCATTTAATCAAATTGGATCAGGTGGTCCAATATTATTTGCAGGGGTGTTGAATTCGCCTTGGGATTCAACTACAGGTGGTGTCGAACCGCCATCTGATTTTGACAGTTCGAGCCACTTTTTTTGATTTGTTAGTGTTTTGTTAGGAATGGTTGACATTTTGGACCGGAAACACTAACAATGCAATGCAAAAACCCCTATGTTGTTTTTGTTGTCTTTGGACTGTTGTAGTTCCTGCAGTTGAATTCGCCTTGGTGCTGCCAATATTTACTTTAAAATACACCTTTGGTGTGATGAGAATACACCCTACAAGAATACTTTACGTGTAAAATGACCGGTAGTGATAACCGATATATTAATATATTAGTTATAGTGTCTACTAGTTTCTTAAGAGAAAAATGAAAAAAGTGACCGAAAAAGTGACATGTGATTTTGCCTCTCTCTCTAACTCATTAATTCAATGTAAAATTGTTGCAAATGTGTTAGTAAAAAATGTTTTTTTATTTTAGTTTTGGTTATTCATTTCTTGTAGTGCATGTTTCTAACTAACCTAGCATTTACACATGCCACTGCCAGTTCGAAAAACTCAACACAGTCACAATTTTTTACTTATACACCAACATTTTTCGCAAAGGCAACGTAAGAATTTACACATGCCACTGCCAGTTCGAAAAACTCCACTATTTTTTACTAATTCCCTCACATTTTTCGCAATGGCAACTCCAGTAGCAGCAAAATTTGCATGCGAATGAAAATTTGGCACTTGCATGCCATTAAATTTCAAAACGATAAAAAATTTTAACCTGTTGAAAATTTAATGCAAATTTACTGGAATATTGTCAAATCGTAATTGAAGTTTTAAATTGTTTAATGTATTATTAAGGTACCCACAGACGATGCAACTTTTGTCGAAACAAGTGTTACTACTTATGTTTCAGTTTTTACCACAGACTATGACACTAAAAACGAAACATTAGTATTGCGTGCTTTGTGAATGTACTACTACTATTTTGTTTTGATACCTATTATATTTTATGTCCCATAAGTTTGAAAAAATTTTATATTCAATTATAATTGATTTCCAATTCTTATAATTTGCAATTTTTGCCATTTTCCGAACTCTTTCTTCGTATTTTTTTTTATCCGAGAGTTGCAAAAGCACCTCTCACAATAACTGTTCTTAACAAAATGAGAAAGAAAAAATAGTCAACATCGCCACACACGATGAAACATTGTGTTTGGAAACATAAAATATCAAAAATTTTTGATATATAAGAAACCAAAAAGGTAACAAGAATTTCAACCAGAAACATCCCCACACACGTAGCAACATTTAGTGACACATGCCCATGTTTCGACAAATGTTGCCTCGTTATAAATATAATTTTTTTTTGTTATTTTTTATATAATTATTTGGAACCATTTTTAATTTGTAATAAAAAAAACCTTTGACTGTCAGTCATATACTTCTTACCCGACGAAGAATGTTCGTTCCGAAATGTGAATTTATTTATGTTCGCCATAGTATTATAATGGTTCACAAAAAATATTTCAAAACGAACAATTTTGAAACAGAAATACTTACAATTATATGGTTAACATAAAATTTACAAACAAAAGAAAACATTTATCCCCTTTTTGATAATTTTAGGTATATGTAAATTAAAAAGTATTTACAAAAAATTTATTGTTCATATCGCATATAACCGTGTCTAATTTTACAAAAAATACCTGACCGCCAATCGAAAATTTCCATCGACAAAAGGATTAAAATATCACCATGTTTGACCAGATATCGCCACATTTGACAGCCTCCCACTGAATGTAAAAAATGGAACACAATTTTGTTTTTTATAACTGGAAAGTACAAATGTCGTTTATTGTAAATGCCATATTTAAAAAATTTTCAATATATAAACTTTTAATAATTGAATTTTTTATGGAAATTCGACGGGTTTTGATCTTATGAAACAGAAATATTTTTTATGAATAAGGTTTTTCGTTATTTTTCCAATATGTAAAAGAATTACATTTCTTGTTTTGAGTTTTTTTGATTCGTAATTATGATTTTTACAATGCATTTTAAAAATAATTTTAATGTTTTTTCCAGTTAACAAAATGCATTTTAAATTTTGTTATATTTCTTGACATTTTGTTAATATTTAAAAAAATTTGGTTGTATTAATTTTTGGTCGTAGCAGCTCTGATTGCAAGTTCAAATTTTGAACTATTTGAATTTTTTGCGTTTTTTATAAAACGCGATACGTCGAAAAAAGATCGCATTGCATAGATAAAACGCGCTACATTGGCATTGCTGATCTCTAACTCATGTCATGAATTCGCCTTGTAAAAATACCAAGAATGGCAGCCCGCAAGGCGAATTCATGTATACGGTGGTGTCGATACTACAAAAAGTAACAACACCAAAAACACACCAATGTATTTGTTTGTTGCTTTCGTTGATCGATATGTCAAAAATTCAAGCAACAGTTGATATTTCTCTCTCTAACTTGGAGGCCACACGATCAATTTTTGTCTTTCAATTTCTTTCAATTTGCTCTCACTCTCACGATTTTTTGCTCTTGTATTGTTTGTCTAGTCTTATGTCAAAGTTTTGTTAATGTTTACAAAAAGTCCACGTTTTGTGCGGTGATTATTGTATTGTATTAAAGTTTTTGATTATTTAAATTAAAATTAAATAAGATAGTAACCATAGGGAAAAAAAAATTGGCTAAAAATAAATTTATTTCATTGCGTTCGGCGGCAAAATTTGATTTTAGTTTAATATAATTTTTGACGTATACGGAGACTTATTTTTCATTTTTGTTGTAATGTTGTATTTGTTGCCGTAGTGCTGCCACCTACTTATATCACCATGGTCGCTCATATTTAACCACTCATGAATTTTTTCATGAATGAGGAATTTAAAAAGTGTAACTTTCTTTCATAGCCATTAATGAATTGTAAATTTTTCGCCAATTCTTTTATGAGGTTGGGGTAAAATTAATTTTTGCCTTTCTTCAGTCATGAAGAATGAGGAAACAAAAAATGTTTGTAACGCTCCTGTAATGCTGTTGCTCGACAGAATGCATGACCACAGCACGAAATTCCTGTTTTATTGTGAAACATTTTTTGATAAAGGCAACCAGCCAAAGTGTGTGTTGGATTTTTTGTAGGCAAATATTATCGAAAGAAAATAAATAAATAAAAGAACTGCATATGTCGTCATCAGAGAGCTGCAAAGAGTATGATCGAGCCTGCTCAATCACTTCAGTTAAACATTCAGTATAAATCAAAAAAGTATTCTACAGATTTGTTCTAGTTCAAACGTCAACGCTAACCAAAAAGGCAACCAGCCAAAGTGTGTGTTGGATTTTTTGTAGGCAAATATTATCGAAAGAAAATAAATAAATAAAAGAACTGCATATGTCGTCATCAGAGCCGGCTCAATCACTACAGTTAAACATTCGGTATAAATCAAAAAAGTATTCTACAGATTTGTTCTAGTTCAAAAGTCATCACTAACCAAAAAATTCAGTAAGAAGTATGAATCGATTGCAAAATTATGCTTGAATTTGTTTATTTAAAATATATGCATCTGTTTATGAACGACAGCCAGCGTTGCCATAATTTTTTTGAAAATAACTACATCTTAAGAAAATAAAAACTGAATTTAACTAAAAAAAAACTGCACATAAAAATAGCCAAAATAAAATTATATAAATTACATAATTTTTTTTAACATACTCACAATATTACATTGTATATTATTAACGAATAGTGTTACTTTGTAGGCTAGATGAAAGAGACTGCAATTAAGAGGGGGCACAAGGACATGTAGTCTTGCGATTTGTTCTGTTTCCTCATTTAATACAAAATGAATTAAATTTTAGTTCGGGGTCAGATTTGCAATTTGTCGAGTGAACATACATGAAAAATTGCTGCAAGTAAACTTTTACAATGTTAACTCGATTGTAAGTTTTAATAAAGAAAATCAAAAATCACAAAATGTAAACATATATAAATGTAGACATATATAAACTTTCAAAAGTAAAAGCCAAATAAACAACTCAAACGGCTTGGCAAACGTGTCAAAATTGTACAGTTGTACAATCCTCTTGCGTTGTTCATAGGGGAATTTGACAAACGATTAAATCACGTTTGTAGAAAAATAAAAATGTTGTATATTTTCCAAACTGTTTGCGCTACCTAGTGCTAAATTGAATCAATTAAGTGAAAATTTTGCAGAGTCAAGAAGGAAACGACGAAACATAAAGATTTAAGGAAATACAAGAATTTTTAATTAATCCTCTTATTTAAGCTTGAGGTCTTATTTCTTTTTTTTATAAAAAATATTAAATTTATTTCCCTATAATGAATCTGTTGCTATTGGATCAGAATATATCTTCATTATTAATACAGAAAGTTTATAATACAATAGAAATATTTTTTCGACGTTTATTTAAACTGGTATTTTTTGTTAGGATTGCATTCTTCCAAGTCGTCCTTCATCAATATCCTCAAAAAGACTGTTATAAAGCCTTTGGTTTTAAATAATAAATTACTTGTCTTCTACATCTTTAGAACAATAGAATTTCTTATCAAGTACTGGAATATAAATTGTTTAGCTAAATTTTGTGTTAATCCTTTTACGGCTTTATTAAATACTAATAGTATTTTTTTTTTTAGGATAAGTGCTTCTTGGTACAACATTTATGGTTTACTGAATTCGCGGGCTGCTATTAATACTACTTTTAATTGAAAAACTGTTTCATTCTTCTTATTTAAATTTTTCAGAAATTAACTAATTAAAATTTACTTCTTGCAGAAGTTTTTTTGAAATAATTCCTTATATGGAGACAAATATGCATATATGTATGTATATGAGTCAAATTTTTTACAAAACTTGTTTATTGTAAAGAAAAATTCCATTGAGAAAATTCATTATAAGGAGATCAAAATACACGTTAGTTATAATGAAAAAGTTGGATTTTTAAAATCAATTTATATCTTAATTTAATGAAGTACATTTGTTAGTTTAATCCACTTCTAATTAGAAATAAAAAACTATAAATAATAATATTTTTTTATCAAAAAAAAAATCGGTTATCGGATTTTTATTCTAAATATTTAATATTACTCTTATATCTCATATAATTTCCATTTTACAACGTTTTTTGCTTCTCATGTAAACTTATGAAATTTGATGTTACAATATTCTGCATTTAAGATGACGATATGTTCAGTTCTCTTAGTTTTTTTTTTATTTCAATAATATTTGCCTACAAAAAAAAAAAAAAAAAATAACACACATTTTGGTTCACCAGTCAAGAAATAATTTTACAAAAAAATACACACAGACTAAACGTGCTGCCCGGCGGGGAGAATTGCAAGCGAATCACTTTTTAGGCCTTTAAGAATGTTTACAATTGAATTTTTGGTAAACTTTTACTTATTCCACTCTGCCTTTTTTGAAAAGGTTTTTTAGAAAGGTTTTTATTTACTATTTTACAAATTCAAATTTTCTATTCTAAGATAAGGCCTGTCGCAATCGTTTTATTATTAGTAATGTTAGAACGTGTTGCAAGTTAAGTTATTAATTTACTCACTTCGTATTATTAGCCACAACAATTAAACTTGGATAAAGCTTTATTCTTAAATCCTTTTAGAAGCCCTTCCAGAAGTGTTTAAAATAGATGCAAAAGTGCAAGGTGTTGGTCTCCAATGACACACCTTGCTAATTGGTAATAAAGTTGGAATGCGGCTGAGAGATCTTATGTCTGCAAAAAGGCCTTTTATAAGGCCTCTTTACTACTTGATTTTCCCGCTAGAAATGGTTGGCACATCGCATTTTTTTCCTTGTGAAGAATTTTAACGCGAATTTTTTCAAATTTTTCATATCTGAAAAATCACATATGAATTTTTTGTTTTTGCTCACTCCTCATGAGTGAGGAAATTCAAAATATTTTTTTCCTCACCCTCATGAGGATGAATTTGCAGAAAAATTTTTAAATTTTCACGCTCGCTCATGAATGAAGAATGAGCGAGCGTTTCGGTACTGTGGAATACATGACTGGTTTGTACTTCATTTTAAGCTCTTCGTTTGCTTGCGGTGACTGTAGTCATACCAGAAAAAACCTTTACAAACATTCATGTTCGTTGCAAGTACAATAATTCAAACTGATTGTTTGAAATGAGCTCTTTAGATTAAAATCATTTCTTATTGTTGAACAAAAACGGATATACTCCAAATTTTAGTATTCGTTGCAGTTCTCTGATCATCATCTTAAATGCAGAATAATGTAACATCACAGTTTACATGAGAAGCAAAAAACGTTGTAAAATGGAAATTAATTGAGAATTAAAAGCAATTTTAAATATTTAGGATAAAAATGCGATAACATATACATATATTTTTGAGGAAAAATATTATTTTTATTGTTATTAACTTAGTTATATGTGTAACGTTATTTTAATTTGTAATTCTCTGAAACAAAACGACGCATCACCAACGAAAGTATGTGGTATTAAGTAAAACCAACATTTAAAATATTAAATATTCTGTTAAATTACGGGTATAAAAGAATATTAAGATAAAGTACATGGTTATAAATGCAATACTGCGTAAACAACTTTGACTCATATATAGATAAATATATACATATTTGTCTTCATATAAGGAATTATTTCAAAAGAACTTCTGTACGCATACTTCCAACGCTATGTACAAGTAAATTTTAATTAGGTGATATCTGAAAAATTAAAATAAGATGAAGGAAAGAAAAGTCCAATTAAGAGTAGTATTGATAGCAGTCCCCATATTAAATAAACAAAAATGTTGAAGAAAGTAGTATTTCTCCTAAAAAATATCAGTATTTAATAAAGCTGAAGAGAAGAGGCCCCCATGGAATGATTTTATCCTAACAAAATACCAGATTATTTTAAATAAAAGTAGGGAAAATATGTGTTTTATAAATATTCTATATATTAAAGAAATTTTCTGGTCCCCTACAGTTTCATTACAGGGAAATTCGATGGTATTTAAATTTATTAAAAAGGATATACAGTACTTTTCGCATATCGTCAAATCCTTTCGTTGCAGCCAAATCGTGGACTAAATGTTAGTTGTATATTTATATAATGAATTTACTCTTTTAAGCTAATGAAATGATTTAGTAACATACTAAATTTATAATGTATTACTACGTATAATTACACCTATGTAAAACCCGCCTTTTTTTCTCTTTTATATGTACTTTATCTTTTTTACTATATACTTAATAAACGTTCATCTCAACAGGTTATGTGCCCAGATTTTTACGCGCAAAATTTTTTTTAAGTAAAGTTAATTGAAATTATTAAAAAAAAAAAAGACACAATGAACACAGTGTGTGCACAATTTCCCAAATTATCAAACACAAATTACCATGTTTGGAAATTTAATATGGAGTTGCTGTTGCTGGAAAGGGAGTTGTGGGATGTTGTTGTTGGTGTTGCTCCGGTGGCGCCGGATGTGAAATGGTTGGCAAATGATGGAAAGGCTAGAGCTGTTATTGGTTTGGCTGTGGAGGAATCGCAAAAGGTGCTAATTAAGCAGCTGAAAACGGCAAAACAGTTCTGGGACACCTTGAAAAAACATCATGAGAAGGCAAACATAACCAACAAAGTAAGTCTTTTGAGGCAAATGTCATCTATGCGGTTGGATGGTGGTAAAACGATGGAAAACCACATAAATGAGTTCCTTGTGATTGTTGATCGTTTACGGGACTTAGGCGAGGTGGTAGAGGAGCATAAAGCTGTTGCATTTTTGTTGGGCACACTGCCGGAGGTTTACAACCCAGTAATTACTTCTTTGGAGATGCGGTCTGAAGCTGACCTAACGCTTGATTTAGTGACAGAAAAACTGCTTCAAGAATTTAAGCGGGTGTCCGGTTGTGAGCAAGAGCCAGAAGCGGCGTTTAAAATACAAAAAAGAAAGTTTGTGCCAAAATGTTTTATTTGTGGCAAGCCCGGCCATTTTAAGAAAAATTGCCCAAATAAGAGGCCACATAAACAACAAAAAGCAAATGACAATCGTGCAAACATTGTAAAAGATGATGGCGTTAACGTTTGTTTTGGTGTAATGAAATCAAAAACTAATAGCGATTGGTTTATTGATTCAGCGGCAACGTGTCATATGAGCTGTGATGAGAAATATTTCATAACCATAAACACGGAACAAATAGAAACTATTTATTTGGCGGATGGTACTGAGCTAAAGGCGTGTGGTGTTGGCGATTGTAAACTTATTTGTGGGGAAAATAACATTCTTGTGAAAAATGTACTGTATGTACCCCAACTAGATGGAAGTTTGCTGTCTGTCCGTAAGTTGACCAGTGCAGGATTCAAGGTAAATTTCACACCAGATGGTTGTTCAATTTCGAGGAATAATCATATTTATGCAAAGGCATCGTTAAACAATGATTTGTTTGTACTAAATCACCGTATGAGAGCAAATAAATTATCACATTGTAAAAGTGATTGCGTTCACGTTTGGCATCGTCGTTTTGGCCACAGAAACATTGATGCAATAAGGTCTAGTGTAACAAGGGACTTGGTAACAGGGGTGATCGTTGAAAATTGTAACTGTAATTTCAATTGTGAAGTGTGCTTAAGAGCTAAGCTGACAAGAAATCCGTTTCCTAAATCGTCAGAATCTGGAACCAATGAAATTTTAGAGCTAATACATTGTGACTTGTGCGGCCCAATGCAAAATAAAACCCCTGGTGGTAATCGTTATTTTTTGACACTCATAGATGATTATAGTCGTTTTTGTACCGTTTTCTTCATTGCATCGAAGGACTTGGCATTCGATAAAATACAAGAATTCGTTGAACAAACCGAAAACCAATTTGGCAAGCGTGTTAAGAAATTCAGAACTGATCGAGGTGGAGAATTTGTTAACAACCGGATGAACAAATATTTTAAATCCAAGGGTATTATTCACCAGTTAACTTGCGCTTATACTCCTGAGCAGAATGGTGTTGCTGAGAGGAAGAATCGCAGCTTAATGGAGATGGCCAGGTGTATGCTCTACGATTCAGACATAAATATCAAGTTTTGGGCTGAGGCTGTAAATAGTGCGAACTATATACAGAATCGTTTATTGTCGTCTGCTACAGATGTGACCCCATTTGAATTATGGTTTGGTAAGGCTCCGAATTTGAGCCACGTTCGTATTTTTGGTACCATTGCTTATGCGCATGTTAACAAGCAAAAGCGCAGAAAATTGGATGAAGTTGCTGTAAAGTGTCTATTTGTTGGCTATGCTGATGAATCGAAAGCTTTTCGACTGTTGACTTGCGATTCTAATAAAGTCATTATTAGTCGTGATGTTAAGATTTTGGAATGTGCAGATTTTCTTTCCCCTAATGT
Source organism: Pollenia amentaria (assembly GCA_943735925.1). NCBI lineage: Eukaryota > Metazoa > Arthropoda > Insecta > Diptera > Polleniidae > Pollenia > Pollenia amentaria. The sequence continues at coordinate 255,138,132 of OX031007.1, forward strand.
TTTGAAAGACAACAATAATTCAAACACTGAAAAGGAAAATATTTATTTTTCAAACTTAAACACAAACACAAACTTAAACACAAACGTAAACACAAACATCGCTGAATCGCAGTCGCAGAAACAACTACATGAAGATGTTAATAGAATAAGTTCAGACGACTTTCAAGGTTTTACAACAGCAGAAGAAGATTCGTCATCCGATTCTGATACACAGGGTAATTCAAATGATACACCTAGAAGTTCTTCAAGATTAAACAAGGGTATACCTCCCAAAAAGTACGGATATAAGGTCTGTACTATTGACGACCAAAAAAGTTATAATGAAGCGTTGTGTGGACCTAACAGTGAAAGTTGGTTAAACGCAATGAAAGAAGAGATGACGGCACTGCAAAAGAACAAAACATGGGACTTGATGGAGCTGCCTAAAAATAAGAAAATAACTGGCTGCAAATGGATTTTTAAAACAAAACATAATGTTGATGGCGTAAAGAAGTTCAAAGCGAGGTTGGTTGCAAAAGGTTTTTCGCAAAAGTATGGGGAAAGTTACGATGAAATATTTGCGCCAGTTGTAAAACAAGCGTCATTTCGCAGCTTATTGGCCATTGCAAGTAGCGGCAAGATGAAAGTACGTCATATCGATATTAAGACGGCATTTCTTTATGGTGAGTTAGACTCTGATATTTATATTAAACAACCCGAGGGCTTTGTTGAACCCGGACACGAGGGTCTTGTATGTAAATTAAATATGGGCTAAAACAGTCGGCCCGTTGCTGGAATCTACGAATCAATCAGATTCTAATTGATTCGGGATTCAGAAGGGGAAAGGCCGAACCTTGTATGTATGTAAGAGATGATGGTGCCCTAATGACATACATTTTAATTTACGTTGATGACATTATAATAGCATCAAAGTCGGATCAACAAATCGAAGACGTTGTACGTATACTTAAATCTCGTTTTGAAATTACTGAATTAGGAGATTTGAAACTTTATTTGGGAATTGAAGTAATACTAGATGATGGTATATTTTATCTATCCCAGGAGCAATATATTGACAGAAAATTAAACGAATTTAATCTTTATGAATCGAAGATTTCATTCATACCCATGGATCCCGGTTATTTGAAGCTAAAATGTACAAATTTGCTGCCAGACAACGTTTTATACCGAAAGGCAATCGGATCGCTTTTATACGTCTCGAATAACACTCGACCCGATATTGCTGCGGCTGTCTCAATACTATCTCGCAAAATAAATAACCCCAATGAAAATGACTGGACTGAGGTAAAACGAATCTTCAAGTACCTAAAGGGTACTAAGAGCTTGAAGTTATGTGTGGGATCGAAAGCCGGATTGGAACTCAAGGGCTTTGCTGATGCTGACTGGGCCGGTGATACATGTGACCGCAAATCCACAAGTGGTTACATCTTCAAACTTGGCGATGCTGTTATTAGCTACGCGAGTAGAAAGCAAAGTAATGTCACACTATCGTCCACTGAAGCCGAGTTTGTGGCGCTTACAGAAGCTTCTCAAGAGCTTTTATGGATAATCCAACTGCTGAAAGACTTTGGTGTTAATGTGCAAAATCCCACAATCTTTGAGGACAACCAGAGCTGTCTGAGGATGCTTCAAGATGAAAAAGTTTCCCCTAGAAGCAAGCACATAGATGTGAAATTTTATTTTATTCGAGACTTATATAAATCAAATAAAATTGTATATTCTTATTGTCCTACGGACTCAATGTTGGCTGACATCTTAACCAAGCCTTTACAGAGAATCAAAATATCAAAATTTATAAGTCTAATTGGTTTACACTTGTAATTTAAATTAATTCTTTATTTGTTTCAAATGTCAATTCAAATTCATATAAATTGTTTAGATACAATATTTATAATATTGAGAAGGGGTGTTAGTTGTATATTTATATAATGAATTTACTCTTTTAAGCTAATGAAATGATTTAGTAACATACTAAATTTATAATGTATTACTACGTATAATTACACCTATGTAAAACCCGCCTTTTTTTCTCTTTTATATGTACTTTATCTTTTTTACTATATACTTAATAAACGTTCATCTCAACACTAAAAGCCTAATTCAACTATGCGACATATAAGGAAGTTCAAATATAATCAATTTATGTGAAGAAAATAAAAAAATCTTATTATTTGTTACAAGACAGCAAAAATATTAAATATAAATAAATTAATTAAAATGTTTCTAATTTATCAATATTTCGATTTCCATTGGAAATCTTCTTCACGAATTTTTTTTTTCAATATATAAAAATATAATATTTTTAATCCAAATTTTGATATTTTAGTCAGGCTTAAATTCTTTGAATTTAATTTTCATTAAATTATTTTTATGAAGAAAGGAATTTTAGAACATGAAATGAATTAAAATTTACTGATAATTTTTCATTCTTGACTGAGCTGGGAATCGAACCCAGGTTTTCACGGACAGGCTGCACTAACAGTTCAATAAAATAACCACAACCTGGATTCGATTCTCAGCTCAGTCAAGAATGAAAAATTATCAATAAATTTTCATTCATTTCATGTTGTAAAATTCCTTTCTTCATAAAAATAATTGAATGAAAATTAAATTCAATGAACTAAAGCCTGATTAAAATATCAAAATTTGGAATAAATAATCACAATACTTATTATTAAAAATATAATATTTAAGAGAAAAAGATCGAAGTGATAAGAATATAATTGTTAAATGGTAACCATAAAATGGTTAACCCTATGGGCTACTGGTTATATAATTGAAGCATAGAATAGTAAGCAATAAAACATTTGTTTTAAAGAACAAAATAAACGATCTCCGTTCTTGTTGTTATAGTTTTAAAAAATTTCAAGGAAAAAAAACTCAACCTTTTTAAAGCACCAAAGCAAAATGTATTAACAATGTATTATTAGTACATTCTAGCATCAAAGAATTTTTTACAATCACAAAATTCATATCGTTAGCTAAAACAAAAAAACCAATTATAATTGAACAATTTATAATTAACTTTTTATTGACTTCGATTCAATACATCACCTTACATATTGTCAAAAAAAAATAGCCAAGTTATTAACATAATTTAAAATGACCTATCATCAAGTATATAATTTTCTTAAACAACATAATGTATCGGATATTCTTATAAGAACACATAGATTTTTTTAAACGTGAAGGCTGAGTTTTCTGTTTCATACTCTACCACGGTGTTAGTGGAATAAGTGATCAAACTGAAAGTTATTGCACGAGTAAAAATAAAAACAGTATTACAAAACCTTTTTTAAGTATGACTTTCAGCCTCTCCACATAGGACTGTTAGAAATTTTGCAAACTAACCCATTGCACTCCCAAACGTTAAGAATTTCCAAGAATAAATGGCAGCATCTGCAGGTCCTTAGATTGTTGCTACCATCAGACTTCCATTTTATTTTCTGTCACTATAAGTAAATTTAATAGAAAGTATTTCCGCTACAGTCCGTTTAGCAACATACGCACATTTGACATATATTCCATCTATCTGCGTGTAGTAAAGGCAAAAGTAAAGCAAATTATTAGCGTTATAGTCACATAAGCAACATGTACCAAGCTCCTTTTATTTTTCGATGCAACAAACCATATAAAGGACCTAATACTTAAATTGTTTAACTTTTGTTATCAGCTCTCCACTCTAAAAAAAAAATAGTTTTAAGAATGAAATATTTTTTTTTTATACAGAACAATAAGCCTGCTGTCGTGTAATAAATATGAATATTGTGTTTTCTTCATTCTCATAAATTGATTATATTCGAACTCCCTAATATACCTCGTAGGGACATATATGGAGACTAGGCTTATCGTCACATTGGCGATATAGTCCACGATTTGGCTGCAATGGATGTGACGATATGCGAAAAGTACTGTACTTCCCTATAATGAATATGTATGGGATCAGAATTTCTTCATTATATAGAATATTTATAGTACAATACAAAAGACTTATTTTTCCCACTTTTATTTAAAATAATCTGGGGGCTAATTCTGGCAGTCGTGACCGAACACTTACTCGATTTGAAAGCAATTTTAATTCTATTTCCTTCAGTCGATACTGAACGAATCGAAATTATTTTTTTAAGCGTTGTGGAAACTCAAATAATTGATTTCCAACACTGAAAACATAATTTATATTCGTTCAGTATCGACTGAAAGAAGAAGAATTAAAATTGCTTTCAAATCGAGTAAGTGTTCGATCACGACTGCCAGAATTAGACCCCTGGTATTTTTGTTAGGATCACATCCTTCCAATGGGGCCTTTATCAATATCCTCAAAAAGACATTTATTCTACATTTTTAGAATAACTGCCTTTTTTAATTTTTTATAAAGTGCTGGAATATAAAATGTTAGCTAAATTTAGTTTATTTTGTGTTTATCCCTCTCTTCAGCTTTATTAAATACTAATATTTTTTTTAGGAGAAATACTACTTTCTTCAACATTTTTGTTTATTAAATACGGGGGCTGCTATCAATACTTTTAATTTGACTATTCTTTTCTTCTTATTTTCATTTTTCAGAAATCACCTTATTAAAATTTACTTGTACATAGCGTTGTAAGTATGGGCTACAGAACTTTTTTTTGAAATAATTCCTTATTTGGAGACAAATATGCATGTATGTATGTATATGAGTCAAATTTTTTTTTACAAAATTTATTTATTGCAAAGAAAAATTTAATTGAGAAAATTCATTATAAAGAGATCAAAATACACTTTATTTATATGGAAAAGTTAGCTTTAAAAAAAAATTTATAGGTAAATTCATTGAATTTGATTTTCATTAAATTATTTTTATGAAGACAGGAATTTTACAACATGAAATTAATTAAAATTTTTATTGATAATTTTTCATTCTTGACTAATAATTATATAAGTTGTGGTGCATAAGTTGGGTTGACTCTCACACGACCAAACTGAGTTGAGTGGAGAACCGCAATAGGGGCATAACAGTCCTTTTTTAAATTTAAAAACATTTCAAATTTTTATAGGTATCAAGAGGGAAAATAAAAAAAAAAATTAAAATGAAATGAAATGACAAAACCAGCGATGTTTAATGCAGAACTTGTTGCATTTTTGTGTAATATAATGTGGCATCATTAATATTCAGAGTTGATTTATTAAAAGTTAGCAGACGGATAAAATTTGTTATGAATAAACTCTGTGCTAACAAGCTGCTAAGCTTAATCGACATTCTAGTTAGCAGCTCGATGTACGTAGTGTACAAACTGTGGCTAACTTTTTGTTATGAATTCGGCTGACAGTATCGTATAAAAAGGTGCTGAAGCTGGCAATTCTTTAAAAAAATTGTTTAGCAAATAAAAAAAAAGCTGAAAGGATTTTATAACGCGTGCTGTGTGACACAATTTTTCACGCGCTAAAGTTTTCAAACGCATTATACTTCCCTACGAATTAACGCGTTATGTACTTTTACTTTTAGGCTTTTATGAAACTATATCAACGATTTGTACTATAAAAATAACATTCAATTTAATCTTAAAACTACGCCTTCACGCCATACGCTTCCGGCATACGTTCAATAGCGTACTTATGAGCCGCTACATACATAATCGGTACACCGGGTATTTTACGTATACGATTTTTCAAGTCCTTGTCATTTGTTGCTACTATGTAGCACTTATGCTGCCTAACACGCTCTACTATACAGTCATCGGCATATGTACCTTTGTGAAGGCAGGGCAATCGTTCAAATCGTATGTCAGATATAATTCGTAACGCTAATTTGTACTTATTGCCCAATTTTTCCAACTCAGCACGTACACAATCTGTTATATAGGGTATACATTTCGCATATAGGCAATCCATCATGCACTGAATGATATCCAACTTGCTTTTTATACTAAAATTAATGAAATTTGTATCCAAAACAATGTGATAGGGAGGGCCCAGTTGTGTGTTATATTGAAAAAACAGAGCCGAACTTTGTTGTGGTGCTTGATTGACTTTGATTTGGGTGGGATCAATTGGAGCTTTGCGTTTTTTACGCAACTCTTCTTTTATGCGGGAATCGGTGGGTTTTAGTAAGCGTTTAAGTTGAGCGTTTTTTTGTTTTTTTATCTTTTGCGTCTTTTTTTGTTTTCCCTGTATGATATGAGAAATAATAAAAATAAAATATTTGTATATATCACAATTCAATTCTCACCATAATTAACAAAAATAATACACAAGTGCACGTGCGTTTGACTAAAAAAAATGAAAGCTGTTTGTTTATAATTTTGCTTTACAACAGGAATGATAAAGGCAGTACAATTGTACTTTTTTCGGTACTTTTCAAGGCTTAAAAGTTTTTGCATTAAAACCATGGTGAAATTACTACAAGGTGGCAGCACTCCGTGTTGTTGTAAAACAATACACCAAAAACAGCCAAATTTGTTTGTGTAAAGAACCCAATGCTGTCCAAAATTATGTACAACAACGTTGCCATGGTTTGTCTTTTGCGGCCAAATATTAGGGTCACTGTTACATGTTTAAAATACACATATATGAATTCGATCCAGTACCGCGATTTTTTTTGGACGTAATGCAGTATTGATGGATCGCGATCCATATTGCAGAATAGCCTAATTTTATGTGATTCATGATCCTGATCGCGGATCACATAATAAATATTGAACGTTTAACATACTTTGTGATATGTTAGTATTAAGGGAAAATTCAAAATAAATCAAGACTTTTCTTTAAACGTATAAAAACCAATTACGATTTATTTTTTGCAATTATTTTAACTTTTTTACACTATTTTCATTTGAAAACCGCACAAAAATGATTCTTTTTTTAACGCACAATAATTTTTTTCAAGAATGTAAGCATAAACAAAGCAAAATGACAGACTGTGGTTGTCACCACAGATCAAGCAAAAAATAACCAGATGTCGTTGTGCTGCCACCTTCTAGTAATTTCACTATGATTTAAACAAACAATCCTTTAACTATTGTACTCAAAATTTAAGACCATGGCGCAGAAATATTTAATTTGTCAAATGAGTTCAGTCACATCTGAACGGAGTTGCGAAAGTTGAAAATTCTTTGGTTTTTAAACAAAAATCTTATTAATATTAATTTTGATTATTAAAAATATCTTACACTGTTATGTCTTATTTAAAAAATAAATTAATTTAACTATGAATTTAAATTCATTTCGTTGTTTTTAAAACCTTATTAAAATTAATTTTAAATATTAATAATCTCTTATACTGTAATTTTGTATAATAAAGAATTAATTCTACTTGAATTTTGTTAATTTTACCTTGAATTTAGATTTAATATTCGTATTGGTATCGGTATTAGCGATACTTCTTTTTGAGTGAAGTTATCGATATCGTATCGGCAAAAAGGCGTATAATTCCATCCCTAATTATTTTCATGTTTAAAAAGTAAAATAAAAAGCTAAAAAATTCTCGAATTCTATTTGTTAATTTTTTTTAGTTAAATACAACAAATTTTCTAAGTAGACTGATTACGAAAACAATATCGGACATACTGCCTGTACCAGTAAACAAGATGTAAAAAGGGAGGGTGGGTGGGCAAGTAGTATCAGAATACAAAAGTAGTATCAGAATTTAAGAAATGTGCGATGTATGGATAAACTAAGCTACGATTTCTGGCCATTGTGGACAAACTGGGAGACCCACAAGGATGCTTCATACCTTATTTTATAGATAATTAATCCAATTTGGTGTTCCATAAGTTGATTTTAATAAGATTGTCGAATTGGCTGTTTTTTGAATGATGTTCCATGTATCAAGGTATTGCGCGGTGAATCTCTGCGTGATTTCTGGCCATTGTGGACAAACTGGGAGACCCACAAGGATGCTTCATACCTTATTTTATAGATAATTAATCCAATTTGGTGTTCCATAAGTTGATTTTAATAAGATTGTCGAATTGGCTGTTTTTTGAATGATGTTCCATGTATCAAGGTATTGCGCGGTGAATCTCTGCGTGATTTCTGGCCATTGTGGACAAACTGGGAGACCCACAAGGATGCTTCATACCTTATTTTATAGATAATTAATCCAATTTGGTGTTCCATAAGTTGATTTTAATAAGATTGTCGAATTGGCTGTTTTTTGAATGATGTTCCATGTATCAAGGTATTGCGCGGTGAATCTCTGCGTGATTTCTGGCCATTGTGGACAAACTGGGAGACCCACAAGGATGCTTCATACCTTATTTTATAGATAATTAATCCAATTTGGTGTTCCATAAGTTGATTTTAATAAGATTGTCGAATTGGCTGTTTTTTGAATGATGTTCCATGTATCAAGGTATTGCGCGGTGAATCTCTGCGTGATTTCTGGCCATTGTGGACAAACTGGGAGACCCACAAGGATGCTTCATACCTTATTTTATAGATAATTAATCCAATTTGGTGTTCCATAAGTTGATTTTAATAAGATTGTCGAATTGGCTGTTTTTTGAATGATGTTCCATGTATCAAGGTATTGCGCGGTGAATCTCTGCGTGATTTCTGGCCATTGTGGACAAACTGGGAGACCCACAAGGATGCTTCATACCTTATTTTATAGATAATTAATCCAATTTGGTGTTCCATAAGTTGATTTTAATAAGATTGTCGAATTGGCTGTTTTTTGAATGATGTTCCATGTATCAAGGTATTGCGCGGTGAATCTCTGCGTGATTTCTGGCCATTGTGGACAAACTGGGAGACCCACAAGGATGCTTCATACCTTATTTTATAGATAATTAATCCAATTTGGTGTTCCATAAGTTGATTTTAATAAGATTGTCGAATTGGCTGTTTTTTGAATGATGTTCCATGTATCAAGGTATTGCGCGGTGAATCTCTGCGTGATTTCTGGCCATTGTGGACAAACTGGGAGACCCACAAGGATGCTTCATACCTTATTTTATAGATAATTAATCCAATTTGGTGTTCCATAAGTTGATTTTAATAAGATTGTCGAATTGGCTGTTTTTTGAATGATGTTCCATGTATCAAGGTATTGCGCGGTGAATCTCTGCGTGATTTCTGGCCATTGTGGACAAACTGGGAGACCCACAAGGATGCTTCATACCTTATTTTATAGATAATTAATCCAATTTGGTGTTCCATAAGTTGATTTTAATAAGATTGTCGAATTGGCTGTTTTTTGAATGATGTTCCATGTATCAAGGTATTGCGCGGTGAATCTCTGCGTGATTTCTGGCCATTGTGGACAAACTGGGAGACCCACAAGGATGCTTCATACCTTATTTTATAGATAATTAATCCAATTTGGTGTTCCATAAGTTGATTTTAATAAGATTGTCGAATTGGCTGTTTTTTGAATGATGTTCCATGTATCAAGGTATTGCGCGGTGAATCTCTGCGTGATTTCTGGCCATTGTGGACAAACTGGGAGACCCACAAGGATGCTTCATACCTTATTTTATAGATAATTAATCCAATTTGGTGTTCCATAAGTTGATTTTAATAAGATTGTCGAATTGGCTGTTTTTTGAATGATGTTCCATGTATCAAGGTATTGCGCGGTGAATCTCTGCGTGATTTCTGGCCATTGTGGACAAACTGGGAGACCCACAAGGATGCTTCATACCTTATTTTATAGATAATTAATCCAATTTGGTGTTCCATAAGTTGATTTTAATAAGATTGTCGAATTGGCTGTTTTTTGAATGATGTTCCATGTATCAAGGTATTGCGCGGTGAATCTCTGCGTGATTTCTGGCCATTGTGGACAAACTGGGAGACCCACAAGGATGCTTCATACCTTATTTTATAGATAATTAATCCAATTTGGTGTTCCATAAGTTGATTTTAATAAGATTGTCGAATTGGCTGTTTTTTGAATGATGTTCCATGTATCAAGGTATTGCGCGGTGAATCTCTGCGTGATTTCTGGCCATTGTGGACAAACTGGGAGACCCACAAGGATGCTTCATACCTTATTTTATAGATAATTAATCCAATTTGGTGTTCCATAAGTTGATTTTAATAAGATTGTCGAATTGGCTGTTTTTTGAATGATGTTCCATGTATCAAGGTATTGCGCGGTGAATCTCTGCGTGATTTCTGGCCATTGTGGACAAACTGGGAGACCCACAAGGATGCTTCATACCTTATTTTATAGATAATTAATCCAATTTGGTGTTCCATAAGTTGATTTTAATAAGATTGTCGAATTGGCTGTTTTTTGAATGATGTTCCATGTATCAAGGTATTGCGCGGTGAATCTCTGCGTGATTTCTGGCCATTGTGGACAAACTGGGAGACCCACAAGGATGCTTCATACCTTATTTTATAGATAATTAATCCAATTTGGTGTTCCATAAGTTGATTTTAATAAGATTGTCGAATTGGCTGTTTTTTGAATGATGTTCCATGTATCAAGGTATTGCGCGGTGAATCTCTGCGTGATTTCTGGCCATTGTGGACAAACTGGGAGACCCACAAGGATGCTTCATACCTTATTTTATAGATAATTAATCCAATTTGGTGTTCCATAAGTTGATTTTAATAAGATTGTCGAATTGGCTGTTTTTTGAATGATGTTCCATGTATCAAGGTATTGCGCGGTGAATCTCTGCGTGATTTCTGGCCATTGTGGACAAACTGGGAGACCCACAAGGATGCTTCATACCTTATTTTATAGATAATTAATCCAATTTGGTGTTCCATAAGTTGATTTTAATAAGATTGTCGAATTGGCTGTTTTTTGAATGATGTTCCATGTATCAAGGTATTGCGCGGTGAATCTCTGCGTGATTTCTGGCCATTGTGGACAAACTGGGAGACCCACAAGGATGCTTCATACCTTATTTTATAGATAATTAATCCAATTTGGTGTTCCATAAGTTGATTTTAATAAGATTGTCGAATTGGCTGTTTTTTGAATGATGTTCCATGTATCAAGGTATTGCGCGGTGAATCTCTGCGTGATTTCTGGCCATTGTGGACAAACTGGGAGACCCACAAGGATGCTTCATACCTTATTTTATAGATAATTAATCCAATTTGGTGTTCCATAAGTTGATTTTAATAAGATTGTCGAATTGGCTGTTTTTTGAATGATGTTCCATGTATCAAGGTATTGCGCGGTGAATCTCTGCGTGATTTCTGGCCATTGTGGACAAACTGGGAGACCCACAAGGATGCTTCATACCTTATTTTATAGATAATTAATCCAATTTGGTGTTCCATAAGTTGATTTTAATAAGATTGTCGAATTGGCTGTTTTTTGAATGATGTTCCATGTATCAAGGTATTGCGCGGTGAATCTCTGCGTGATTTCTGGCCATTGTGGACAAACTGGGAGACCCACAAGGATGCTTCATACCTTATTTTATAGATAATTAATCCAATTTGGTGTTCCATAAGTTGATTTTAATAAGATTGTCGAATTGGCTGTTTTTTGAATGATGTTCCATGTATCAAGGTATTGCGCGGTGAATCTCTGCGTGATTTCTGGCCATTGTGGACAAACTGGGAGACCCACAAGGATGCTTCATACCTTATTTTATAGATAATTAATCCAATTTGGTGTTCCATAAGTTGATTTTAATAAGATTGTCGAATTGGCTGTTTTTTGAATGATGTTCCATGTATCAAGGTATTGCGCGGTGAATCTCTGCGTGATTTCTGGCCATTGTGGACAAACTGGGAGACCCACAAGGATGCTTCATACCTTATTTTATAGATAATTAATCCAATTTGGTGTTCCATAAGTTGATTTTAATAAGATTGTCGAATTGGCTGTTTTTTGAATGATGTTCCATGTATCAAGGTATTGCGCGGTGAATCTCTGCGTGATTTCTGGCCATTGTGGACAAACTGGGAGACCCACAAGGATGCTTCATACCTTATTTTATAGATAATTAATCCAATTTGGTGTTCCATAAGTTGATTTTAATAAGATTGTCGAATTGGCTGTTTTTTGAATGATGTTCCATGTATCAAGGTATTGCGCGGTGAATCTCTGCGTGATTTCTGGCCATTGTGGACAAACTGGGAGACCCACAAGGATGCTTCATACCTTATTTTATAGATAATTAATCCAATTTGGTGTTCCATAAGTTGATTTTAATAAGATTGTCGAATTGGCTGTTTTTTGAATGATGTTCCATGTATCAAGGTATTGCGCGGTGAATCTCTGCGTGATTTCTGGCCATTGTGGACAAACTGGGAGACCCACAAGGATGCTTCATACCTTATTTTATAGATAATTAATCCAATTTGGTGTTCCATAAGTTGATTTTAATAAGATTGTCGAATTGGCTGTTTTTTGAATGATGTTCCATGTATCAAGGTATTGCGCGGTGAATCTCTGCGTGATTTCTGGCCATTGTGGACAAACTGGGAGACCCACAAGGATGCTTCATACCTTATTTTATAGATAATTAATCCAATTTGGTGTTCCATAAGTTGATTTTAATAAGATTGTCGAATTGGCTGTTTTTTGAATGATGTTCCATGTATCAAGGTATTGCGCGGTGAATCTCTGCGTGATTTCTGGCCATTGTGGACAAACTGGGAGACCCACAAGGATGCTTCATACCTTATTTTATAGATAATTAATCCAATTTGGTGTTCCATAAGTTGATTTTAATAAGATTGTCGAATTGGCTGTTTTTTGAATGATGTTCCATGTATCAAGGTATTGCGCGGTGAATCTCTGCGTGATTTCTGGCCATTGTGGACAAACTGGGAGACCCACAAGGATGCTTCATACCTTATTTTATAGATAATTAATCCAATTTGGTGTTCCATAAGTTGATTTTAATAAGATTGTCGAATTGGCTGTTTTTTGAATGATGTTCCATGTATCAAGGTATTGCGCGGTGAATCTCTGCGTGATTTCTGGCCATTGTGGACAAACTGGGAGACCCACAAGGATGCTTCATACCTTATTTTATAGATAATTAATCCAATTTGGTGTTCCATAAGTTGATTTTAATAAGATTGTCGAATTGGCTGTTTTTTGAATGATGTTCCATGTATCAAGGTATTGCGCGGTGAATCTCTGCGTGATTTCTGGCCATTGTGGACAAACTGGGAGACCCACAAGGATGCTTCATACCTTATTTTATAGATAATTAATCCAATTTGGTGTTCCATAAGTTGATTTTAATAAGATTGTCGAATTGGCTGTTTTTTGAATGATGTTCCATGTATCAAGGTATTGCGCGGTGAATCTCTGCGTGATTTCTGGCCATTGTGGACAAACTGGGAGACCCACAAGGATGCTTCATACCTTATTTTATAGATAATTAATCCAATTTGGTGTTCCATAAGTTGATTTTAATAAGATTGTCGAATTGGCTGTTTTTTGAATGATGTTCCATGTATCAAGGTATTGCGCGGTGAATCTCTGCGTGATTTCTGGCCATTGTGGACAAACTGGGAGACCCACAAGGATGCTTCATACCTTATTTTATAGATAATTAATCCAATTTGGTGTTCCATAAGTTGATTTTAATAAGATTGTCGAATTGGCTGTTTTTTGAATGATGTTCCATGTATCAAGGTATTGCGCGGTGAATCTCTGCGTGATTTCTGGCCATTGTGGACAAACTGGGAGACCCACAAGGATGCTTCATACCTTATTTTATAGATAATTAATCCAATTTGGTGTTCCATAAGTTGATTTTAATAAGATTGTCGAATTGGCTGTTTTTTGAATGATGTTCCATGTATCAAGGTATTGCGCGGTGAATCTCTGCGTGATTTCTGGCCATTGTGGACAAACTGGGAGACCCACAAGGATGCTTCATACCTTATTTTATAGATAATTAATCCAATTTGGTGTTCCATAAGTTGATTTTAATAAGATTGTCGAATTGGCTGTTTTTTGAATGATGTTCCATGTATCAAGGTATTGCGCGGTGAATCTCTGCGTGATTTCTGGCCATTGTGGACAAACTGGGAGACCCACAAGGATGCTTCATACCTTATTTTATAGATAATTAATCCAATTTGGTGTTCCATAAGTTGATTTTAATAAGATTGTCGAATTGGCTGTTTTTTGAATGATGTTCCATGTATCAAGGTATTGCGCGGTGAATCTCTGCGTGATTTCTGGCCATTGTGGACAAACTGGGAGACCCACAAGGATGCTTCATACCTTATTTTATAGATAATTAATCCAATTTGGTGTTCCATAAGTTGATTTTAATAAGATTGTCGAATTGGCTGTTTTTTGAATGATGTTCCATGCATCAAGGTATTGCGCGGTGAATCTCTGCGTGATTTCTGGCCATTGTGGACAAACTGGGAGACCCACAAGGATGCTTCATACCTTATTTTATAGATAATTAATCCAATTTGGTGTTCCATAAGTTGATTTTAATAAGATTGTCGAATTGGCTGTTTTTTGAATGATGTTCCATGCATCAAGGTATTGCGCGGTGAATCTCTGCGTGATTTCTGGCCATTGTGGACAAACTGGGAGACCCACAAGGATGCTTCATACCTTATTTTATAGATAATTAATCCAATTTGGTGTTCCATAAGTTGATTTTAATAAGATTGTCGAATTGGCTGTTTTTTGAATGATGTTCCATGCATCAAGGTATTGCGCGGTGAATCTCTGCGTGATTTCTGGCCATTGTGGACAAACTGGGAGACCCACAAGGATGCTTCATACCTTATTTTATAGATAATTAATCCAATTTGGTGTTCCATAAGTTGATTTTAATAAGATTGTCGAATTGGCTGTTTTTTGAATGATGTTCCATGCATCAAGGTATTGCGCGGTGAATCTCTGCGTGATTTCTGGCCATTGTGGACAAACTGGGAGACCCACAAAAGTAGTATCAGAATTTAAGAAATGTGCGATGTATGGATAAACTAAGCTACGATTTCTGGCCATTGTGGACAAACTGGGAGACCCACAAGGATGCTTCATACCTTATTTTATAGATAATTAATCCAATTTGGTGTTCCATAAGTTGATTTTAATAAGATTGTCGAATTGGCTGTTTTTTGAATGATGTTCCATGTATCAAGGTATTGCGCGGTGAATCTCTGCGTGATTTCTGGCCATTGTGGACAAACTGGGAGACCCACAAGGATGCTTCATACCTTATTTTATAGATAATTAATCCAATTTGGTGTTCCATAAGTTGATTTTAATAAGATTGTCGAATTGGCTGTTTTTTGAATGATGTTCCATGCATCAAGGTATTGCGCGGTGAATCTCTGCGTGATTTCTGGCCATTGTGGACAAACTGGGAGACCCACAAGGATGCTTCATACCTTATTTTATAGATAATTAATCCAATTTGGTGTTCCATAAGTTGATTTTAATAAGATTGTCGAATTGGCTGTTTTTTGAATGATGTTCCATGCATCAAGGTATTGCGCGGTGAATCTCTGCGTGATTTCTGGCCATTGTGGACAAACTGGGAGACCCACAAAAGTAGTATCAGAATTTAAGAAATGTGCGATGTATGGATAAACTAAGCTACGATTTCTGGCCATTGTGGACAAACTGGGAGACCCACAAGGATGCTTCATACCTTATTTTATAGATAATTAATCCAATTTGGTGTTCCATAAGTTGATTTTAATAAGATTGTCGAATTGGCTGTTTTTTGAATGATGTTCCATGCATCAAGGTATTGCGCGGTGAATCTCTGCGTGATTTCTGGCCATTGTGGACAAACTGGGAGACCCACAAGGATGCTTCATACCTTATTTTATAGATAATTAATCCAATTTGGTGTTCCATAAGTTGATTTTAATAAGATTGTCGAATTGGCTGTTTTTTGAATGATGTTCCATGCATCAAGGTATTGCGCGGTGAATCTCTGCGTGATTTCTGGCCATTGTGGACAAACTGGGAGACCCACAAGGATGCTTCATACCTTATTTTATAGATAATTAATCCAATTTGGTGTTCCATAAGTTGATTTTAATAAGATTGTCGAATTGGCTGTTTTTTGAATGATGTTCCATGCATCAAGGTATTGCGCGGTGAATCTCTGCGTGATTTCTGGCCATTGTGGACAAACTGGGAGACCCACAAGGATGCTTCATACCTTATTTTATAGATAATTAATCCAATTTGGTGTTCCATAAGTTGATTTTAATAAGATTGTCGAATTGGCTGTTTTTTGAATGATGTTCCATGCATCAAGGTATTGCGCGGTGAATCTCTGCGTGATTTCTGGCCATTGTGGACAAACTGGGAGACCCACAAGGATGCTTCATACCTTATTTTATAGATAATTAATCCAATTTGGTGTTCCATAAGTTGATTTTAATAAGATTGTCGAATTGGCTGTTTTTTGAATGATGTTCCATGCATCAAGGTATTGCGCGGTGAATCTCTGCGTGATTTCTGGCCATTGTGGACAAACTGGGAGACCCACAAAAGTAGTATCAGAATTTAAGAAATGTGCGATGTATGGATAAACTAAGCTACGATTTCTGGCCATTGTGGACAAACTGGGAGACCCACAAGGATGCTTCATACCTTATTTTATAGATAATTAATCCAATTTGGTGTTCCATAAGTTGATTTTAATAAGATTGTCGAATTGGCTGTTTTTTGAATGATGTTCCATGTATCAAGGTATTGCGCGGTGAATCTCTGCGTGATTTCTGGCCATTGTGGACAAACTGGGAGACCCACAAGGATGCTTCATACCTTATTTTATAGATAATTAATCCAATTTGGTGTTCCATAAGTTGATTTTAATAAGATTGTCGAATTGGCTGTTTTTTGAATGATGTTCCATGTATCAAGGTATTGCGCGGTGAATCTCTGCGTGATTTCTGGCCATTGTGGACAAACTGGGAGACCCACAAGGATGCTTCATACCTTATTTTATAGATAATTAATCCAATTTGGTGTTCCATAAGTTGATTTTAATAAGATTGTCGAATTGGCTGTTTTTTGAATGATGTTCCATGTATCAAGGTATTGCGCGGTGAATCTCTGCGTGATTTCTGGCCATTGTGGACAAACTGGGAGACCCACAAGGATGCTTCATACCTTATTTTATAGATAATTAATCCAATTTGGTGTTCCATAAGTTGATTTTAATAAGATTGTCGAATTGGCTGTTTTTTGAATGATGTTCCATGTATCAAGGTATTGCGCGGTGAATCTCTGCGTGATTTCTGGCCATTGTGGACAAACTGGGAGACCCACAAGGATGCTTCATACCTTATTTTATAGATAATTAATCCAATTTGGTGTTCCATAAGTTGATTTTAATAAGATTGTCGAATTGGCTGTTTTTTGAATGATGTTCCATGTATCAAGGTATTGCGCGGTGAATCTCTGCGTGATTTCTGGCCATTGTGGACAAACTGGGAGACCCACAAGGATGCTTCATACCTTATTTTATAGATAATTAATCCAATTTGGTGTTCCATAAGTTGATTTTAATAAGATTGTCGAATTGGCTGTTTTTTGAATGATGTTCCATGTATCAAGGTATTGCGCGGTGAATCTCTGCGTGATTTCTGGCCATTGTGGACAAACTGGGAGACCCACAAGGATGCTTCATACCTTATTTTATAGATAATTAATCCAATTTGGTGTTCCATAAGTTGATTTTAATAAGATTGTCGAATTGGCTGTTTTTTGAATGATGTTCCATGTATCAAGGTATTGCGCGGTGAATCTCTGCGTGATTTCTGGCCATTGTGGACAAACTGGGAGACCCACAAGGATGCTTCATACCTTATTTTATAGATAATTAATCCAATTTGGTGTTCCATAAGTTGATTTTAATAAGATTGTCGAATTGGCTGTTTTTTGAATGATGTTCCATGTATCAAGGTATTGCGCGGTGAATCTCTGCGTGATTTCTGGCCATTGTGGACAAACTGGGAGACCCACAAGGATGCTTCATACCTTATTTTATAGATAATTAATCCAATTTGGTGTTCCATAAGTTGATTTTAATAAGATTGTCGAATTGGCTGTTTTTTGAATGATGTTCCATGTATCAAGGTATTGCGCGGTGAATCTCTGCGTGATTTCTGGCCATTGTGGACAAACTGGGAGACCCACAAGGATGCTTCATACCTTATTTTATAGATAATTAATCCAATTTGGTGTTCCATAAGTTGATTTTAATAAGATTGTCGAATTGGCTGTTTTTTGAATGATGTTCCATGTATCAAGGTATTGCGCGGTGAATCTCTGCGTGATTTCTGGCCATTGTGGACAAACTGGGAGACCCACAAGGATGCTTCATACCTTATTTTATAGATAATTAATCCAATTTGGTGTTCCATAAGTTGATTTTAATAAGATTGTCGAATTGGCTGTTTTTTGAATGATGTTCCATGTATCAAGGTATTGCGCGGTGAATCTCTGCGTGATTTCTGGCCATTGTGGACAAACTGGGAGACCCACAAGGATGCTTCATACCTTATTTTATAGATAATTAATCCAATTTGGTGTTCCATAAGTTGATTTTAATAAGATTGTCGAATTGGCTGTTTTTTGAATGATGTTCCATGTATCAAGGTATTGCGCGGTGAATCTCTGCGTGATTTCTGGCCATTGTGGACAAACTGGGAGACCCACAAGGATGCTTCATACCTTATTTTATAGATAATTAATCCAATTTGGTGTTCCATAAGTTGATTTTAATAAGATTGTCGAATTGGCTGTTTTTTGAATGATGTTCCATGTATCAAGGTATTGCGCGGTGAATCTCTGCGTGATTTCTGGCCATTGTGGACAAACTGGGAGACCCACAAGGATGCTTCATACCTTATTTTATAGATAATTAATCCAATTTGGTGTTCCATAAGTTGATTTTAATAAGATTGTCGAATTGGCTGTTTTTTGAATGATGTTCCATGTATCAAGGTATTGCGCGGTGAATCTCTGCGTGATTTCTGGCCATTGTGGACAAACTGGGAGACCCACAAGGATGCTTCATACCTTATTTTATAGATAATTAATCCAATTTGGTGTTCCATAAGTTGATTTTAATAAGATTGTCGAATTGGCTGTTTTTTGAATGATGTTCCATGTATCAAGGTATTGCGCGGTGAATCTCTGCGTGATTTCTGGCCATTGTGGACAAACTGGGAGACCCACAAGGATGCTTCATACCTTATTTTATAGATAATTAATCCAATTTGGTGTTCCATAAGTTGATTTTAATAAGATTGTCGAATTGGCTGTTTTTTGAATGATGTTCCATGCATCAAGGTATTGCGCGGTGAATCTCTGCGTGATTTCTGGCCATTGTGGACAAACTGGGAGACCCACAAGGATGCTTCATACCTTATTTTATAGATAATTAATCCAATTTGGTGTTCCATAAGTTGATTTTAATAAGATTGTCGAATTGGCTGTTTTTTGAATGATGTTCCATGCATCAAGGTATTGCGCGGTGAATCTCTGCGTGATTTCTGGCCATTGTGGACAAACTGGGAGACCCACAAGGATGCTTCATACCTTATTTTATAGATAATTAATCCAATTTGGTGTTCCATAAGTTGATTTTAATAAGATTGTCGAATTGGCTGTTTTTTGAATGATGTTCCATGCATCAAGGTATTGCGCGGTGAATCTCTGCGTGATTTCTGGCCATTGTGGACAAACTGGGAGACCCACAAGGATGCTTCATACCTTATTTTATAGATAATTAATCCAATTTGGTGTTCCATAAGTTGATTTTAATAAGATTGTCGAATTGGCTGTTTTTTGAATGATGTTCCATGCATCAAGGTATTGCGCGGTGAATCTCTGCGTGATTTCTGGCCATTGTGGACAAACTGGGAGACCCACAAAAGTAGTATCAGAATTTAAGAAATGTGCGATGTATGGATAAACTAAGCTACGATTTCTGGCCATTGTGGACAAACTGGGAGACCCACAAGGATGCTTCATACCTTATTTTATAGATAATTAATCCAATTTGGTGTTCCATAAGTTGATTTTAATAAGATTGTCGAATTGGCTGTTTTTTGAATGATGTTCCATGCATCAAGGTATTGCGCGGTGAATCTCTGCGTGATTTCTGGCCATTGTGGACAAACTGGGAGACCCACAAGGATGCT